>LGAG01000455.1:156551-202098 GCA_001278395.1 Lerema accius | reverse complement strand
TACAAAAATTGCAGAATGGAATAAAGTAAACTTCCAGTAGGTACAAAATTAATAGATACGTTCATATACCTATCGTTAATCTTAACAATTTATACCTTATTCGAGCGTATTCAAGTATTTTCATTTCTTGGGAACACTGTATTTTTCGAATTTTTTTCAAAAATACCTCATGGGTAATTTTTTGGGGTAATGTTTTTGTTACTCTTTTAATGATTACCTACTAGTTTATTAAGGTATTTTATCTTAAGTGTATTTTAAAGTTTTTTTATCCTTCAATAATTACTTTTTTAATATAATGTTTTTGTCAACAGTCTCTCGACGGATTCGCGTTGTCCGTGGCTGCCGACGGGAGGTTCCTGTACATATCTGAAACTGTGTCTATATATTTAGGATTATCTCAAGTAAGTACCATTGATCGTTAATTATTGATATCGACAATTTGAAAGCATCTGGATGGTCTTAGAAAGCTCCGAAAATGTTTGGTATTCAAAGTGAGGTACCTAATTATCAACAAATAATAATTTAGGTGTAAATCACAGGGAATTGACGAAAATGTAAATTTGATCATGCGCCTAAGAAGATTAATCATAAAATTATTAATTGATAAACGTTATTAATTGTTTTTTACTACGCTCATTTGTTCCGAAGTCTCAATAAAAAATTTTCCTCTGTGTATTACACCTATTTAACAATATAAACTAAACACTATTAGTTGTTTGAAACATGTCGCGACATGTGTAGAGTCAGACAAATGACTGGCACGTCCGCAACCCTAGCTAGTTGTATTGAAACTTAACGCAAAGTTAGATAAATTGACTTCAGTTCACAAAAACTACGGATGCCAATGAAGTTGATTTGTTTTTTTGGAAACGTAAAAATAGTAGGTAGGTACCTACAGTCTTTTTTCACGCGACGGTAGCTTATTTGGTTGTTTTTGGAAAAGTCCGGCTATCTTAATCAAGTGGGGCTTACTTAGATACGACAGTTTTCACCGTGAAAATTAAATATTTTCTGTATGATGTATCAAAAAGTTAAAATAAACCCTAAGAACATTTTTTTTTTATTTAAAATGTATAGTTTCTTTCTTTTGGAAAAACTAAAAAGTCGTTATTTCGGTAAAAAAAATCATATGCTGCTTAAACCAACTAATACGGAAATATAGCAGAAATACAATTATTTTAGGTCTACATTTTTTTGTCAAGCTTTAAGATAATACATTTGCTTCGTCAAACTGACTTACCTAAGTATTTACTTCAATAGCCCCAAAATAGTTTAATTATTTCAATTGGACGTACATTTTCCAGGAATCGTAAAAATATCGGAATAATGGTTTTATTATACAGCTGTCGAAACTACGCGGAAATGTAACTCTTTCAAGGTTTTTTACCATTCAGCTATCTAAAGATTTGTTAGAAATACCTAAATCTAAATTGAGTTGGAAAAGTAATAAAATTGTAATTCGGAATTCGTTTTTTAAGAGAATCTTATCTACAGTGTAACTAATATAATCAGTAGGCCAAAATCTGTCAGGAGTCAGGAGGGCTAAGTCCTTCAAGAAGAAAGTACAAAGAATCCTTTAAAGTTACAAAAATGACAGCTGTTACACAAAGTATAAATAAATTACTGCCATGTTTGTAACTATAAAGAACTCTTTGCACTTCCTTCGTGATGGATTTAGCCTTCCTGGCAGTCTTTTCCCCATTGACTATCCTACCTACTTTTAAAAGGAGGACTTTATAGCTATAACGAACATCAAATATCAAAGTAGACAATAGAAACGTTCCTCATTCAAAGTTTCACATGACACGCTCTTAAATCAGAGGATCTAATCTGAAATTTTCGGCGGCGCTAGAAAGACATCCGGTGGTTACTGCTAGATCTCAGATAAGTCCTTTTACACGTGTCGCGTTATATCGCCTACGTGGGCTTTATTCTCTACCTGCCTTAATAGCCCGTACTTCGAAGAGTCCATTTTGAATTCAGTGATGTTTCAACGTTTTTTTTGGGTTAGAAAATTCTTGTAATTTGGAAAGTTAAAAAAAAAGAATTAAATGTACCCACATAGGGTTTTTGGTTTACAATATGTTCTTTTTCCTTTTTTCTAAATTATGTAGAAAATAAATCGCGTTTGCAGGTTGATAAAAGATTACAGTGTGAACCCCTGTAAAAAATTACGCTGCGAAAATTAAAAACAACATAAACCAAATTAAATAACATTACGAAATTAAAGGGCGCTGGAAAAGATCCGAAAACTGGGAAACACTCGATTCCAAAATGGCTGGAGGGTGGTGCGAGGGAGACGGAGAATGGGGGGAAAGGGACGATGCGACATGCTGGTCACGTTCCGGGCCAGGCGCGCGCGTGCTCCTCATTCTAATGCTGGAACTTTACTCACACACCCCCGAAAACTCACACACACCCAAATATTATCGAAACACCTAACACATGGACACCTATACGTCTTCTTCGTTGGCATGCCAGTGTGCGCTCACATAAAATACATAAACTTCCTGGTAAATAAGCTTAGATACAACTTTCTTATAAGCGAAACTCGCTAACGCTGCTGCTATATTAAATTCTGTAGCCGCCATCTTTTTTCGAGGTCTGCAGTAAAGACTGATGATAACGTCGACAATGGGAAATCATATTTTCTTTTATAGATAAAGAGGAAAATGGATACTTTATTTTTTGTTTTGACGTGCTTCGACCCTTCTGAGGAAATTATTTACGTGATGTTTCTTGTTGTTCGAATTCATCATCTCATGTGATTGTAACTTCTGCGAACAGAATTGCTGAAACTTTGATACTATCTTCTGAGTTTTCATTAAGCTTTTCCTGTGAGTTTAAAACATAAATTATTATAAACATTGATTCATCGTCATCAATAACTTTGACATGTTTTACAGATTGTTACATCTGTATTGAGATTTGTGAACAGCCTAACATCTATTTATACTTCAAATCACCTTTCAACATCTTCGAATTTGTGGACACCAATAGCTGAATGTGTAAACACCATAAAATCCATGGGATCTTTCTTAGAAACGACCACCGTAACGTCACCATTGTTTGTGGTATTCACATGCGAGTCTTCACTGCGGATACGCGCTTCTTGAATGCCTAATAGGGTCCCACAATTATATTTGATAAATTTATTTAAAGAAACATTTGCATACGCCGTGAAAGGGTCAGTGTGAAAGTTGACGTGGCAACAGATTTTCATATCATATTTTCTTTTATTCACAAAAGTTTTTGTTTGTACACCTTCAAAGAAACATGGTTTTCATCGAATCGTTTGGTCTTTTGTTCAATTGATGACAAATAGATTCTCATCGATTACCACATTCCTACATCATAAACATTTATTAAACATACTTGGAATATTATTTTACTATAATGAAACAATCTTTAAATGTTCTAAATTAATATCAGCATTAGAATCACAATCATGTATATCATGATCTTGTCTTAATTGAAGTGTTATTTTTTTCAAACTCAAAACTTCAAGTAGAACATCAGTATTATCATTGTTTTCTATAGTTCGTGGTTTATTGGTTTCTACGAAGTCACCTGCCTTGTGATGTGCGATAACGCTTCCTTCATTCATAACTACAGTACGTGAGGTGTCTTCATTTAACTACCTATGAACTTTGTATGTTTAACATTCAAAGCATAGTGAACTTTATTACATTGGCAGAGAGTTTAGTATTGAATCACTAGTATCACCACATTCAATTTAAATGTTCTTGTTTTAAAACTTTCAACGCTCGTATCTACGGGTTTTTAAATTTCATGACAGTTTTCATATCAGTGCTTGTTATCGTAGTTTTTAAAATTATAATCAAATTAGAATTAAGAGTACAATGAAATGCAACATTACTATATTTTATTATTTGCTATATTGCAAAAGAATCATAAGTTATGACAGTACTACGTCTGCTGTTCTTAATGAAGTTTAGATTTGCATAATTTATTCTAGAATTGTTTTTCTAATTCAGGTAGAAATGACGGGTAGCAGTATATTTGACTACGTGCATCAAGCAGATCATGCTGAAATAGCCGAACAGCTTGGTCTATCCCTGGCTGGAAGGTCAGGAGGTGCAGGCCTCAACAGTCCAGCTTCTGGTAGCGAAGAAGGAAGTCAGCATGGGACTAATAATCCTGATGGTAAGTGTTTAAAAGCAGTCGTTAAGTAAGCAAGACAATCACTAATCATTAACGTCTGGCGAAGTAATACTTTATCTTTGTTTGTGTAAAAATTATTAAGGTATTGAAGAAACTATATTTTTATGATATTAAAACTTTATTTGATAATAATTTTACTTTAAAAGTGAGCATAATAGCATCATGAATAAAAACCTTACCTTAATATTGCAAAAACTAACTCAACTGCTTTTTTTACGTTAAAAACTTCAAGAAATTGACAGTTATATATCAAGTTAAGAAAGTTTTTACAAATTTTAGTTATATCTAAATCGACTTAAACACAATAATTGGATGGAAATAACTTTCTTTGTAGCAAACCGGACCGAACCATGTGTAAAATTTTGGTTAACCATGCAAAATAAAAACGAGTAATTGTTAATGGAATGGCCACTTCACCGTTAGCCAATCGGGTTACTTACATTTTCCTGTCAAAAGTTTGGAATTAAAAAACTACTTTGCTCCGTCTATCAAAACGAGAAAAAACTATACTGAATTCAATTAAGCTTCCCTCTTTTCTGAGGCTATTGCACCTACTAAGAGCAGCCGCAGTACGGATCCCATAAATTTCACTCAGTACATCGAATCGCTCAATACTGCCGTTAATAAGCTGTGGACCAAATTGAAATTAGATTATGGAATCTTCACGGTGGCTTGGGACCTTATGAAACGGTCAATGGGGAGTCAGCACTCGTCTTTATACTATTGATTAATACTGAATTTCATCTATGGGAAAGTATTAACGGGTTATTGAAAGCCGGGCGCCATTATACAAAGTATTTCTGGGCTTGGAGTCCCTCAGGGAGCATTCGATTCTTTGTCACCTCCATTCTATAATATAGGCTGCGTTCAATTAAATGCCGAGATAAGCAAAAACTTACTGCTATCATTTCACTGACAAATAGAGGCCATTGCTCGCTCCGCTGCATCCGGTGTTTTTGTCGTTGTTGTGGTTATAATCTTAGTTGCGCTTGCTTTTTTCGTAATTGGGAGTGTACGGAGAATTTAAGTTCAAATATCTCTATTTACTACCTCAAACTTCGCCTTGAAATTGTGTTAGAGAAAAGAAATTAAAATTGACGTATTCAAAATTTAAAGTGGCTTTTTGCCGATACTGCCAATAACACTAAAAAGCTTCTTTTGATATTAAATTTCTTTAAGGTAATAATAATCAGTTTCAGTGACTAGCTAAATCCTAGGATGGAGAAAAAAAACGGTTTCCTATATTGAGTCGCATTTGGCCGAGTTTTTTTCGTGTAGCAAATCAAGACGTTGTAACGCAACTTTTAAGGGCTAGATTCGATTTCAATTTACCTACTAAAGAAAAAGTAGTGGCAAAAAATCAATCAGGATCTGATGTGACAGACGGTCATTGTGCTGAGAGAAGCGTTGATAAAGGTAGTAAAGTATTAGGTAAAGTGCTGAAGTCCGTAGTGATGGCCATATCGTCGCTTGACAGCCGTGGAGAAGTGGTTGATGTGATGATGTCAGTTAAGGAGTCAGTGGTAGTCAAATCTAGTAGACCTATTGGCATTTAAGACATGTTAGAATCCTCGAATATATTAGATACTTGTTCACTAAATTGGATATTATCGTCTGGGTAATATTTTAACTCTTGGATCGACTTAAAAATTGTCATGTCTAGTTCAGATGTTTTGAATGTGAAAACAGAATTTTTTAAGCTATAGAGGGATAAGATAAAAAATTGGGAATGCCAAAATCAAAACAGTTAATTCACAGCTGTAATCAATAACACTGTTTAGTAATATTTTAGGTGATTCTATATCTTTATGGAATTATTTTGTTTAAACTAAAGTTAAACTGGAAATCCCGTGTCACCTCTACAGTAAAAAACATACGCCAAGGTTGCGAAAATAGCTATTGGCTCAATGCTATTACGTACTTGACACAAAGGCGTGATTGAACTTAATACACTACATTGTCCATTTTAATGGAAATTGTAAGACTATTACTAAACATTCGGTATATTTCGAAGAGAATTTAATGTTTTTGTTCAACAGTCGGTTGCCGTGTATAGTTGGTAATTTAAAAGAAATTGAAATAGTTACCATAATTTTGTTCTGTACCTTATTTACCATTCATCATGCTATGTCGATGTCAGATTTGCAACTAAGACATTTTAATCGTGTTTTAAGGGGCATATACTATAAATAATTTCAATTAATTAGTACCTACATTTATAAATGCTCTCCAACAATTAGTGACTCAGACAGTAAATAATTTTTATGTTCGTATCTATATCAAAAATCATTTTAATGTACCAAGTGAACAATTATACCAAAACCTGGTAGAAAATTAAACGTATTTAACGCTGAAGAAACGAAATAGTTTAAGAAACGCTTACTAGTAGATTTCTTGGAAGAATGCAAGCTCAGTGAAATCAATTAAGGCGTGATGTCTATTCGGTCCCAAGGTTTCGACCACGAATCGTATAATTAGTCAACCAATCGACTAATCAATCGAGCCATCAGATAATCTAAAACATTTAGCAAGCTCTTTAGCGAAGAAAAAGTTGATTAGATTGTTAAGAAGACTATTCGATTTGAATCGAGTTATAATGTTGTTTAATTCATTAGCTTTTGTTCCTGTTTGGTGAAATTAATTATGTATTATATACGACAGTATTGTTTAATCGTATCTAAGATATCAATTTGTAAGACATATTTATTCATTGTTATAATCTTGGATCGTTTTTACAGTAGAACTTATTTCACAACAGTATCTAACCTACCTACCTAGTAGATACCTACCTACACCTAATTTATAATTCGTTTTATAACCCATCTAATTATATAACCTACCTATTTTAGAATACTTTCTTGTGGTAGTAACTAAATAGTAATACTAAGATAGTACATAGTAGTAGTATATAGTAGTAGTACATAGAACAATATCTAACATGTCTAGAATAAGTGATTTGTAGACCGAAACACGGATGTGTTTAGTTCTGCGAAAAATCAAGTGCCTGCCAATACGAGATAAAGATCTTGACGGATTTGGCTTGGGAAAGAAACGCTGGCAAAGATAAAACTAAGAACAAATGCTTTCAGGGATTAATTATTCAGATATGGTTAAGTTATAACTGTAATCCTATTTTTGGGTTCGCAAATGTATTCAAAAACAATAACGTTAACTAATAGACAGACAACGCACAGCTTAAGCATGAGAAGAGTATGATGTAATTAAAAAATAAAGTCTCACAACAAAAAAATTAAATTAGATTAAAAAAAATTTATGCATGTTTAGGCAAATTATTAGGCTTAGTAATATTAGAAACAGGAAAAGCATAAGAATATAGAACACGCAATGATTTGGGGTATTTCAGGAAGCGGATCCATTGCTTTCATCTTAGCCTTCTTCTGCTCGTTTGCCTACCTAAGGCATAAAAAGACCCAACTACATAAACGGAATGATGAAAATAAAGAAGAAATACCGAAGAATTAAAACATAATAACCTTTCTGTCTACAGTGTCATCGCAAATGAGCCTAGCAGCCAGCGGAGCTTTATACCGAGGGATGGACAGAGCATTCTGTGTTCGGATGAAGAGTACTCTTACCAAGAGGGGATGCCATTTCAAGTCTTCAGGATACAGGGTAAGACTTCCATAAGATAATCGTAATATGTAACAACATTAGTTATTGAAACGAATAAATACATAGACATAATGCTTTAATATTAAGTAGAAGAACAGAATGTAAAGAGGAAGAAAGAAATAAATAAATTGCAATTTGTAGACACGTTACATACATCGTACATGAATGATGTCATATGAGTTTGTTATACGACATATAGATTCATTAAGTTAAACTTCAATTAATCAAAGGATCGGATGTTATTTGTTATTCAATTTGTCCATAGTAATGATGGTTTAACAACAATCAATAAAATCACTAAAGTTATAATGACAAATGAAACGCAACCATGTTTATAACTTTATGCTGAACGCTACTGAAAAAACTTTTTACAATAAAATTGTTTTATCAATAATAAACTACGCAGAACACATTCGTAATGAAAAAATGACAAAGATAGACTTCAATCTCCTAAAAACCTTCATAAAAAAGGTTGAAGTTAAAAATGATATCAAAGAATAACGAAAGAAACGGTTAATCTAAGAAATAAGATTTATAACTTCCGCGTCATTAGAGTAAGCGATGAGTATGAAAATTTGTGGACATTTTTATTCTTATCTAGTATTTAGAATGAGAAGTAAATGTACGCTGAATTTTCATTTTCAATCTAGGTTGGAAGAAGCGTGGAGGGTGAATCGTCGAGATATGGAGAGGGTGGGAACTTTCGGGTGGGTATCTCAACGGACGTGTTGATGAAAAATTACCTTTCTGATTATGAGGAAGGCGTAGGAGTAATTACAGCCAACTTTTTCTTAGCCGTTCGCAATTCTTACTATGTTTTTACGTGATCTTCATATGATTTTATTTACTGTTTTGAGTATAGACGCTGAATTTGTCTTTGGTAAAAAACTTTAGATCTTCTTGAAGGTTAAATCGCAAATTATTGTTAAGTTACATAATAGGTAATTGTCAGTTAACAGACATCAAACGTGAGTAAATGAGTCGAATGGTTTTTATAGATTTAGTGTTAATCTATAAACAGACTTCGACAAGGTTTATCGTTTGTCATTAATTAATGATACTAACATCGTTATGTGTGAAAATAACACTTATAAAATTTTGTTGAATTTGCTATTAGTTCCAATCTATATTGGCGATTACTATTGACTAAAGCCATATTCATAAGCGCCTACGTCTTAAATGAAGATATGAGTTACTTAATAGGTACGAGTAGCTTTTTGCCTCTAAAGATCGATTCTAAACTTTTTATTCCTCGATCGTCTCATTCAGTAAGTGACAGTACTTTAATCTGTTTCTTTATCTACTTACTTTTCGTCTCGCTTCAGTCGTCATCAAGACAAAAACGTCGGTGCGAAGCTGCGATTGTGTAAACCCTTTTGTGATTTAATTCTGTCTGAATCTAGCAAAGAAATTGAGTTTATTTTCGTCGCCAAAGCTATAATGAAGCATATTTTTTGTTGCTTTCATTGACGTTTTAAGAATTACACTTGTAATTATTCACTACATGTTTTTAATTGTTTTCTAAGGCTTGGCTATCGTTGACCTTTGGTACTAAATAGACAGTTTATTAAGAGGTCCTTTCAAACTGAGTAAATAAATTCGCACCGTTTATCCGTCTAAGATCACAAATATTATTGTTAGAGTTATCTCACCGCGTGGGGTGCCTCAAGGCACCGCCATGGCCCATAATTTTTGCCTTAACTCGGTGTTAGAACATAAAATGCGATTTTATCTCGAGCGACTCGCGAATAACTTAGTAAGTGCGTAAAATCACTCGTAATAGATTATTTCCCTCGAGAAAATTTGGCTTGTGTTTAGAGATTCCGTGAAAATACTGTGTTAATCGCTGGAGTTTGTTTGAAATCAGAGCGTCGTTATATTAGTAGAGTTAAACCCATAATTTGAAGTTATCTGAATCTAAATGGCTCATAGAACTCGTGCGAATATCGACGGAGTAATTAGAGGCAATTCAAACCCTTGGATTGTATGCCCGGGGCTAAGGTTTTATTGCGAAAATTTGGAATTAGTTTATCCTTCTTACGTTTGAAGTCGGAGTTACCTGGAGTTCATTGTACGTGATTTTAACCGTTTGTTGGCAGCGGATGATTCCTCGACTTTGTTTGCATCTAAACTTCTTGATCATGTAAATCACGTATCCACTTATTTTCAGCGACTTAATTCTAAAAGTTTAATAAGGTTTTTTATGCAGTAAGGAATTTTGATACACTTGTTTGTTTCCCAATTTGAAATTTATCTCCACGTTTCGTTTTACTTTTGTTGACTTCAATGTATTACCGGCTTAGTTAAGACAATAGCTTGAATTATCCATTTCTTCAGTAAGTTAGTAAGTCATAAATAGGGACGGGTTATTGAAATTAACTGTAAGTCCTTCTCTTAGGTACCTACCTAATTTTGAAGTTAAAAAAGTCGTCAGTCCTATAAGTGCTTTCTTTGTTATTATGATATTTATTATCTGCCATGTAGGTACTATATTAAACATCTACGACTTTAGTAAAATACACATTATACACGAAGTAAAACTTAAGTAAACACATGTCATGTTATAAACGCAGAATAATTTATATTGACGTCTCTCTTTGACGTTAGCGTAGAATCTTATTAAAGTAATGAAGTGCATTTTTAATCGGTGACGTATTTAAAGTAGGGTATTTAAAGTAGGTATCTATCCTCCTACTAAGATGTAATAAAGCTAATTGCATTGAATATGATTCAAGTAGTTACCTAAAAAGGAGAAACCTTTATAATACCGTTAAAATTATGTCTCTCTAAAAGTTTGAGGTAATATTTCTCAAATAAATCAAAAAGAAGAACAATTAGAAGTCAAAAAAATGTCTTAGTAGACACTTCATGATTTTAAAATATCTACCGAAGCAATACTCCAT
This sequence comes from Lerema accius, assembly GCA_001278395.1. Taxonomy (NCBI): domain Eukaryota; kingdom Metazoa; phylum Arthropoda; class Insecta; order Lepidoptera; family Hesperiidae; genus Lerema; species Lerema accius. The sequence goes on along the minus strand of LGAG01000455.1, from coordinate 191,377 downwards.
AATATGAGGTGAACATTCTACGTGCTAATAATATTTATAATAATTAATAAAGCTTTTATAGTCCTAAGCTGGACAAACAGACAAACGAACGCACATGGTAAAACTATAAAGCTTCAGATATCTTTAAAAATTAAGGCTTGTTTATAATTTGAACGAATGTTACAAGCATTAGTCAGACGAATGTACAGATGCACATGGTGAAACTATAGTTCCGATACCTCTACGAAACCCAAAAAATGAGTTTGTTTACAGCTCCAGAAAGACGTGAAACTCACCCCAACATGTTTGCTTCCAGGTGGTGTTAATGCTATGCAGGCTTCGACCGCAGTACTCCTTCTCCCACAGTCGGAAGTCCCCGCCATCTCTACTGGGCATGGTGGCGCTGGCCATCGCCCTGCCTCCACCATCAGTCCATGAAATCAGACTAGAATCGGACATGTTCGTCACGAGGATCAACTTCGACTTTAGGATAGCACATTGCGAGCCCAGGTATTACGGAATTATTAAGTTATACACTTACCTACCTATACACAGCATACACTGGCCAAATGAGACATGACATGTAAAATGGAGTTCCTGTTGAGGCAACGGAGCTAGATTAATTTTGTAGCAAGTTGGGATTTACAAAATTTTAGGTATGTGGAAAAAGCAGGATTTTTATGTCGAAAGAGGAACATATAATCTGTATAAGTTTTATGAAAAATGTAGCTACTAGTTTTAAGTTATGTTCATATGACAATAGATTTACCCTATCGTTAGGTGCTTGATTTACGTCAGTCCGAAATACACATGAAATAGGACCGTTATTTCATAATACTTTATACTATAGTAGATATGATATTAGGTAACTCCCTTATCAATGGCACAAAACATCATAGTAACTATGATGATATATGTTGTGGAAATTGGTAAGTTTGAGTAAGTTACTCATTTAATTTTGTTATTCATCATTTCCAGCAGGGTGTCAGAGCTGCTGGGCTACACGGCGGACGAGCTGACGGGGAAGAACCTCTATGCTCTGTGTCATGGAGAAGACGCGAATAAACTTAGGAAATGCCATGTAGATTGTAAGTATATATTTTTTTTGTTATTGGTAAGAAGAGTGCTTAACGTATTGAGTGCGATTTAAGCTAAAAAAGAAATCTAAAAAGACATAATAAATATATGCACAAATAGATAGGTACCTATACAAAATAAAGCTTACCGGTATTTCAAAAAACTATTTTAATATAGACCAGGGGAAATTCGTGAAAATGTATCAATCAATGATAAAAAATAAGATGCAGACTGCCATTATAAATCAAGACACTATTTGATCTAAAGTAATAAATTAACTTCAAGTACGAATATGAATCATAATAAAATGATGAGAGTTATGATCCAAATACAACATCGATTATCCTTTATCTATAGAATCGATTGTTTTCGATCACCACTCGGTCCCACCCATGACCCAATATGTGCGGTGAAATCCATCGGTGGCAAATGTCGTAACTCCTATTTGTATTCAGTTTGTGGCATATAGAAATCCATGTCAAGACAACGGCTCTTTGAATCAAGGTGATGAGGAAAACGTATGAGATCGAAAGATCGAAGATTTTGGAGTGAAACTAATTGAAACGGATCTTTAGGTGGAAGACGAAGAAATAATCGTGTGGAAATTATAGTTGAAATCATTCATGTAGGTGTGACTGGTAAATTCAATTATGGCAATTGTTTTATTCTATCTCCTATGAAAAGGTATTTTGATATGGAGTAGAAATAGTAAATGAACTAATAATGAACACAGATAACTTAAACTAAAATAGGTCTTATGTAGTAGAAACACTCCGTGAGCATATAGTGGTTGGAAATACACGTAGAAATGTTAGGAATCACTTTAAACATACTTAGTCAGATAAGACAACTAAATTAAGAATGTAGGTAGTAACAAAAAGCGCAGATATACCTACTTAGAACTTCACTTAACCAATTTACTACAAATTGTTCGATCCGAGGTTACTCAGCTCTCCGTACTAGTAGATACCTACTAAAAGCATTGAATTCGAGTTTGATTCACTATTCCGGGAATTAATTATGGATGTATGACGGACATAAAATTACACTTACGAACGAGCAGTAAAATAAAATTCGGAATCGCTAGCAAATGTAATACTGCAAAGCGCAAAGGAAAAAGCCATAACATCTTCAATCTAATCCACGATCCACATGCAAGACGATATCATTATTTCCCGAGTATTCGTCACAAGAATACAATTTAGGCCTAGCGCCATACCGGCTGGTTGTGATTTGAATAATAATAACTCGTGCCATCATTTCGTTTCCTTTCCCTGGCTGTACGTGGGAAATGTCGGCCTTAATGTCCTCAGGAAGGCCTTTGGCTTCGTTATTTCTGTTTTATACCCTCTTCTGTTTTAGATACTTATATCATTGCCAGCTATGTTATATAATGTTGCTACATATCTTCTTTTATTCTATACCCTAGTTTTTTTTAGTATCTATAGATTTTTGGGATCGATATCTTGATCCTGGTTTGTCAGTTGCATTTATTTGTTTACCACTTATTAGCGTTTCTTTATTAGGATTCGTATTAGCTCTAATATTAACAGAGGTCTCATTTTTATTACAATAGGTTACTGTACTGTGTTTGTCAATTGTTCCCTTACATTTCCTCATTCGTCGTTGAAAATTTGTCATTGTGAGTATTCATTGGGTTTTTCAAATATTTTGAATCATCACCGTTACCTCGCCTATTCAATTGCACACATCTTTTTGCCTCTGATTCATTATGTTCGGTGGTTTCATAAGGTCAGCAGAGGGATGAATCATTTCTACGTAAAATGAAACCATGAAAATGAAGGATCCGTGGCGTAACAGTTTTGTAACTGATAAACAAGATGGCGGACAGTTTGAAACGCAAATCACGATCGCCGAACGTCATACAGTAAAGTTTTTCACTGGCACTTGAGCACTTGATAGCTTTACGAGACCATTAATTTGAATTTAAAATACACAGTGTCTGTACAGATGCCGGTCAAATGTGGTCAATCCGGGTGTAGAATAACAATTGTTATCATTAACATAAAACTCCGGGTGTTTGCTAGAAAGCGGGTAATTTGGTTACAACTGTATACGCGGTTGGGATTTCTGATGGAGCCGATGACGGCATCTGATCGTATAATATCAAAATTTGTACATCAGGGTAATAAAATTAGACGATTATGTTTTAAAGTTCCGGCTATAAGTCCTCTATCGGAATATTTAATGAATAAAGTTGGGGCAAAAACATTTTATACCGCGACAATGGAAACATTAACAATGTAAATATCTACTTAATACTTCTTTGAATGCAACTTATTTCACGGATATCTTTAGTATTTTCTTCACGTATACTTATAATCATTATTATAGCAATATTTTATCAAAGCGTTCTTACATAGATCGTCATTTGTTGTCATAAACTAATGTAGGTTACCTACCTTAAATTTGATGAAAACTTTAAAAATAGTTAAGGTGTATTGGGCAAACACCATCAGAAGGGCAAGTCTATCGAGAAGTAACAAATAATCCTCTATAGTTACAAAGATGGCAGCAGTTACACAATCTTTAACATAAAACGCTTTAATATTATTATTTGTTGCCATCTTCGTAACTACGAAGGATTCTTTGTACCTCCTTTTTGATAGACATTGGCTTCCTTACGATCTATGCCTCATTAACTTAATTAGCCTTTAATATAGAAATACTGACGACAAAGATTTTATCAGATCAATCCTCAGACACATTTTAAGCTGCAAACGCAATTTGTACATTCTCATGCAACGCAATCATTTACTACACAAACATTTAGCAGTCCGGTACTGCCTACGAGTTTCACTTTTTGGCACACTTCCAAGTGCATGGCTAATTATCAAATGGCATCGTCCACAATACACAATAAAGCTACACAACAACAAAACCAAAAACTGTGTTGTCTTAATGACTCACGTACAACAATACACGTGTTGATCGCGATGTCCTTTGTGCGTTCAATTGAATATAATACTCGCTATCGTATTAGAAAAATATAAGCTACTAGTAATTTGAATAATACCGTCATCAGGCTTATTTGAGCTGTTAATTCAAGGTCGGAACAGTCCTTTGTCTAGGGTTACGATCTAGTAAGGACAATCAGTTGCATATAGATGTTGACAACAATAATATTAGATTTCTACGCGTCCATCTTGAAAGTTCCACTTAAATCATTATGAACCTAACTAGGAGTTAGTTTCAGTAGATATAATCTAAGTCAATATTTTTGGTAGGTTTCTGAAGACTATGAACAAAGCAAGGGTTGTAATGGTAACCATTGTTGTATACCAGAGATTTTTAAACGGGGGTTCCGCGGATCCTATAGGTTCTGTAGACCGGTCATCAGGGTTCCGTCAAAATTATGTTCCTCGTTTGAAACCTAAAGGTCAACTCCGAAGAATCGGTGAAATGTACCAGGGAAAAAAGGGACTAAAAAAAATATCAACATAATAGGGTTCGTTAAAAAAAAGGCACTGGATTGGTCTTCCGTTGCCTTTTAAGCTTAAGAACTTGGTCTGACGTCCCGTTTTCTTGTTCCAGTAATGAATAAAGGCCAGGTGTTGACCCACTACTACAGGCTGATGAACAAACTCGGTGGATACACCTGGATGCAGACCTGCGCCACGGTCGTCTGCTCCTCCAAGAACGCTGAAGAACAGAACATCATCTGTGTCAATTATGTCATCAGGTAACATCTTTTAACTAGTAGTAGAAATACAAAAATTTGATTGCTCTTTAGCAGCCTACCTTTGTCACTCCCATGAGGGGGCGAATCTAATGACAGTTCAAATCCGTCTGGCGCAGTCACGTAAAAAGTAGAAACCAACTTCTCTCTTGAAACCTCGATTTCAATTCAAAATTGGTTAATAGCAAGAATTTAGTAAACTGACAGTCTCTTCATTTTATTCACAGCGGAAGAGAGTACCCAAACACCGTCATGGATTGCTGTCAGCTCGAAGAAAGTGTTCAAGGAGTGAAGCGGGAGGAAACCACCGGGGACCCCGAGAACGGTCCACCGGACGCTGATACATCAGGTGGCCCCCCTCCACCGCCGCGACACCCCGCTGAGAGAACGGAGCCCCCCGCCAATAACGACTCCGCCTCCTCGGCACCGGTCGCCTCCTCCGACGGAACTCACCTGACGAGACTCAACGACGCGCAGCCCCTGCCGCTGAACACCAACCCCGAGAGAACCTCCCCGATGCCCGCCAGAAGACTAAAGAAGCGAAAGCACACGACGGACTGCGAGGAGGAAGCGGAGAGAGACGAGGAGCGACGAAAGTCCTCCTCGAACCCCGGCGCCGCCATATCTCCCGCCGAACGGGACCTCTCCAAGACGAACTTAGCCATTCCCGAGGGAAGCACGGACGCCACTTCTGTCCGGGACCTGGAGAACGCCATGTCGAAGCACCTACCGTCTCTCGACGGGAAGGAGATCGCGCATCGACCGACCGACTTCTCCACGGACGCCCTGCTGAAGCAGCAGCAGCAAAAATCGACTATTCAGTGGATAGGGACTCAGAATCATCACTTGAACCATCTGAATAGACAGCTCCCGGGGAACCACACCTCGACGCCCGCCTCGGCGCTTCTGAGGCAACTCTATGCCAATAGGGAGAGCGTGATAAGAAGTAACTTTTTAGGAGACGGAAGAAACGGATACTACTCGAACGACGGTCAGTCTGGGCCGCTGCCTACTCCGCCGGGGAGCGAGGGATCCGGGTACAGCGAGCAGCTAGGCCACAAGGGGACCGATATCAGTTCCCTAGCATACGGAGGGTACGCCGACTACCACTCGGCGATGACTCCTCCAGGGTCGGTCTCCCCGAGAGACAAGCAGCAGTACGCGCTGTCGTACGATAATAGCGCTTATTCCGAGGCGCTAAGACACTCGTATTTAGGTGAGGCGCCGTTGCCGCTGAAACCGCAGGCGTATTCGGCGGTTCCTGGCGCCTTGGACTATGCATCTTCTCTCGATCAGTCTCAGTTCTTCCATCCTCCGTCGACGTTCCACCTGTACCACCCGCAGCCGCACTCGGCACACCCCCCCCACTCCCATCAGTCCGTAGATAAGTCAGCTCCACCAAATACTAACTGGTATTCCACTAGTTCATAGCCGTGTTGATAATTGCGCGGATTTGAATGCAAAGCCAGGGAATTTGGTGGCCTGAGAAGCTATTGTCGCGTTATAGGTATATTGACGAATAGTAATTGTAAATTGTTAAAATGGCTTTTGTACTTAATAAAGCGACTGATTTAAAACATAGTGCCAAAATCATTAAGAAAACAAAGAATTCAACAAAAACCTAGGCTCGTATGAATAAATACATGCTAAAATTGCAATTGAAAACTGAAAAAAAATATCGTTTTTAATATAAAACGTTCTGTAACAATGGCCTAAAAGCTAAAGTTACGTTTTGTAATAAGTTCGTTTAAAATAAAAATGTGTGAAAATTTAAAAGTATGCTAATTGGCCTACCTATAACGCGGCAATCGGTTCCCCGTCGTAATTGTTTTACTTATTTGTTGTTATTTTACTACTAGGTGCATTTATTGTTGTTATTACAAGACGTTAGAAAAACGTACCTGGATCAAACTCGGGCTCAAATCACGATAGTACGGAGACAACAGATGGGTTGCTACCATTTACTAATAAAACTTTTTAAGTCATTACTACGCTATTTCTGTTGTGGTCTCCTATAAGGCCTATAGCATACTCGGCCACGCTGCACTGCCCCAGTGCCGAATGGCGGAGAATTTATTACTATTTTATTATTACAGAAATCTCAGTACGAAATGTGACGTTAGTTATCATAAAAAGACTGGGTTGTCATTCTGATATTTCAATATGGAATTGCATAGTAAGATAATAATATCGACATAAAGAAATAAAAATACTGAAAATAAAAAATTAAATTTTTTGGTCGTCTAAATACTGTTTGAAAATCAGAAAAGACTCATTGGTAACTTAATAATTATAAAAAAGCCTATTATGTAGGTACTTTGGATTTTTTAATTTTCTAACAATTTTTGGACACTACTGAGAAATTGTTTTTTTTTTACGTAAATCAATTACATTTTCCTACGTCGATAAGATTTCAAAATGGTAGCAACCCAAAGTTTTCCTACAAATCTCTTTGTAAACGGACTAAATACTTCGATACAGTTAATACTCAGTCTCTCGCTGCATTTAAATTGAAAGATTACCATTTTATACATTTTAACATTCAGTACCGTTGGATGTACTCGATTTAGTGCCAAAATGGCGCTTGCGGTATTAGACCATCATGTAATAGGGACAACACTCATAAAATAAATATTTGGTTTCTCGACCATTAAAATTAGATTTCTGGTTTTGAAAAATTTTGTAAAATTTTTATTTCTATTTTTTGGTTACGTCAATTTTATTGATTATTTTGTACGAAACTACATTTTTTTAGAATGACAATGGCTGGGTGTTTTAAATGAAATTATTAATGACATTTGAAATTGACAATTTTTACATTATCACCTTTTTGACAGGGTTTTAATTTTTTTTTCAAAGGCAGTCATGTACTTAAAACTTAACATTTTCTTCTAAAATACAGGGATTTTAATGTGTATTTCTGAAATATTAAAAAACGAGTTAATCCTATTTTATTTGACATCAATACTTAGCATTGTGCACATAATGACTTTTCAAGATTAGGTATAGAACAATATTATAAACAAAACTACGCAGATAATTATGTCATAAGCGCAATACAATCCAACTGAATATTTTTTTCTAAGTAAGGAGAAAAACACGTTGTTTTAAAAAATCATATTTAAGGACTTAGGGACTTTCTACCGAAGACTCGTTTAATTAAATAAGTAAAAAAAGTCGAAACTCAGTGATTACAAATTTAATTTACATTCCATTTTACTCATTCCATTATAAAAAATATCTTACGTTATACAAACTTATACAAGCTGTGACTTCGGCTATCTATATAGCTTGTTGCATATCATTTTAATGTTGTAGAGTAAGTAAGCTTTCTGTAAATTATTGTAAAATAACTACACGACTGTATCTAGGATAAGCTTTGATTTTTGTAAATTATAGACTAGGTCCTGTATATTACTTTAGTTATTCGAAATAAGATTTCATTGTAAATATTGCTAGTTAAGACGTTCTTCTTATAATGCTCAGATTTTGTTGACATTCAAAAATAATTGTTGAGTAAGATTTAATTTTTTATACAATTTTGAGTTTTTAAATTTACAAGTCGTTTTTTTTTATTTTCAGCCTCTCTAATATTATTGTCATAAAAAGAATTTGAGGCCTGTATTACCAAGTCAGTTAGGGGTCTAAACGTAGGCTGTTTTTATTTTCTATAGAAAATGTTACAAAACAACTAAACAAGACATAATAAAATTGCTGTAAAAAAATCAAATTTTTCTCTACAACCAAGAACTATTTGGAAATAAAAAAAACATAACAGGAAAACTGTAACGCACAGATGTAATTTATAAAAAAAAATTATATTGCACCTGTACCATACAGCTTTTAAGTTATGATATTTTAAGGCTATTTAAGTTTTTGGGAGCCAATGAAAACTTGGATTTTATTACTCATAGCAATTAAGTTTTCTTATCTCCAATGCTTGATTTACGGGCCGTAAAATTAACAAAAAAGTTTTGCCATTAAAATGTGTTACTCGAAAAAAAATTTCGACTGATGACGTTTTTTGTTAGTTATTTTTCTTTATCATTAATTGTTATTGTTTTAGATAAATACTCATGAATTTCAATTTGTCTCCAAATTAAGTTGAAATACTGAAACATATTTTATTACTAAACGAATTAGATTAATTGAAATAAATGAATTAATTAAATATATTTATGGTACTCTCCTGTGCAATATGAGGAAAAGTTGTTCTTTTTTAATTTTAAAGGCTTCATAACTGTATCGTATGTAATTTAAGGTAATTATCATTAAAATTGTAATAAAGTTGTAATTAATATAATTAAATTGGGAATAAGCTTGTAACGCAATTACCTGTTACGTTTATTTTTTTATTTTGAACTGAAGTCTTTAATTCAGATTTTTTTTATTTTAATAGACGACAAAATGACAGAAATTTTATTTCTCCAAATAAAATAAAGGATTAAGATTTTTCTTATGAATTGTTTTATTTCAGTAAAATCAGTGTACAATACAAAAAAAAATAGATACTCAGTTATGCTGTGAGTGACACAAGATTTAAAAAAATAAATTATTTACATATTTTGGTTGAACACAATGTATAGATACTCATTTCATTTAATTTAAAAATATTAAATTATCTATGTAATCATATTCAACATATACAAAAAGGGATTGGTATCAATCGATACTTGCTATATTTAAATTAATTAACAACGGATTCTAAACAATGTTTACGTCCGGTATTATAAAAATTTAATTACCAATTTTGATTTATACTTCATAATATACAATACAAAACAACAATATCTCTTATTGGCTTCAAATAAATCATTATGTATAATGAGAAAAACTATTTTGAGATTCATTTTACAGTAAATACCTACAATATATATAAAAACAGTTTTTAACTGGACGGATGAAATATTTTTTATACCACTGCACAATGTTATAGGACATCTTTTATGCATAAATGCAGTACTTCAATCGGTCAGATATTATTTACTTAAAAGTTTCTAAAATGTTTTCATCCATTACAAATATTTTATAGATAGTCAATCTGAATATAACAAATACATTGAATCGATTTAATTTAAATCCATATTATCAAATATTGTAAGTAATAATTAATTATCCTATTATTACATAATATTAAAAGATTCATAATATAGATACTGAAAACTTAAAATCTAAACATACAAAAAAATATACTAATTTTTAGAAATATATATTGTTATTCAATAAACAAAACAAAATGTAACATCAAAGTTGAACTAACATACAAACTAATTTATAAACAATTAATTTGTATTATTAACTACGATAAGGGTATTAGTCTGTTTCTACCCTTAGGGAATAAAGCAGTAATGTAATTTTACGAAAATTTCAACTTTTTGCAAAAATAGCTTTAATTTTTTTTTCCTAAAATTGAGATTTTTAACTTACGTTTTTATTCCATATTACTTGATAGATATGTAATTAAAATTTAAGATGTTTGTATAAAAAAAATAGATTAAAATTGGTTTACGAATATATATTTTAAACGTACAGGGACATTGAAAACAAATCATAAGAGATGTAGAATTGTCCAATCAGTTATCAAAATTAAATAACTGACAACTAAATAAATATTTATTCGTCACTTGTAGCACTGGACACACTTATTCGTCACTTATAACTACACTTATTCAAATTAAAATGACAAAATTAACTTACAAATAAATCTTTCAGATTCTCTATTGAAAGATTTCAACATTCAATATTCTAATTTAGCATAATAAATTGATGTAGGTGTAATCCATGGTAATTATTAAGTTTAACCACAATAATCGAATATCTTACCAAATTACTTACTAGTATTGGCAAACCGTATAAGCTACTTTTAAAGCTGATTTTACATTAAAAATGTGTTAACAGTAATCACGACAAAGTTTTATAAAAACAAAACACAATTAAGTAAAAAAGTTAGGTATACAAAAAATATATTTTTTATCTAAAATCATATTAAAGTCATTCTGAAATATTTAGATGGTACATCAGATCAAAAATATATAGACTCCGTCTTCAGAACAAAAAAGTGAAGTAATTTTTTTTTTTACCGGTCTCCCGAGCGATGTACCGGGAAACATTATCATTTGTCATTACCGTTGTTTTATTCGAATACGCTTTTTTGTTCTTAAGACTGTGTCTACATATTTTTTTGGCCTGTGGATTGGAAAAATATAAACCTAGACATAATATTTCGAAATAATACATACACCTCATATACGTCATTAATAGTAAAGATTACACATACGCTCACGCTTCACAAAATGTTAATAATCTACTAGTATTTCTATATTGGGCGACTGCATTTCGAGTATAATTTGATATTGAGAGAACACACACAGCCAGCAATAAATCTGAAAATGACATACATACATACATAACACTTACTTATAATTACAATATTTTAATTTTAATATGCTATACACACACACACTAGGATTCCATGTTATGGGTGCAATAGACACCACAAATAGACACACAGACCAACAACAGAAATTTTAATTCATCATTAACATTTCTGCCTAACTAGGAATCATTCACAAGTGAAGGAAATTTAATGCCCAAGAACCTTCAATATGGCTTAACAATTATATGATTGTAAGTCTAAAGGATCTAAGTGCCAATTTATTCTTTGGAGATACTAATAACATAAAAACTTTATAAATCAAACGAAATCATTTAGAACTTCATACCCTGTTACAACTTTATTTATGTAAAAAAAACAGCTATAGGCATTAGGATTCCTTTGGATATGATTGGGCTTGGCTTGGCACATATAGATTGCATTTTTGTAATAATATTAGTTTTTGATTTTTTGGCACTTATGTCCTTTAGACTTGTACTCTTTAAATGTCACTTTACTATAACAAACTGGGACCAGTGGCTTAACAAGAAGGTCTTAAGCAATGATCACTAACATCCTTCCATCCATTTTTCACTATGCTTACTTTTAACTTTGTCAATTAGCTTTAATGTAAGTCACTGGGCTATGAGTGATTCAGTAATATTTTTATATAGAAATATAAAAATAGTATGTACTTACATTATATGCCGCCCAGAGGAAGTCAATCAATGCCGCAAATGTCGCATCCAACTGAAATTATGTGATGTTTATGATTAGCAGAAGCTATATAAAAGATTTCATACAATACATCAACTTGATATTATGTTAATGGAGTAAAATGAGCTCATATTTTAGCTTTATATCATGTTCCTAATAATAAACAAACTCTGAAGATCTTGTGTGATTGTAATAAAAAATTAAATTAATAATTAATGTAAATACATAATACATTATTCGAAAAGACATCCATAAAATTAGTATTGTTTATTACAAGTCACCTATTAAGTTCATTGGTTGATTTCATTCCCATAATGAAATTTAATTTAAATGAATATAAATGAATAAAATTGAATGAAATTAAAAAAAAAGATTAAAAAAAAATTGTAACTACAATTAGCTTATGAAGTACATAAGGTTAAAGCACTGCATATTTTATTAAGATTATATCGTCTTATAAGATTGTAATTTTTTTTTTTTAATATCATACTTACATAAATATAGTATCCTCCAAGTAACCATAGAGCAAATATGATCTGGAATACTATTATTAACCCCATAGTAATCAGCCACGGGAGTAACAGACCTCTCATCCAAATGTTCATTCCAATAAGCTGTAAAAACACATGATAATAAGTTTTAAATATTATTTGTGTTATTTTAATAAGTGCTTTTGCTCAATAGTGGGCCATTAAATGAGTTGAGGCCACAATAAGTGTTTTTGTGGCTGGTGTATAGATATGAATTTGAAACATATTATTTGTTTTTTTAAATAAATAATGCTTGACATTCATAACCCCAAAATAGGATTCCTTATGTTGTAAGTGCCACGGATGACACACAAATAATATGTCATACAGTCAGACCAAGAACAGAAATTCCGAGACATATGGGCTGTCAATTTTTTTTTTATTATCTTTTTCTTTCTTATATAAAAATCAATTGCTGTTCATTAGTCTCGCTAAAACTCAAGAATGTCTGGACCGATCCTATTAATTTTGGTTTTAAATTATTTGTGGAAGTCCAAAGAAGGTTGAAAGGGTAAGTAAATAAGGAAAAATGTTTAGCTTTTTTATTGATTCTGAGGCAGTAAGAAGTTTGACAGGACAGCTAGTCAATAATAAAGATTTCATTATTATCCCATCTGATAGTAAAAGATCTTACAATCTTGATAGTAAAATGAGTAAACTTAGAACCCTAATACTGTAAATAGCACTGCAGTAGGTGCTATTTACAGTATTCTTATACTCTTATTTAAAAAAAATATTTTTTGTAAAATTATGGCTTACCATCAATACTGATGAAACAATGAGGATCACGAGAATGATGATGAATATTACACCAAAAACTTGGAGAGCTGAAAAGAAAATTGATAAAATCATAGTTTGATTGCATAGCGTGGTTTGTCTTATGTAGACTGGCTAATTAATATACTATGTTCTAGATCAAATGTTATCATTAAAAATGTTGGCCACAATAACTCCACTCCACGGATAGACAATAAAAAAAACATCTTAAAATATACTTCATTATTCTTAATTATACAACAAGTTACTCAAAATATACAAGTTAAATTTTTTTTGACAGGGAAATGGATTCGGTATATGTGTTAATAAACAAGTTTACAGTGACACCATACTGTGCCGTCCATGGACATCTGGAACCACTCAAATAGGACAATTAGGGGTACTGTTAATTGCTGCATAGGTCCTGTTAGTAGATGTCAATGACAATATTAGTTGTCATATGTTAAGACTAGGCTCACTAGGCAGCCTGGCCACGGTAGCCGAAATGGAATTAGTGGCTGCATAAGTACACTGGCTCCCATACAATGTCATTGTTATGTACTTCTTATATACATTTTATGTTTTTTATGTATTCTCTGTGTGGTGTACAAACAATAAGGTGTTTATCTATCTATCTATGTTCTTACGGCTACCTAGTGGGTGTCAAGTCTAAGAGAACTGTTGCTGTAAGTTAGTGTTATTAGTAAATATCAGTAGGTCTTTTAATACTTACATCCTCTCACATCGGCTTCAAATAGAGGGTTCCATAGTTGTGTAGAGTCCCCTCCAGCCATTTGATAAGTGATAAAAGTGATCAGTACGAGGCTCATAGCAGCAGTATAAGCTGCAACCGCTCGGCTCCCCGTCTTCACATTCGAAGACCAAATACATGGAGACCAACATGATTCTAACACTGGCATTATTCTGCTTTTATTAAGACGTTTACTTCACAAAAGCGATAATTCAACACACCAGTTACTAAAAATAGGATAGTTTATTCAACTCCCGGCACGGTCACACCTGTAAAATGTTGTATTCAAAGTTAAATACTTAAATGTTAGTGACAGTTTGAAACTAAGCCACACCTAAAATAACTGTTGTTTGTAAACGGAATTCTTGATATCATCACATAATAATAAATATGTTTGACACAAAAATGTTTCGTAACGATTTAAATTACCTGTTTACTAAGTTTAAATCCAAAGAAACCACGTTTAATACCAAATAAACTTTCTTTTCTAAATGTATCTCACGCCTCACACAGGTAGCATCATTTCTTTCATAAACAATTTTGACAACCGCTTAAAGTGTAAAAAGAAACGTCAATTGACTGACAAGCTGACAACTTAAAATTGACATTGACTGGCTTGTCTAATATGACAATTATTATCACAGATCTAAAAAAAATTAAGGCGTAATTGATAAAATCTCAGAGTAATTATTACTCTATGTTGTATATTATTACTCTATGGACAAAATAGTAATCTATAGTCTATGATATGATTCGAAAATGTAGGTACACCATTTAATTTTCTTCTTAGAAATCTTATCAGCACCAAGATTGAAAAAAGTTACGTAAAGTCAATAGTTATGTAAAGAGTGAAAATTCTGAGAATCTTAAAACAGATGTTGCACAGTCATTGTATACCTACTACTTACTATGTTTGTCTTGCTTGAATAAGTGCTGTAAGTTGCTATTTAAGTGCTATGGCTTGTGCTGTTCTTATTAATTTATTTATTCACTGTCTGTGTTTTACTGAAATTAGATAAGACAATATGGGCTTCGTCTACAAATTGCTGATGGGGGAGAAAGTTTACGAGAAGAGGATTCACAGAAAGGTTTGTTTCTAAACATTTGTGTAGAAATAATTTTTTGTATAATAATACAATATTTTTATTACTTGACATTAAATTCTTATTTAACACCCTACCACCTTATTATCACCTTATTTTATTTATGAGCAATCAAATATAGTTTGAAAACATATTTTCCAAAGGTACCTATAAGTATGAAAATTTAAGATCGGGCGTAGGTACCTACCTACCATATACTTAAATGAAATTAAGGAATCAGGTAATAATGGCCGAACAACGCCGACCAGGAGGTAGGTAAGTACCTACTTATAGTATTTTTTTCATCAAAACATTTTACCAGGCAAATCGGACTGGTAGAACGTTCAACGCATTTTGTTTGACACATTCAAAGTTTATCAAACCACTTCTGTGCTCGTGTACATAACATTGACTTAATTCGAGTGGACAGTCGCGCACACAACAAAGTACAGTTAACAGGAAAAGATGGCAACATGGTCACTAACTCACTAATCTGTTATCGATCGTGTCGGAGTGATAACTTACTTTCAAATTAAAACCGAAGTCAAACAGCTTTGTGTCATTTTTTATTGTAGTAAGCGCCACGATCTCGATACTAACTCGGAACTCGACTTACCGGATCGGGAGCAATGGGGTAATTACACCACTTGAGGCCCGTGGCAAATTTATTACATGGGGCCCTAATAAATTGCCATTTTAGTTAAACGTATAATAAATAAAATTTTCAAAAGCATAAGACTGTTTAGCAAAAAAAAAATCACGGCCCTTTGAGCAGGGGCCCTGTGGCGCCGCTGCGCCGGGGGGCCTCTTGGGGGCCTATGGCATTTTGCCAGTCCTGCCACCCTATTTGTTTAGTATGGTCTATAGTCTATAGTCCAAATGATTTCATGAATTTCATAAGTAAAGTCTAGGATTCGTCTCTGAGGAAGTGACAGGCTATATTTTTTTTATGACAGCGCCATAATCAGAACAATCATTAACTTATCCTGAAAATATTTTAGATTCATAATAAAAAAAAAATTAAGTCAATATTTTTTTCGATCGCACCCAATAAAAATACACGAAGACTACATATGTTTTTATCTCGTTGACCGATAAAGCAACGATATGGGCTATCTGTGATAAATGCCGATATGGCCTGTCGCGAAAACACAGAGCAATGTCATTATTACATTAAGATAACTGTACTCTACATAAGGCACCTATAAAAAAGTGGCACTACATTTTTTTTTATTAACCTTCATGATATATTAAAGCCTATTTTTTGTATGTAACTAAAAGTTTATTAGTTAAAGTGTAATAATAATATTGCAACAATAAGTATAAATCGTCATACTCATTTTTTTTATAATTCCACTTTTGTTTTAAAGGTGCAATATCTCTTTATAAATTATGTCCGTTTAAATTTCAAATCAAGAGCTAAAAAGCTTGAGATTCATGTTTCAAATAACACCGGAGTTAATGGGGGGATATTAGCTTCAATTACAAGATCCGTGGTTATAAATCACTAACCGAGCAAGTACGGAAGAAAAATAACTACAGTTTCAGCGTTTGACCCGATTACTATCTTCAATCTTGATTGCAGAGTAATTTATTGGCGATTCAGTGAACCCTATCGTAAATATATTGTTTTCTAGGTTAAATACATATTAGGATATCATTCATCCTTTAATAGGAGGTAAGAAAATAGCTGCCTAATTGGTAAGTAACTATAACATAATTTCGTGAAGTCTCAAGGTAGGAATAATGTAGAAATTTCACCAAAAAGAACGAAATTACAATGATTATTGTTATAAATATCAACCTAATTCCGCTTATGGATACCTATTATCGGAACAGTGACCTTACAAGTAATTTTGTGAACGAAAATTTTATTGTTTCCTAAAGATGAAATTAGAATGTGTTCTTACCCTTCTTCCCTTCTTATAAGGGCAGGTTTTAAAGATTTTGCATAACATTTTACTCTATTTAGAAAATATTATTATAGTCATAATCTAAATAAAGTACCTAATAAAATTCATTTATTTATTAAAATTATGGACTGTCATTTCAGTTTCCAATCTTTACATGACGAATTAATACCTACGTAAATACTAACATAGTATAGTATAACTATGCATTTAACTATTACTATAAAACCCTTTTTAAAACACTCTTTCGGGCGTAGTTGGGTAAAAATCAAGCAATAATATAATTGCCCCTTTGCCCCAAAATTGTATCAGCAAAGGTGTTCCGTATGCAAATGGCTTGGCGGCGATCCAAAATAAAGATTATTCTGGAACTAACGCCTACACGATACTAAAATAATAACTACTTTATTAAGTGCAATTATCTAAACCATGTCAAAGTAATTGTTAAGTGGTTAAGGATATAATGGTGATTTATGGTGTGATAAAAATTATTTTCTACCATTTATTAACCCATATTTGACCACTCACGTATACCTGATGTAACATCTGATGGTTCCTTTGCTAGTTTATCAGCAATTCCTAAAAAAAAAGTTTTTAAACCCGAAGTTGATTGTCGGGCAACGGTCCTAGTTTGAATTTTCCATGAAAACATTTTTGTTATATTGTCGGGTTAGCTGTACCTTATTTAATTAAGTTTCTCACAATGTTATTTTTTGCAGAACAAAATAAGTGATATTTACNNNNCAAATTAAGATTGTACATAATTATTTTTATTATTATGAGATTCGGCTCGACACCTTTTTCCTAAAAGCCTAACACTTTTAATAGACGCTTCCTAAACTATTTCAAGTTTAGTTATTATTACTAATTACTAATTTAAAAGCCATAGATGTAAGTTTATGAAAACTAGCCGACGTAGCCGAGTGGGAGTGCCTGATACAACACAAACTAATTGTAAAGTAATTATCGTTGTAACGTTGCATAACACGCCAGTCGGGCAATATTTTAATTAAAGTAATGTATCCATTGTCTGAGATTTAACTCCTGGTTAGAAAGATTTATAGTTTGAGAATACCAGACTGTATTTGTTAATATAATGAGTGATTACACTGCTTTTACGAGTAATGAAACGTTAAATAAATAAACAGTGATAGATTAGTGGTTTGAAATTCGTGCAAAGTTCGAGGTGACCGAAATTTTAATCGTGTATGAACTTTTACGCTTTTGAAGTTGTGTACCATGTAATTATGTAGAAGATTATGCATCATTTATTTATGTATAATATACATTGTATATAATAGCAGATTTTAGAGTATTAATTCACTCAGTTACTTACAACATTGTTTACTTCTAGGAAGAAAATTATCAAAATCTTATCAACTGTCGTGGTAAACACAGTGTTCCAATTACTTAACTTTTGTTGAATGACAAAGAAAATAAAATAAAAATATTACATAGTTCACATAGGTATTAAAAAAATATTTTTCTCAACTTAAACCATAACTTGCACCCCAATTTTCGCACCAAGTCCCATCCAAAACGAAGAGAACAAAAACTTGAAGCATGAATAATGTTTTTAAGACCACAATTCTTATTCGTCGCGGATTTATGACGTAACCCGCTCATATTTCACCGGTCGACGCATTCCTGCTCAACGATACGAAAGCTCCACAGTATCTGTGATCGGAGATCGAATCGCGTCCTAAAGCTCGACACAAAACTTTCCATAAGGCTTCGCCGCGTACATGGGTAACGGAAATAACAAAGTGTAGATAGATACTTAGTTATAGAACTGTAACGGCGAGGTATGTTTGGTGTTTTTATAAAACTTTGACGTAAAGAGGTTGTTATGAGGGCGTTTTTACACAACAATACAACTGCCCCTTACTTTTTCTGATGGTGAGATATCGTGAGATTGGGCCTACTACCCCTTTCTTCGATCCCACAATGTTTTCTCGAAAAACTACGTCAATTTCGTCGAGACCTGCGTTTTTCTTAAAATAACATTAAATGAGATTGTGCTCGACATTATTGGATTATTATATTATAAAATACTGAATTGTTGAGAAAAAAACTAAATGTAATTTTTTTTTACTTATCTATTACAAACTCCTTATTACTTTACGAGAGCCTGTTTGTCCTGTTATTCTGTATTGAGAAGTATGGAGATTATGTGAAATGTGGGAAAAATCCAGGGAAATCTCTATTAGATGATGATGAGATGATGAAGCCAGATGGCAACTTTATGTGGTCACTGTTTACAATCAACTCGCCTCCCTTATCGCTTGTAATTATGTCACAAGCGACATTAACTGTTTGTAATTAACATTACCAATTTGCTATGAGTAATTATGTATAAGTGAACATACTCAAATTATGCGTGATTGTACTAATAAGTTAATAAGACATGGTAACATTTAATGACATGTTTTACCTTATTATACACTTACTTACAACTACTTAATTATACACTTTCCTTCCCTACATTTTACTTTTAAATATACCATAATAGTATTACAATTTTTACATTGATTTTGTAAATTTAAGTGACTATAATTTTCAGTAATTACGTTTAATTCCTTTTTTAAAAATGGTTAGTCGGTATTTTTCTTAATTTGACAGCCCTATAATAAAGTATAGTTATATAGTTGGTCAATTATTATCATTTAGAATCTGCAAAAGATTCTGTATTTGAACCTCAGGGATAGTCAGGTTAGTACACAATAAAACACAACTTATACGTAGTAATGACGAAATTGCCGATTTACTATCGTACTCCGCCAATCCGCACTGGAGCAGCGTGGTGGAGAATGCTCTAGAGACCTATGCTCAGTAGTAGACCGTTAATGGGTTAAGGGTAAGGGCACTTGATTTGAAGAAAGTTGAAGAATCCCAACGTGGGGAAACTTGTAACACTAAAATTCTATTTTACAAAGTACTTGAATTCTACCGATTTTGGTCAAAGTCTACATTATTGGCATACTCATATTATCGAGGCCCATGCCCAGCTATGGGACTGGATCGTATGTGGCTTATTTTGATGATAAAGTATCATAAATTTTTGAGGTAGGTTTGTGGTCAAACTCAGATTTAAAATACCTAGGATCTTAACTAATCCAATAATAGTAGGCGATACCTATTCAATTTTACGGTTAGATTTACTAGTCTGGTTAGCATCCTGTAAGATTAAATGAGAGCTTAGCGCTTAGACTCAAATTAAACTTATTTGAGTACTCAGATCGTGAAATACACCGCTGCGCTGTTTTAAAGCGTATCGCATGTGAAGTGAGCGACGAAACTCGCTGCGCCTGATCGAGCAATCACGACCTCGTTCGAATCAACTTCACACCGGTTAGATCAGTTTGAGTCCAGACAGACCTGCGCCCGCGCACTCGCACTAATACCGGCACATCGATCCTTTTTTAACAAACAACCAATAATCCAAGCGACTCAAAAGTGAAAAAAGATTGCCAAGTGAATTTCAAAGTGTTTGAGTGACTCGTTTTTTGAAGTGAAGTTTTTGAATACCAATTTGCGTGTGTTGTTGAAGTTTGGTCCGAGGATTGGTACCACGGTACCAATTAAGCCGGAGTCAAGTTCATTGTCATCTTGGCTTATCTTGATTTGAGTGGTAAGTATTATGAGGAACTTTCTTCATTGTTCCTTTTTGAGGTTTCATTGATTCTTGTACAAGTTCGGGTTGAAGCGACCTCTTGTGGATTTGCATGAATCCTTCTTGAATGCATACTTGACTGAGAATAAACTCTGCTTTAGTACAGTGTATCGTATAAACGGAGCATAATATTGGTATATAATAATATTATATTACTTAAGGTTTGATATTTAAACGGAATTTTAGTATTCTTTGTATATTGTTGTCAACAAACAGTCTTGAAATTTATATGGGTAGGATTTTTATAATTTTATGAAATAAAAATATGTAATATACATACGTACCTATAGGTAAACGTACGTATAGATCACAGATGAATTAAATCGATCTTTACCTTGCAATTAAGCTTAAAAGAAGCCTGCCTTTTATACCTATTATATATAATTACTTAATAATGTGGTATAATTTTCAATTTCTCCAATTACAGTATTATCGTATATAATTTTATAACTCAGTCAACTATGTAGAGTACTTGTTTCTGATGAGTTAATTTAGTTTTTGTTGACTCTATCTAAGTTTTTGCTTACTCTATTGACTCTACATATAAATTAGATGTTGTAGGCATGATTTAATTTAATTTTATAATTTAGTAATTTAGTATCTTCGTTGTAACTGACATTATAGTACTCTAACTTTACTTACTCCCTTGGGGGTTGAATTTTCAAAAAATTCAAGAATTCTTTGTTAGAATGTCTCATGAAATGTTTCATGAAATTATTTGAAATAATTTATTTGCTTAAATATAGTAACGGGTTGATATAGGTCATATTTTATGAGCTCACATTATACCACAATGTTGTATGCAAATTGTAAGTAAGTTTACTCATTGTTGTTTATTTTATGTATGAAGCTGAGAGTAGGTTTGATTCCCGACTTATGTAGACATTGTTCTCTATTTAATGTTAGTTCTTCGTTTTGAAGGGTGCAAGAGGAGTATATTTATTTATTTATTTTTGTTTTATGAACGAGTAATTAGTACCTATTAATTATGAGTAAAAATCCTCCTAAACTGTTTTAACCAAGTAGGTATTTTTATTTCTGAAATAAAAAAAGTTAAGTAGGTAATTCATGAACAATTAGGAGATATTTCCGATTAGATCTCAAACGTCAAAACTACGTCCTACTTAATAAATAGTTATTATTATTATTTTCGACTACAATAAATACCTACATATTTGTAAAAAACATACCTATCTATACCTACGATTAAACAAAGATTTTATCAGTTATATTTATATACAACGTTTGTATATAGAAATGTTGCTTATCAATAAAATGTCTGTCTGTCTAATCTTGTTTGTTCAGCTTCTCAATACGACATTATAATGACACGTACTTAGATACCTTTTGTATGCGTAAAGATCCGAATGCACTTACCGTATGTGTCATGTAATATATTGTTATTATACAATAACATACAGAAATATACACGTAGAACCATCCGAGTTCCATCTAATTTATTTTGTGTTTTCAACGAGATGCTTGAATAAATAGATACCAAATATCTATCCTCTTTAGATATTACAAACTAAATTTAAAATGAGATAGGATATGTGATGTTTTTGTTTCTTTATTATCGTGGTAAAAATGTTAAGTAAATAACCTAATAATATATTGACTTTTTAACACGAAATATTTTCTCTGCCCATTTACATAAAAGACATGGCCATTTCTCGGTTTTATACTTTCTAAAGGATAATCTTTTTCCTCAAAAGTCAATTACCTGACCTACTTATTATAATAATTATATTAATCTGAAATTCTTTATCAATAATGATTGTAGCTTTATCTAGTTAGAACGTGTTAAAAAGTAGATTCGATGGTTTTGATAAAACTTATAAGCAAACATAATATTTAGAGTTGCAGTTGTATAGGGGTATGTCGAATTAAAAATTTTGCCTCGCTGGGTATCGAACCCGGGACTTATTGAACCGCGCTCAGAATCAAATCACTACGTAATACGTTACTCATAACACGCTATGATATATGTGTGAGATTTTTTAGAACCCAATTTACATCCCACATGTTGTCAACGCAACCCAATTTCGTAAGTGACAAAGAGTCCTATCAACGTGACAATTAAAAATAAAAATTTTGAAGGACGAACCAAAATACCTGACACGTTTTCGCTTATCTTAAATGCTTCAGGCGACGTAAGCCATAAGGGCGCGTACACACGTTGCAACAGAGTTGCGTTGCAATGCAATGATTTGTTGTGTTTGACGATTTGTATGGCGTAATGGTTGCTCTATCGGACCGTCGTTCAGTGGGTTCTGGGTACGATTTTTAGAGTAAAAAATTATAATGATGAATTAAATTTTTTGTTATCACTCTGAGTGGGTTAGAGCTATGAATTTCTACCTTTAGAAAAGCTAGTATAGTTATCGACTTAAAAAACATATCTGCCATGTTTAGTGATAGGTACTCGAAGACCAGCTATTTAGTTAAAATTTGGTCGTAACTCATCAGGGGAAACTCTTAGAGAGGGTCTATGAAAGTGTAGCGTTTTTATTGCGCAGTATTGTTACTCTCTGTCCATAACGAGTAAATGCCTTCCCACTCGTCTTGAAAATTGCAAGTCTGTTGCGTGCACGTTGCGTCAATATTGCATCGTGTGTATACGCCCTAAGTCAACTATCTCTTATAGTGACATAGGTGTAATTACTTTAATTAATTAATTAATATTTTATACATATCTCTGTCGGAATTGTACGTGACTGTATGTTGTGATGCATAATTAGTAGATAGATACCAATTTAATTACAATTGCTGCATTCTGATTTTGTTTGTTAATTATAATATTATTTTTAAAGCCTATTGGTAATGTTAGGTAGAGGCCGTGCTTATGAAGCATTAGAGTCCTGAGTTCGAATCCCGCCGCTTAATACGGTGAGATACAAGCTGTCGGATCATGGTTGAAATAACAATTTTGACTTAAATAAAGTTAATAAATAATCGTCACACATAGCCTCACAGTACGATTCCCTGAGTCGTAGGTTCCATAGACAACATATCAAAACTATGACTGAGAACAGTTAAATTCGTCACTCAATTTTCTACTACACTGGGTATCGAACCCGGGACGCATTAAACAACGGACTTGATTGGTATCCACTGCGCCATATGGGTCTTTACGGTCGTTAACAGTCGCTATAACTGTAGTATTTCCAAATTTAATCCCATAATATTTAAATAATTTATTGAATGTCATCTTCATTTCGTCTTCCAAAAGGAGTAAAATGTTAAAATATTATTGACATTTGAAAGTGGAGCAAATTTTAAAAGATAATCATTACATACCAGTGCCTATGTAAACGGGACCGACCATATAATAAAATGTTTGCACAAGCTTATACGCGTTTTATGTATTTTTCATGTCCATGTCAAAGCTATCTGCACATGGAAGTGAATTGAAGCAATAATCAATAATTTGAAGCAGATTATTGTCCTCTTTCTCCAATCGTTATACAACATTGTAAGCAATTTTTGTGATATGAAAAAGTCGGTTCAAATTCACGCAAAAGTTTTTACGCTTTTACCCAACTGCTTCAGAAGGGTACCTACCTAATGTTTTTCGAGAGTATGTATGTATCTATGTCCATTTCCTTGGCTTGCGCGACAGCTCAAACAGCTCAACGGATATCAACGTATCAACGTATAACATATATCATTAGATTTGTCATCATTGTTATAATGACATAGGCTATACAAAATTTTAAATATGACGTATCACTTTCCCAAAAAAGGGGGTGATACTTTTTTTTCCTAGCTACATTATGGGTCTTAAATGGAAGGTACTAAATAGACGGTTTAAAAAACTTTATTTTATCATAACAATCTACGCAATTTTTTTTAAAACTGACTAACAAACACGCTACAGACTAAGCCACTAAACCTAGAAGCATGGACCTTGGTACAGAGGTCCCTTATAAAGGGTAGAGAAGCACTAAGAACAGAATTTTGGAAATTCGTCCATTAAGGATTTATTTGTCCCCCAATTAGCAGCAATCGGGTTTTTTGTTTCTTTTTTGTCTATAATTACTTTTTGGTTAAAATCCTTAGCAAGTAAAAATTGCTATTCATCCTTCAATACCTTTTTTCTCGCTTAAAAGTAAAAAAAATAGTTAAAATACACTTTCAAATCGACTCAATCCAAATGCAAAGGGTATTTTTACTTCGTAACGTTATGTTTACAGTACTGCAATAGCATCTTTAACGCAATATAAACAGTGTAACATGTTCTTAATTGTAGTGTTGATGTGATTTATAACCTTTTATACTTTGACCAATTTGTATGGTTCCTTAGAGCCCTTACACATAAGGTTTTTTGAACTATAGCCGGTTGCACCAAAAAAAAGTAACCCATGTCATAATTTTTTTTGCTGCTATTTGCAAAAAGTAGACTTTATACACCTAAAATCAATAGGTGAATTAAGTCCACTTTTTGTGACCTAGGTGAATTAATTACCTTAGGTCTACTTCACCTGTTATTCGAGTGTATGTACGTATATTATGTGTATGTCTATTTTTTGGCAGACTCTATAGTCCAAACGGTTTGACGAATTTCAACATTTTTGAGGCATCCTAGGATTCGTCTTTTTTATAGAATCCTCCTTTAGTAACGTTAATTAATTGCTAAAAACGTAATGTACATCCTATATCTTGTGATATATGATTGTGGTCACCTGTCGTCACCCATCTTATATTGGCAACTACCGATTACTATCACTTTCTCTTGCCAAAGATACTTTTAGATATCATTACGAAACTAACATTAAGTATTTAACTTTTATTTACCTTTAAGTATAGACTATAGACTCAATCGATATATTTCTGCGCTTCTTCTCTATGTAAACTTTAACTATGTCAAATCTTAAACTGGTGCAAGTTATTATTCTTAAACAGGGATCTAAAATGAAGTCCTTTTCATCTTATACCTATGTGTAAAATTCATAACCACCTCCTTTTAAGTGGATTAAAAATCAAAACCTCAGAAGTGACATAAGCTCGGAAAAGCTTTTCATAGAACTTTAAGCTTCGAGCTTACAGCAACCAAATCATGTTTAACAGACTTGCAGACACGAAAATGTTTTCTTGTTAATATTAATAAGAACCAGAGCGAAGCATTAATCCATAGTGGAATAACTACATCCGTTCAGAGTTATGGCAACACATCCCCTCTATCGATGTTAAAAATAGTAAAATGTGACTTTTACACTAACTCACTGTTGCTGTCGCGGGAACAATCTAACATATTGCGTATGTCCTAATTTTTTTTTCGAATTGTTCATTTCCTATTAAAAAATACATTTACATTATTAGGATAATATTAGTTATTATTTTTTCAGTATTTATACATACATATACATAGGTATATTGTAACATAGTGTACTTTATGTATAATGATAGTATTGTAACAAAAACATAATGGCGACATAAATATTGTATTATTAAATTCGACTTTCATTGATTACATTATATTAAAAGTGTTTGTTACTGAAAACTAAATGGTAATAAAGTCGGATAATAAAACTGTATTTAATAAACAGGCATTTCCTATATTGTCAGATTTCATAGTTCATATCTAGCTTATACGTACTAATCTCTCGGGATACTACATAAAAATAATGGGGATAGAAGTGTGTCAGACGAGAGATTACCATACTTTGTTGAATTAATAGGACGTCCTGATTTGTTTTGGGTTGAAATAATAGTTTGTTCATATTGTTTTTATTAAATAAACTTGGTTGTGTTAATAAAGTTAAACCAGGAATGTATAATATTGTTATTGCGTAATAAAATAGAAATGTAATATATTTGTTAGAAATATCTTGAACTATCGAACTTTTTTAAGAACATTAGGGTCATACAGGTTCGAGATTTCTAGTCAGATACATCGAGTAGTTAATAATGTATTTAATTAAATTAAATGTATTTTTTGACTAACGTAATGAAATAGGTACAGTGGAATTTCTAATGAACACCTTTTATTAAACCACGTCTCTCCTACTAGACCATCAATAAATTATTCTGTCTTGTACTAAATATTAAAATATCACAGAGCTAAGCATTTACTAATTGTTAAAACAGGTTACTACTACTAAAACTAAAAAAATATAAATTAATAAATATTAACTAAAGAAATTTAAAGTTTTTAGACAATATATATTTTTTGTAAATTTTATAATTTAAGTTTTTTTTATTTTTTTTTATATGTAGCATAGTTTTATTATTAGTTAATATTTATCAATAAATCACTTTGTATAATATAAAAGTTTTGGTCACCCTACTTTTAGTTGTGTAACTCCGTCTATTAATATTACACCATTATGAGGACAAAGACTTTTTAAATATTGCACATTATTAATAGAAGCATAGAGTAATTAAAATATTAATAAGTATAATAAGTAATAATATTGCTGCGAACTCCTCGCCTAATCATTTCGGAAAGTGCAGAATACTTTTTCTAATTTTGTTCCTTAATACCCGTGCATTAGAGTTCAAGATTATCTAAAAGGTTACTCATATGAAAATCATAGATAGGGCCTAGCTGCATAGGATAATAGTGACAATGTACAGTCTCAAGTGTAATAACAGTGTAAAGCCAGTATACATGATATCATCAAAGTTTCACTCATTGGGCCATTGCAACAGGCTTGCAGAAATGATATCGGAACTTACGTAACACACGACGCGATTTGCATAACTATCTTATCGTAAAAAGAGAAAATATTGAAAAAACGCACCGTGTGTACCGACTGCACCGTATTTGGGAATGTGTCACTTTATGATTAAGAATTGATGAGCTCGCAAATGGCAAGGAGCCGGCGATTTTGGTGAAACGATAGGGTTGATACTTTAAATAAAAAAATATTATGATCATATTTTTTGAATAGAAAACAGAAAAAAATACACGTAAACGTTTTTCAGCGTTAACTGTTGAATAAAAAAAATGCACTCCCATTTTTTCAGACTATTTGTAACACATAATAAAGCATTAGAGGGTTATAAAAGTAGAATTAAATACTTTGACAAGTACCTATTTA
Source organism: Lerema accius (assembly GCA_001278395.1). Classification (NCBI taxonomy): domain Eukaryota; kingdom Metazoa; phylum Arthropoda; class Insecta; order Lepidoptera; family Hesperiidae; genus Lerema; species Lerema accius. Next base: position 163,783 of record LGAG01000455.1, on the reverse strand, counting down.
AAAAAAATGTAATCGGTGGTTCTTTTATCGCCGGCTTTTTCTTTCTAGCTAACCATTGCTTGGGTTAAAAAAAATTGTGTTTCATGTTAAAATAGGTATTGTCTATCACAACATTATGAATTGCCATTGTTTTTAAACTTATTATGATTTATATCGTTCTATTGACGTTTGTTAAGTTAGCTATTCGTTATTAATATCCCAAAATCTCTTGCGCTATTTTCATCATAATTATTTAAAAAAAGTTTTACATATCACTTTGTCGGCATGTTAAATATTTAAAACCATAAAAATACAATACATTATTAATATTTTCATTAAATATTCTAAACACCGGTTTTAGTTGTTTCTTTTTGTTGCCATTTGCAGAACATAAAGTCGAGATTAGGTCGCATTCACGCTCGATTTTTTGTCTTATAGCTTCATTTGAAATGTACCTATTGTGTACAGTGTGCAAAAAAATTGCCATGAATGTTCAGTTACTTTATTTTTAGAGATATTTTAACAATTTTCTTTGTCCAAAATAAATGTAATGTGATTTTACGTAACTTTAACCAGAGAAAAAAAAATGCTTCCACCTTCATATAAATTAGCAATTAAGAGGGAACAGATACATATACATTGATCAAAAACATTACCCATTTCAGTCGGGTAAATGTGTTTTCAGTATGATAAATGTGTTTTCTGGTGTAAAAATGATTGCCAACAAAATTTTTCGTGGTTTTGTGAAAATTGCTCATTACATAAGTGATTACGTAACATCCTTTTTAGTCCTTCACACCATATTTTTTTTTTGACAAAGAATCTGTCAGTCTATATTCTTAATTGTCCGTTTGACCATTAAAAAGCAGATTAAAAAGGTGAAACATTTTCAAAAAAATTACGGTTTTTTTTTGCCGACGCTCTGCATAATATTAAATGCTATTACAATCATTTAAGATAACGATCGTGCATATTGATTAGGATATAGAAAAACTTAAAGAATGCGACGTGCAAATATTTTAGACCATTGTTTTTGTGTAAGAATCAAACTTGCGTGAATTTATAACGATTTATTTATTACCTATTAGATGTTTTTTAGCTAAATATTATACTAGAAATCACTGATTCTCGTGTAGCAGATCTTATCTTTATACCTACTAAAAGACCAGGCAGACGTCCTACTGGGTTACATATTTTGGTTTCTTCTAGTTTAGTTGATCCCATTCACTATGGGATCTAAAAATTCATTACAATCAAAATTGTATTTAACTTTGTAAGTTACCATGTCGACAAGTTGCTGGTGTCTGTGCGCCTCTTACAGCCCTGGACTATCAGTCAATATTATAATTACACCTCGAAACTCTTAGAAATATGAAGTATAACTAAAATTATTAAAACGTACACCAAGCCCCAAAAAAGTTGTTTGTCCTCTGCGTAGGTAGTACGAAAATTACTAAATGACCATTTTTGAGTATTCCAATTTGTTTGCATATTTAATAACTTAACCGAAGCGATGGCGCCACTGCCTACGTGTAGCAAATATTTTTTGTATTCAAACCAAATAGATATAAGTACCACTGTCGCGTCACTGTTTATTTTGCAAGTAGTTTGCAGAATTTCGCGAAGTCATAAAATATCAGGGACTCGAGCATCGATCGTAAAAGTTTACATTACAGTAAATAAATTAAAATTTCTAAATTCTTAAGTCGAATGCTTATTACAGAAATATTGGGTTAATTAACTGAAAATTACAAATAATTGTTATTAAGAATAAATTATTTAATTTAATATGATTTTCTTTATTTTACATGTGTTTATAATAAATGTAGAAAGGAAAAGCTTTTTAAATGCGATAAATTTTGGCAAAATTATTGTTTTCTTTTTCTCGGAAAAAGCGAGAAAATACGATGCAAAGAGTGTAACATTTGTGTTTGCGACAACCAGACGTCAAAACATCGCAGGGACAACACACGTGCGTCATTTAATCTTATCCTTGTCGTATGGCTATCGCACGTGTACACTAAGTTATACGAACTTATATTTATTGTATATCCTATGCAAAACTAATAAAACGCCAGTACGCGGAAAAACGGCAGTTGGCAATACGCCACAGATAATACGGTGGTAATGTCACGCGTAAACTGGGAATGTCATCGTAAGATTAGATGCCGTAACCTGTAAGCATCTACTTAGAGTAGGTACCTACTACATAAAACTTATGCTATGAGCATAGACCCATAAAAAAGAATAGACGGAGCCATCCAGCCGAAAAGTGACGCTCGATCATTATGAAGTCGGCCACTCGGTAGTATACGGCAAGCGAGTAACCGATTTTTGTCGCAATTGTATACGACTGTTCTGTCTATTCATTTTTTATGAGTTTGTGGAAAGAAATTACAGACCACTTAGCGTCGTGCGTAGAGCTGTGTGCTGGGTTCAAACTCAGAAACTCCCGTTTGTGAAAACCAATGTTAACATCACTAATCTATACAGCAATATGGGATGCTAATTCCGATAATATCAGTACGAAATAGTACACTCTATTTCTAAGAGACATTAGTTAGTTCCAGCATAGGATTGGGGTCAGTCAATATTCTTAATAAGTACACCACCAATTGATACAGCTACAAAGAAACAAATTTTCCAAGATACAATCACAATAATTACCTACCTTGAACTGCGTATATCGTGGAGATAAATCTTTGAATTGATTAGACAAATTAATCATCGTAATCAATGGCTCGTGTGATCTTAGTGGATGTTATCGCTAAAGTGCAAATTGAATTTAATTACGTGACGGCCAACCGCTTCTTAAGACGTCGTGTGTAGACAGCTTTATCAAGAAATGATGTATTAGTTGTATAATACGAGCTCTCCTTCTGTATCTATGTAAGGTAAGGTGGGGTAAGACTAACACACGGGGCAAGACTAACACTGTCTATTATCTCGATACGTACCTATAGCTTTAATACGAAATTCTTCCAGCCTGTAAGATAGAACAAACGTAAATGTTCTCGGCTAAAACACACACATGTCGTTTCTTCAAGTGCATATCGAGATAGACAGTGTTAGTCTTGCCCCGTGTATTAGTCTTACCCCACCTTACCTTATATCTAAACTAATACTCGTAATATAGCGCTGAAAAGTTTGTTTGGACGCGCTAATCTCAGAAACTACTGGACCGATTTGAAAAATTCTCTTAGTGTGAGATAGCCCATTTATCGAGGAAGGCTACAGGCTATACGAGTATAACATCACGTTAAGATGAATAGGAGAGGAGCAGCAATACAAAATATTGTGGAAACGGGAAAATTACGCGAGCGGAGTCGTTCTAGTATGTCACAAGTGGCAACAGACGGCTTGTCTGTCTTAACTCGTCGTCTATAAAAAACATTTTTAAAATTAAAGTCTTGTATAAGAATAAAAGTCAATGTCCGTGGGTGCATTGCCAATATTCACCTTTATAAAAAGATTTTTAGCTCATAGTATATAAATTTCAACTCTATCTCTCAGCAATAAGAATCAAATTACAGTGTAAAACTTTTCCTGACTAAAAAGATCGCCAAAGAATTTTCATTTCAAAAATACGATTTTACACATTCTGAAGGAATTTTAACGTGTGTAATTGTGAAGTTGGTGTGGGATACAATTTATGGGAAATAAATTATTGACTTTACCTATTATTAGCCCACTAGTGGGCAAGGGTCTCTCATATTGAGGAGGTTTAGATGATACTCCACCACGCTGCTCCAGTGCTCCTGGCGGAGAGATTAGTGGTCAATCCGAATGTCAATAGTTCGATAGAAAGATTCCATCATGGCCTAACGACTGTCATCTAACGATAACAATCGTTAAGAGGGCTTATCGTGCTCAACAAAACAGGGAAGGGGACACCTAAGGAAGTATTATCTCTCAAGAATTCTATAATGTATTAATTGGACTAGCAATGCCTGAAGGCTGTAAACGTAGGTATTTAAATTTTAGTTTTTTTTTTCATTGCCCTATTTATGATAACTACATATAAAAATATTTAGTAGTAGGTACTTATACAAAAATATAATGTCTTACGTACCTACTTTACTTGCATGCATAGATTCCTCGTAATTTTAGTCCACATAAATTTCACCTGACATTTAGTACCAACACTCGACCAGATTTAAAATTCTCACATTGAGATTTTCGTTATTTATGTCATGTAATAAAACTAGTATTAAACAAAACTGCACTTATATTTTATCACGAGTTAACAGTTTTATAGTTTTTCTTATAATGGGGAATTACAGATTACTAGAAATGGGATAAATTATGTGGTAGAAAATTAATGTCTATCCGGACCTATATTATGAAATTATGTTGCCAAAAATCCGACAAAAACTAATTTTACACGCAATAAGAGCATACATTTACAAATTCTAAAATGCGAAGATTATTTTTGAAGATAAATAAAAAAATATATTTTAATTTTAAGTTACAATAAAATTAATTTTGTTTTAAATTCATAATAATATCTGTTAACAACACTCAGCGGGATCTGTTTGTTAATTATATTGCCAAAAACATCAACAACATGATTATGCATAATAGATTCACATATTTTATACTTTGCTCCGATTTCACTACAAATTACAACATTATGTCATGTTATTGCGATACATTTTAAATTTATTGTTATAGCCGCCAAATGAAGATATAAATTTTGGAAGTGTCTATTTTTATGGTATAATATTATTGGCATTTAAAGCCGTGTCCAATTGATTTAGTCCTAATCAAAAGATTGCTAATGCCGACATAGGAAAATGAAACTGCTATGTAAAAAGCTCCATATTTTCGATAAAGCCTAAAAATGTTTAAAAGTCATAACTTAAAAACATTAAAGTACAGACATATAATTAGATTTTTTATAAGTTAGTTAAAAAAAATTAAACAGTTTTTGAGCTCTATCACGAAGCACTAAAACGCTCAAGATTTTCTTGTTACTAACGGTCTCTTATCCACTATTCGACGCTCGCAATTGCTTAACTCCTCGAATGCTTTATATCGACGCAAGCCACCGAGCTATAAGCGCTTTTTAAATACGAATTCTAAAAAAATATCCTTTGACTTTGAATTGTATAACTTAGGTTTTAAAATACATAATTAAAACACAACCACTAATCTTGATTTATAAACAAATTATAGCACGTATAAATCTTAGAATACCGCGATTAAAAATTTATTCGCAAACATAAATAACCGTGTATCACGTAACATGATATTCGTAATATTAATTAAAATTAATATTCTGCGCATAATCAGGACGCGGTCGAATCGACCTCAAACAGCAGTCACAGTGTTAATTAATTCAAACTTTCCACATGAATATGTATCGGTATCAGAAGACCATTGTCATGATAATTGGTTCCATTAACGGTTATACGGCGTGTTCTCCATTATTTATCTTTTATAGCTACCTATGAATATAGATATAGATTATCTATAAGGGTCTATGCACACGGGTTGATTCAAACATTTAGTACAATTAGTTGACAATGTAAAGTATTTGACGATCCGTGTGTAATGGTTACTATGCTGTATCGTCTTTTAATGAGTCTTAGGTTTGGCTCCCAGTGTGGTGGATTTGAATGATAAAAAAATATTATGTCTACGTGTTTTTCCATGGTACCCAATACCCATGACACAGGGAATCCTACTGTGCAATATGCGTGTTTAGCATAAAAAAAATAGTAGGTACCTTTTAAGCAACCTAGGTATTTTTAAAGAATTGAATAGAAAGTATCTACGTTACAAAAAGAATTACACAGATTTTGAAGGTGTTATTATGTACCTATCTATATTTTTCTACAAATTACTGAAGAGTATAAATTATTAGGGAGTGACTGCGTTGCGTGAGAGGAGACCTGAGCCCAGCAGTGGGACAGTTATGGGTTACGATGATGATGATGATGATGAACCGCTTTGCTAGTCCTCAGTAGGCAGGAATATTACCAACTAGGGAATAGTGATCAATATGTGTGACGGCGACTTGCATAGGTAAAGGTGATTAAAATGGGAGCTGGTGATTAAAATATGTGAAGGTGATTAATATGGGTGACTTTATCATGCTCATTTGTCGTCATTAAACTTTACTTACTTCAATGTCTTTCAATTCAGATTGTCATATAAAGATTTTTACAGCCAACAATCATTTACATTTTGCAGTAAATTGATTTGGAATGATGTTTCAATTTCACTGATTGATAAGAGTACATTAACCTTTATCAGAACAAAGGCTCTTCGATGTACCTACTACCTTGAAAGTGATTTTATAATTTACGTCTAAGTACTTTATAAAGGGGACAAAAGAACCTGGTAAGTATTAAATAATTTGATAATAAATAATAATCATGTCAAAAGAATTAATTGGCGGCTTTTCGAGGTTTATTATTTAGTAAATAAATAAATAACGCTATACTTACACACAGTCCTATACTATCATTCCCTATGTCGTGGGTGCAATGGATAACATGAATATACACAGAACTCGCATCCACAATGCATTTTTCACAAGTTAAAATCTTGGCCCCGCTTGGAATCGAAGCCAGAACCCTCTGAACGGCGCTCTGTCATAGTAACCATACCGCTGAAACCGTTGCTTTTTTAACAGTAGATAACCACCATAATTGTTTTAATAACAGTAGATAAGTGTTTATCTTGCAAGTTTTAATTTTAACAAAACGTGTCTAATAAATTTAGCGTAACAAAAAATTCTAAATCCATTGTTTCCCAAATAAGATCAAACTCGTGCATTTTACCTACTTCTTAATCTACGCAACGTGAAACAAAATTAAACCCAGTATTTGCGTCATGTACCTAAACTTGCAAGAGTTGCAAGCAGTTGAGTGATGTCTGACGAGCGAGTATGATGTGATGACAACTAGTTGGTGTAAAGCAGTGCTTCTCAAACTTGTTTCGTCTAATGCAACTTTGAGAAACTATTATTTTGTAGTACCCCGCAAATTCTTTTAATAATACTTTTTGTTGGTTATTGTCATTAAATCCCTCCCACTAATTCTTTTACTGTGTGCCGCCCCAGAGATCAGGGGCGGATCGTTATTTTGTGGGGTCCTGGGCTAATACAACTCAGGCGGAAGAGCTGTTTTCTATAGAGATGTAGTGTAAAAGTTTCAGGAAAAGAAATCGGATGTTAAATATATTTATTTTTCGGTAGTAAAGTGGACTTTTAAATCGATTTTATTGATAATTTTGATTTTTAA
>LGAG01000455.1:137206-148672 GCA_001278395.1 Lerema accius | reverse complement strand
ATAAATGTGTAGGTACTTGAATAAATGAATAATCCAAGTATTTTATGCATGGGACATGCTGTGGATTGTTAAATTACCGGAGGGTTAATACACATAATAATTTCAGTAATCACATTAAATTGTTATATTGAAAGAAAACAAAATCTATACCTTTAATGTATCGAACAATGTCTAGTTTCGTCTAGTGTGTTAAGTGTCGTCTAGTTTTATCACTGCACTTTGTAGGTCTTTTATAATGTAGGTACCCGATGAATCATCGCGTCCCGGCATTGCAATGCGATGTAGGCCGACATCAGGTCGGATTATTGTCAACAAATTATTTGATTTTTAAACAATCAGTAAAGTCGATTTAAAATTACTAATTGAGTATTATTTATTTGATGCTATAAAGTCAATAATCATGTTTGAATGGACTAAAATAAATTAAGGTTTGGTAATTTAACTATAAGGGTGCTATTAACTCCTGACCTAGTTAGTATGATTTCTGGTATCATAATTTCATGACGACGTACTTACATACTTGAAGGATTGTTCAGGTGGGCGTCTAATGTATTATTATATTGCAAATTTTTTCGCTAGTTTAAATTTCCTTCCGGTGATTTAATAAACTTAATGCTGTTCGGGTCTATACTTAGTTATTGCAATAATTATACTGTGTGACAGGTAGTACAAACCTACATGAAATTGTCAATTGTACGTGATTATGTTTGTTAGGTAGTACGAACCTACATGAAGATGTAAATCGTGCGTGATGTGTGTGACAGGTAGTACAAACCTACATGAAATTGTAAATTGTACGTGATTGTGTTTGTTAGGTAGTACGAACCTATATGAAAATTTCAATCGTGCGTGATGTGTGTTTCAGGTAGTACAAACCTACATGAAATTGTAAATTGTACGTGATTGTGTTTGTTAGGTAGTACGAACCTATATGAAGATTTCAATCGTGCGTGATCTGTGTGACAGGTAGTACAAACCTACATGAAATTGTAAATTGTACGTGATTGTGTTTGTTAGGTAGTACGAACCTATATGAATGGGATACATTAAACAGTATACTGTAATTACCAAGATTAACTTCGGTTCCAGGTCGCCCCAAAAATACCTACTCCAAAAATGACAAACTTATTGCCAGCCCCTGAAAAGCTAGATCTCGAAGGAGACAACGCTATAGTTGCTTTAAGATGGGAGCAATGGAAAAGAACTTTTAATATCTATTTAGAAGCATCAGGGATTACAGCTGAAGGAAAAAAGAGAGCAACATTACTCCTTTTAGGAGGACCAGGGCTTCAAGAAATTGTTTACAATTTACCCGGTGCTTACGAAGAAAATACCGCAAATGAATCACAAGTGTTTAACACGGTAATTGAAAAGCTGGATGAGTACTTTCTTCCGAAACAAAACAAAATCTACGAACGACATTTATTCCGACAAATCAAGCAAGATGAAGGGGAAAAGTTTGAAAAATTTGTTGTGAAATTGAGGAACCAAGCTAGAAAATGTAAATTCACTAGCCCTGATGAGCATATCATTGATCAGATTGTGGAAAAATGTTCTTCATCAGAACTGCGGAAAAAAATATTAACATTGGGAGACACTGTTACATTGGACAAAATCATAATCGAAGCAAATACTTTAGAATTAGTTAGTCATCAATTGGAAGAATATAGTCAGCGAAGAAAGTTAAATGATGTTAATTTAATTAGAAGCAACAAAAAATTTTATAACTCAGAGAAAGATTATATTAGAAACAAAAATGAGAATAATAAAATGGGAGAATCGTCAAGCAAATCTGGACCGAGTAAATGTAGTAGATGCGGATACAACACGCATACAGCGTCAAACAAGGAATGTCCTGCAAAAAGAAAAAATTGTCATGCTTGTGGCAAATCCGGGCATTTTAGTGCATTGTGTAGGACAAGACCCCAAAAGCGTAAATTGGAAAACAAACAAAATGATGAAACTAAAATAAAAAAGAAACGCAATGAAGTAGACTCAATAAACTTTGTAAATGACTCTTCTGACGGGGACCATTATGTTTTTAACATGAATAACGACGATGAAGCTACTATCGAATGTGAAATGGGGGGAATCAAACTAAATTTACTTATAGACTCTGGATGTAAATTAAACTTAATCACTGAAAAGACATGGGAAGATTTAAAAAAGGCAAAAGTGCGGTGTAATAATCAAATTAAGGGATCAAACAAAAACTTATATTCATACGGGAGTAAATTACCTTTAAATGTTAAAGGGTCTTTCGAAACTGATATCAAAGTAAATAAGAAATCCGATCATACTACAGTTTACGTCATTAAAGAAGGATCAAGAGATTTATTGGGAAAAGACACTGCTCTTCGCTTAGGAGTCCTTAAGTTAGGCATTGGAATAAACGAAATTACACAAGCCCCTAAACCGTTCCCAAAATTCAAGGACGTACTGGTTGAGATTCCAGTTGATGAAAAATGTAAGCCTGTATCACAACCGTACCGAAGAATTCCAATTCCTATTGAAAATAAGGTTGAACGTAAAATAAAAGAGCTTCTGGACAGCGATATTATTGAGGAGGTACACGGACCCTCTCAATGGATTTCACCTGTAGTACCTATTCTAAAGGACGACGACGACATACGGTTATGCATCGATATGAGGCGAGCAAATTCCGCAATTATGAGGGAAAATCATCCATTACCCTGCATGGATAATTTCTTACCAAAAATTAAAAAAGCCCAATTTTTTTCGAAACTTGATATAAAAAACGCTTTTCATCAAGTGGAGATCCATCCTAATTCAAGGCATTTGACGACATTCATAACTTCAAAAGGCTTATATAGATACAAACGTCTGATGTTTGGCATAACGTGTGCGCCGGAATTATTTCAAAAAATTATTGAAAAGATGTTGATGGGACTAGATGGTGTAATCAATTTCATTGATGATATCTTAGTGTACGGAGAAGACGACAATCAACATGATAAACGGCTATCCAAAGTTTTGGATGTTTTAAAAGAAAATAATGTCTTGTTGAATGATAGAAAGTGTATATACAAGGTGCAAAAGGTCAGTTTTCTCGGACACGAACTAACACGAGAGGGAGTGAAGCCGCTTAAAAAGTATATGACTAGCATAGCTGAATTTAGAAAACCTAAGACAGTGGAGGAACTACAAAGTTTTCTAGGTTTAGTAAACTACATTAATAAATGGCTACCAAATCTATCAACAATGACAGAACCTCTAAAAAAGTTATTGAGAAATAAATCTGGAAAAAAGGCAAACATAGAAGATTTGTGGAAAGATGAACAAAGTCGAGCATTTGAGAACTTGAAGCAAGCTCTTAGTAACATGCCAACATTGGGATATTACGACGTTAATGACGAAACACAGGTTATTGCTGATGCGAGCCCTGTAGGGTTGGGGGCTGTGTTAATACAAAAAGATAGCAGAGGGTCTAGAATCATCGCATATGGTAACCGGACTTTAAATGAACTAGAACGGAAATATAGCCAAACAGAAAAAGAGGCTCTTGCTCTGGTTTGGGCCGTAGAGCATTTTAAGATTTTTCTGTTTGGAAAAAGATTTGATCTAATCACTGATCATAAGCCACTAGAGTTTTTATTTGGACAGAAGTCTAAACCATGCGCTCGTGTTGAACGTTGGGTTCTACGCTTACAAGCTTTTCGATACGATATTAAATACAGACCCGGTAAAGTCAATATAGCCGATCCTTTATCAAGGCTTTGTGAATATCACAATGTTCCACCCGGAAACATTGAGGATTATGTACAGCAGATAGTGGAACAGTCTAGGCCTTGTGCTATTCCCATGGAAATCCTATCAGAATGCTCTGGACGAGATCAAGAAATCATAAACGTAAAAAGAGGAATGTATAGTAAAGACTGGGATGATTCAGTAAAAAGATATAAAATATTTGAAAATGAGCTTTGTTTTTACGATAAAATTTTACTGAGAGGCGACAAAATTGTAATACCAAAAGAACTCCGAAAAAGAGTGTTAGACGCTGCACACGAAGGCCACCCGGGGATAGTATCGATGAAAAGCAGGCTGAGATCAAAAGTTTGGTGGCCAAGGATAGACAAGGATGCTGAATTAAGAGTGAAAGCGTGTAAAGGATGTACTCTTGTTGGGTTACCAAGTCATCCGGTGCCTATGAAACGACGCGAGCTTCCTTCTGCTCCATGGATTGATGTTGCCATAGACCTATTAGGTCCACTGCCAAGCAACGATTACTTGCTGGTAGTTATTGACTACTACAGTAGGTATAAAGAAATAAAATTCACTAAAACAATCACTAGTCTGCAAATAATTAAACTTCTAAAAGAAATATTTAGTCGGCTTGGATATCCGTCATCTATTACAGCAGACAATGGTCGGCAATTCATTAGCGATGAATTCAAGGAATATTGCCGACAGTGCAACATAAAAGTATTCAACACAATACCTTACTGGCCTCAACAAAATGGTGAGGTTGAGAGGCAGAATAGAGATATACTAAAAAGATTAAAAATAAGTCACCTACAAAAAGAAGATTTAAAGGAGAGTGTGTGGGAGTATTTAATGATGTACAACTCAACCCCACATTCTGTGACAGGAAAGACACCTACGGAACTTTTCTTCCGTAGACAAAATAGAGATAAGATCCCTTCTTTACTCGACAAAGACAATACTATAAATGATTCCGAAGTAAGGGACAAAGATAAAATGGAGAAGGAGAAAGGAAAAGAGTATGGAGACAGAAAACGTCATGCCGAGTACCCATCACTTTTGGAAGGAGATAAAGTATATCATGGAAAAAGGAAATAAGTTATCAACCACCTTTAAACCAACACCACATGTCGTAGAACACGCGGACGGTGGAGATATAGTTGTAAGGAATGAAGAAACGGGACAAAAACTTAGACGGAACGTAATTCACTTGAAGAGAGTAGAAGGTGAATGGAAAGTTCAGGGTGAAGACCGAAGTAGTGAATCAAATGAAAATGAATAAGAAATTTATTGTGTAATGTTGTACTTGTTGGGTTGATTATGTTGTTACCAAATCATTGTTGATTAATAAATTTATAATAAGGAAGGGATGTAGTGTTTGTAATCTGTAGTGTTATAATCTATTCAACCTGACGTTGTCTCGGGCACACGGGTGGTGGGGTGACAGTCACGTAATAGCCAAGGGCGAGAGCGGACGTCACTTGCACACTGGTGTGATAACGAGCCAATTACATTAATTGTGTGACACGGAGTACTACAGGTTCGATTCCCGGCCAGGACAGAAATTAGTTTGACAGATAAATGTTTGTTCTCGGGTCATAGGTGTTAGTGCTGTGTTATTTGTGTTGTCCATGTCACCCGCAACACAGGGAATCCTACTGCGGGGGTGTGAGTGTGTTAGCGTATTATTTATGATTTTATTTATTTCATTACACACCCTAGTAGTCGGGTTTTTTCCTGTATTAATGTATAACTAGGTATTAGTTATTACGCAGCCTAACTTGGGTTATCTAACGGAGCGGACAGTGTATAAGGAGCTTTAGAGTTCTGTTTAGGAAGTGGCACATTATGCAAACGAGATGAACCAATTTGTCAAACATGTGCGACCACCGCGTTATCTAACGAGTTTATATTTGAATCGCAGATTTAAATGGATAATTTATCAGAATGGTGTCACTTTTAAATTTAAGGTGTCAATTTATTAATGACCTTGCTAGGGTTCACAGATTTCGTTAGCTGTATTCATTTTGGACCCTTTTTGAAGAATAAATTAAGCTTGTATGACGAGATTTGGATAAGTAAAGTTTACATGAAAAAATTTATAAAAGTATATTTTTTTATAAGTATCACAAATAAAATGTATGTATGTAGTAAACTAAGAAAATAAAATAAAACTGCACTCTACCATACACACTACTATACACATACTTTATGAATGTCATATTTAAGTCTCAAACAAAACGGTCGTAGCGGAAGGGGTCGTTTACTTAATCTAAGGGAAAAGGGCATAATTTCTAAACAACATATATTGGTATATAAACAACATTATAGTAACATATATTGGTTCATTGACCCCTTAATAAGTATATATAGCTAAAGTAACGCCATCTAAGAAAATACATTATAATAAAGTACTTACTATAACCAAATCACTTTCCTCACCATTCTATGATAAGCTAACTGGAATCCTGACTATTTGTATACAAATTGAAATCTGCACCACAGTGATTATAACCTATACATTACTATAATACTTATTATCAAGGAAATAGAGTTTAGAATGGATGTGATAAAATCGACTTTCTAGATTTCTAGTAATTGCGTCTTCATGTATGGTTGTGTGAGAGCTTGAGAAGGAAATTCGCTATACATAATATGTATTTTAGTTAAGTAGATAACTAGCATTAATTAATAGAAAAACAAAAACGTTATCGCTAAAATTGGGGGTATCTAAGAAAAATTAAAATACCCTATGTCATTCGTACAATGAAGACAAATCCAATGACACCCCCTAAGTTAAATCTGTCAAGCTGTTTAAGCTCTAGAGCATGCCAAAGTAATAGATACGATTGAAAGATATCAACGCATTACCTAACTAAATAACTTAAAAAAACTTATTAAACACTAACTCGTTCAATATTTTGCAAGATTCTTAAACGCCAGACTAATTAACCTAACACAGACAAGTCCACAGTAACTCCTAGTATATCAAATCATGCTCTAGACATCTAGAACCTCAAAATATAATCTGTTATGAATGTTATATGTCCTTATGCGGTCTGCGGTGCCGTCGGCCGGACAACCCGCAACACAAGGACGATCGCACGTATACCTTACAATAACTTGAGCACTGACTAATTACTACGATTAGTCATTAATTACTAATAGTAATTAATTACTCGATGAAAGGTGGGTAGTGTTTTATGAAGAGTATCTGTCCGTTTTATGTGTGTGTGTGTGTTTTCGGCAAGTCGTAAAGCGCAATTGGCTTTCGTGTACACATAAACACGGCTAAACCTATTTTGATAAATTTTTGCGTGTATACAGAGCACTTCAGAGCAGGTCTGTACACATAAAAATAGCTGAACCGATTTTGACAAATTTTCGCATATAAATGACCGTTGAAATTGTAGAGGGACATAGGCTATCTTTTGTTGTGGAAAAAAGGGCATGAAACTTTTACAAAACCACTTTTTTTGCGGGTGAAACCACGTGCTATAGTATAGATACTTAGTACAAAGTAAAATACAGAAGGTTCTTTAAGATTCCGAATTTAAATATTTAATTTATATTGCAAAATTCAATGCCTTTATTTAAAGTGTTTTGATGAGTCAACACTCGAAAAGTCTTCTTAAAAGGAAACTTCAAGTTGAATTCTAAGGGCCTGTTCACATGTGCGACAACAACAATACAAAAAATTCTACATAATATCAACATGGTTTTATATAGAGAAGAAATATATTTTTTTACCTTAGCTGTTTATTATGTTCGGGATAGAATTCAATGACAGCAATGATCTATGCTGTTGATCTTTTTTTACGTCAGCTATACAGCTAAAAAAAATCTATAACAAAAGCATTTTTGAACTTGTCATGATGCGGCGTCAAAAAGTCGCAATATCTGATGATTAACCGACATTTTGTCGTTATCGTGTCGCACGTGTTTAAAGGACTTTTCAAGGATACGAGGATAAGGAAGACATTACGCTTGTACAATACATTATTACTTATTTTAAATACTTAAGTAAGTACTTACTTCCTTAAGATTTATCTTACAGTAAAATAATACTCATTAAGAGTTTATTTTTAGTTTTGTTTACAATACAAATTGTGTGTACTTTTAAGGGAATGAAGGTTTTGTGTAACTTAACGGATTGTGCCTTAAATGGCAGTAATATTGTCAAAGAAAGAAGTTCCCAGGTTTAATTTAAGTCGTGCAGTTTTCAATTTTCTATCTTATGGCCATACAAGGCCATACATTACGGAAATACTAAAGGATTATTTTAATTTAAAGTAATATCCAGTACCTACTAATAGTAGTACCTAAACAATAAAAAGACAAAAAACTTTCAGCTAAAATTTTTTTTAAGTGTTTAGGGTGTCGTAGTAAATAAGAATATGACCACTCACTCTGACTATTGAGACGATTTCTATAACAACTTACATTTGGAGTCGTTTGAACATAGATAGGTACATACATACATCTTTACATACATACGATCGAAAAACATTAACTTCCTGTGTTGGTTCAAGAGCTTTTGTTAACAAGATATGAGAGGGAGATTGAAACTTAGCAAAATTCTATTAACTCAATAGATAAATCTTATTAATAAAATCGGTACATATTAATAACTGCTCAGCAAAATGATTCTTAAGACGTACATTTCTAATTATTATAATTATAGCGACAAAGTTCCAAGTTTCTTAGAACTTTTGATTATTCCGCAAGGAACGGCATCTATCGCTATATCGACGTACTTGTCTAATTTTCCGCCCGCCCAAAGCTCTACACGATTCACGTGATTCTGAAAATGTCCAACAGATGTCGTTACTCATCTCAACGTGGACTTAATATTGACAATATTGTGATTTTTTTTATAACCTGTTTTGTATTTTTATGCGCTTTGTAACATTTAATAATCGTTTTATAACGTAAAAATAAAATCTCAGATTTAATACTACCGCTTTTTAGAAACGAGTAAAACCTATTATCTCACAAGACGGAATCCTAGCGTGGAAGGTAGAACTCGTAAGTTTTCTGTGAAATATAACAGTATAAAATAAATTACTTGTCATTTTTATTAATTGTTATGATTAAACAATTTTGACCAGTAAAAAGATAGGTTCCAATTTTTTTAACTCCTCCTCAAATTTGTGTATTTGATATATGAAAAGTGATTGCAATTATAACTTTAAAATTATTCGCACAATTAATACATTTAACCACATCGTTGACCTATAATTACGTACGTCAATTTTGTCACTTCTGTAATCACTACTTACACAATAGGTGAAATGTAAGTAGGTATGCCAATTTGTCGCCTCCATGTACGTCTTTAATATCATACTTATCACGTCGCATACATAATTATTGCAAGGGACGTACATCATAATTATGTGTAAAATATTTTTTGACACTATATCATTTTTAATATTTTTCATCTGTTATTATCTGGCAGAGTGCTGTAGGGCAGACAGCAGTAATTTGCAAGTACTGATGTGTTATCAGGCTGTGAAAATATATTAACATAATTAGGTATTATTAATGTTGGTGGGAGACAGAAGCTATGTAGTTATGATGACAGAAAAGGTTTCAAAATGTAAAAACGATATTTTGGCTTTAACCTATTAATGGCCAACTGAGTACGGGTCTCTCCTCATAACTGAGGAGGCCTCGACTATACTCCTATACGCTGCCATAGTGTGGATTAGCGAAGAGGTTAATGACCAATGAAATTGTTTGTTTTGAAATTTTTTATGTCGCTTTAAGGCCTCTAACATGGCTTAATGACTGTCAACTAACTATAACAATCGAGACCGACGGGTGAACGTATCCTTTGAAAAAAATTTTTTTTTCTTGAATTTTTATTTTCGTTTTATTTTACACTACCAATCGCCCGCCGCTCCGCCCGCGTGATTTTCCCGTTTTCGCAAAATTGCTCTCTTATTCATCTTAGCGTGATGTTATATAGCCTTCCTCGATAAATGGACTATTTGACACTGAAATAATTTTTTAAATCGGTCCAGTAGTTCCTGAAATTAGCGCATTCAAACAAACAAACTCTTCAGCTTTATATACTCGTATTAGTATCTATAGATTAAGTAGGTAAGTCACATGGACTCCTACCACATCAAAACCGATTGTCTACCGTACCTTCCTTCCATGTATTGTATTTGTTTGTTTCAGCGGCGTGGTGTGGGCACAGCATGAGCGGTGTCACATGACCGATGGCTACAGACGCGCGCCCACGGTCGCCGCAAGATGGCGTCCGGAGACGACGCGACCTCTCCAGGTCCCCTGTATTTACCACTTTCTACTATCCTCTTTATTTAGTTATATAAGATTGTAATTGTAATCATAACCACTAGACGATTAATAACATAGAAAGATCTCAGACATAATGATGATCGTATGATGTGCGAGCCTTTAAAAAGAGAGTGTGCCTAACATGAATGGGCCTCATCGCCAATGTTATCTAGTGGGATTGTAGTCAAGCACTGTAAAAAGAACTGAGGTACGCATGGGGGTTGGTCAATTAAGAATTCGGCGGTGAATTTAGAAGACGACAGAAATCGTTTCACCATTTGCCAAAATGCTTGTTGTCTAAACAAGGTAAGCAAAAAAATCCATATGAAAGGAAGGGATGCTGTCATTTACATTGTAAGGATCAAATTAGTAATGCTGCTGAAAATGTGCCTCATGCGTACCATTCTATAACAGTTCTCTTGCGTCCATCCGATGATTGTAATCATCGGTGCACATTTTATATGAATCTTTTACTCTGTTTCACGCTCCTTAAAATGACGCAGTCAGTTCTTTTGATGATATTGCTACTAATATTATTACTTTCCCGTTAAAGCCCATCCAGCTAGCTACCAAATTATATTGTAACAATGTTTCCATCATTGAAGTCGTCATCGTCTTTCCAAGTTGATGGTCCATTGTCAATACCAGGAGCAACATTTCATGTAATGTGTCTAAAAACCGGTTTCAAACAGCAATTTGGTATGAGTTTTCTTTATCTAATTACCATTCATTGATATTTCACTGCTATTCTCGATATAAGCGAGCATGATTAATATGTTCATTTGTTTGTTTGCTCTGTTTTCTAGACGACATGCAGCAGTTACAAGACATTTGGTGATAATGATTAATGAATCTCTAGGTTCTTCAGAGTAACTTGGCAAGCAGTTCACGGGTTAAATGAAACGAAATGTTTACGTTCAAGCATCGGATATTGTGCTAAGGGCCACGATTTCAGAGCTAGCAAAAGAATTTAATGATCGAATATAAAGTACGTTATAACCAAACTTTGTCCTCTGCAATAAGATATGAGATGTAAACATTGCTACGAGGTCAACTGTATCGCTAAATTGCCAACGTTCGCCTATTTATAATCGACGCGTCTTCCGTCTGTCTGTCTGCCACCTGCTGTCCTTACGCAAACCGCTCACAAATTCCTGCACTTGAACGCAAACGCTCAGTTTACCCAGAACCGACTGCCACGAAATCTTTTCAAATCTCGTATATACGTCTTCTCAGTCAGAGTAATGGCTCTTCAAAGAGAAGCGCAGATACGATTCATCCGTTCCGATATAGCTCTTCGTTGGTCGCGGGGAATCCTCCCGGAATTCAGCGGCGAGTCGCGGGGGAAACTCTCTCGCTCTAAATCCGTCGCACTCGCTGCTCGTTCGTTCGGCGAGTTACACGTTGCACGCTAAATATATCGCCGTTTGCGCAGGT
>LGAG01000455.1:89137-128545 GCA_001278395.1 Lerema accius | reverse complement strand
AGCTTACAAATACTCCGATGAAACGCTCCCAGAGAATTACTCCGTTTTTTTCTAACAAAGCGAACGGAAGCCATTTTGGCGAGCGTCCAAATGTGACCGATGCGCCATTCTCCTGTCGTGTTTATCGACCTAGCTAGCCACCAGTTTACTGCTTTGCTTGTGGTCAGTGTTAACTATTATTGTCCATATTTAATACAATTATTTACATGTCAATTGTGTGCTTAAGGACTCGTCCTGTCGACCTATAAACCCTATTTGATTAGAAGTATAATTCATTGTCACGCGACGATTACGACTCTTGATTAATACCTGGCTGGTAGATTAAAAAAAAAATTAAAAGATGTCAACATGAATATAAGCTTTGATCGGGCCTTAGATTGTGTACTGTTTAGACTATATAATTGTGTTATTGTATTTTGGCTTTAAATTAAACAAAATCTATTTGTCACACAGTATTTAAAAAAATAGCTTTCAACATTTCTTCGTCATGTAAACTTATCCTTTATTGTATGTGTAAGTGAAAAAGAGCAATTACGTAAATAGAAATCCATTTCAAAGAACTATTAACAAAATAAATATTAGTATAGCAATTATTGGTGGCGCCACTCTTAAACAAACTTAAGTAATTCTTACTAAATCTTAAAATAATTGATATCTCACTATAGTTCCTAGAATCCTACTATTTGTTTAGACTGCTTATATTTCATGTTAAACTCCTCGATATATTTGAGTGAGAATATTATAAAAATTTATTAATGTCCAAATAATTGCCATTAAGTCAAATCGAGTAATAGTCGAATAAAATTTAGCATTATTTTCTTTTCATTTAAGACTGATATTGTTCAATTAAATAATCTTCATAATTACTAAATCACTTTGGGATAATGTGCTATCGTGTATTTTAATTTTTTTCACATAAACGAAAAACTGTTTTTATTATTTGTAAACATCTAGTGATTATAAAATTAGCTCTAGCCTCAGGGAAACTGATTACAGAAAAATCAGTTTCTATGCAACGTTCATTAATATACTCATAATATGTACTATAGTAACCCTTGCCAACAAGTTTAGCTTTTACACGCTTCTTGAATAATTCTACACACAACACTGGGTTTTGTGTGCGTATTAATTTATTTTAGTGTTAGATTAGACACCTGTTGATTTATTTATAGCTCTCGAATGTGGAACTCTATCCTAAATCAAAGCTAAGATGTGTTTGGATTTATAGCCGAATCGCTACGTGGAGATATTTTTACTACACATCGGCTAAGTTGAGTGAGACATACGGGTTTGTATTGGCAAGTATATAGCGTATTAATAATTTTTCCACGACTGCAGAAAATAAAATTTAAGTTTTCAGAGATCACAATATTATTATGGGTGTGTCTTTACATGATTTTCTGATAGTTGAACAGATTTGAATTTTTTATGGTATGAGATAGCAAACGAACTTGCAGTGAAGGTGCCCCCTATAACAATGACAATAAGGTACATTTTCATTCGTTGGGGGGGATACTTCAAACAGTCAGACAGACACAGGAAGACAAGAATTCACCCTTTTCCTCCTCTTTCTTAATCGAGGGTTAAAGTCAGCGATATCTTATTTGTGCAATAGGATAATAACTTTTGTTATTCTTTGGAATCAGAGTCAGAAATAATATTGACGAATCATGTTATAACCTGCATCCGGTCATTGCGGAAAACGAGACTTTTATTGTGCGGTTATAGTTGGCTGTACTTCATATAACTCATAAATTAATTATAGATTTCAGTAACTGAAATAAAACATTACGTCGAAATATCGGTGTAAAATGATCGCTGGAAAACAAATAAAATAGTGGGTAGGTACTCGTTATAGTTTAAAATGTTTACTAATTACTCAGTTCTTTAAAAATCATTTCAGTCTCGTAGCTCTCATTGGTTTAGTGATAAATGGAATAGTTTATTTCAAAACGCTAATGTTTCGTCCCCTAGAGAGTTAACACCCTGACATTTATCTAGAAACAAGTGCCAATGTATCACATATCATTTACTGAAAACCGTATCCAAATCGGTGCAGTAGTTTTTGAGATAAATGTCAAAAACACAAACGCACAAAAAATCAAATTAATACACTTCTTCTCACCCTAAACGCGTATACCACCGTCCCGTAATGTGTAAAACGGAAAAAAATAGAAATGAACGTAGAAAAATCCTTAGTCTCACCGCAGAATAAATGTGGGATGGCTGTTAAATTCTTTTCAATAACATCGCAAGAACACAATGACTCATCTTTTTATAAATAACTAAACATTTAAACAGAAATACAGGGTGGAGACGTCTACGTTGACATTTTATTTTGCCCCAGTTCAAATTTGGTGTGCAACGTAACTCACGTTGACGTCAAGCTATCGTTGACGATGACGTCATGAGATGACGTTACTCTCATTCATGCTCGAAAAAGTGTGTTGCTAACACCTGCCTAATGTTAGAAGAGTTGCCAAATTTCCCTAAAAATAGGTTTTTATTTCAACACCTTCGCGTTGGCTTTATTTTCGTACTTTGTTTGTTTTCTTTTGATTGCAATGGCTTTAATTAATTGCTCAATACAGGATCTCTCTTAACTGAAGCGTAGGGTATATTCCACCATGCTGTTACCAGCTCCTTTTCTGTACACTGTAGGGCACAAATCTTATCATTACAGGGTTGGAAGACACATTATCAAACTACTGTCATTTACTTATAACAATAGTGCCAATTTTGATTTACCTACATATTTACAATCAAATCAATTTCTCGACTATTCTTTAAAATGACAGTCGAAAAATTGATTTGATTGTATTATATTATATCTGGTTATAAGTATTAGTTATTATAATAATTATTAGTTACCTTTCCATTAGAATAGGAAGAATTATTTTCTGATAAGAAAAGATGGTGTTTTAACATATTCCATAACACTGATCCTATCTTTGAACCTAGACTGAGTTGTGGTCAAATTTCGACCACCAAGTAGATCCTCTAGTTCGCAAAAAAGCTATCATTGATTAGTGAACGAAGCTTCGATTTATTTATATCACGTATAATGTAACCTACCTTAAAATATTCAAAAGGGCAAAACTCATTACAAGTGATTCTTTAAATAAATATTCACCGATGGTTCAAATGGGATTCCCAAAGGTCGAAGGTAAAAGTTACACCGATTTTTCTCCAAATAACTAGGGTAACCATCTTAACGAAGCATTTTTTCATTTCATTAATTAAAATTCATGTCTTGCTTTTGTGTTTATGTGTTATTCATGGCACTCACGACAAAGATATCCTACCTACTGTTAGGTTATGTGTATGAAGCGTTAAAAAAAATTGTTAACAGTATTGAAAATGTATTAACACAGTATAATAGGAAATGATATTAATGTCCAAAGTTCAGATCAAAAAATTAATAGCCTGAGTCTTTGGAACAAAAAAATTAAGTCAATTTTTTTCTTTTTTTTACGATTTTACCTATGCCACAGAACACGGCCTGTCGAGCAATGTACCGGGAAACGTTATCATTTGATAAGTTCGTTATGTTTTTTCAACTACGCTCATTTGTTCCGAAGTCTTAATCTATATATTTTGGGGTCTGTGGTCCGGTGTTTTTAAAACTCATGGTAACCACAAACGAAGCGGGCATTATAAATTATCATTAACTGTATCTATTGACATGATTGGCTTATAATGGAGGTTTCTAAACATTTCTAACCCGTTAATTTCTTTGATAATAACCGTTCAATTAATTGAACAATTGTATTGTTCGGTTGCAATCGTTTGTGACTTTGTTGCTTAACATGATGAGGGCTTGTTTTCGTCTATTGATTTCTATGGTTTTGCTCGTCATGATATTTAAACTTCATAGAAGTTTCTTAGGAATTATTTAGACATTTTATGACAGTACTAGCGATGCACCTCAGCTCCAAAAGGGTTAAGATATCGTTTTTAAAACCAGTAGACATTTTTATCATTACAACCCGTAACTGTCTTATTTCTGGGCTCGGGTCTATTCTCACAATATGATAACTTTATAGGGAACTCTCAGATGTACAGGTTTCCTCGCGATGTGCTTCCTTCACCTAAGCAAGTCATAGTAAATTTCTAATACGCACATAATTTAGGAATTGTGCATTTTTTTTATGAAAACTTACTACATGAGAAATAGTGATTAGGTAAAGAAAAGCCATTGAATAATGCACCATGATGTATTCACTATTTTGTGTTGCAAGAAATGTAAAATAAGTAATTAGTGCAGTATAACAAGGTTAAAAAATAAAAAAGTAGTTTGACCTCATTGTGTTCCTTGTTATCTTAATTAACCGGATAATTAACCATGTGAAATGAAAAGGCGCGCCCTATCAACATTTTTAACATTTTTTTACGATATTTTTCTTATGTTGTGAAAGAAGTCCTACAATCTTCTTAGAAGACTTTGGAGATGTTTTATTTAACGCGTTAAACGTTCAACATTAGAGGGAGATAGAATAACGGATAGACAGAGAAAGGTTCAATGAGTGGAAGGAAAAATTGTGTCTAAAGTTCAAAGATCGTCAGTCAAAATTTCTTATACTAACGTGCTTGTCAAACACTTCAAATATAAATCTACATGATCAAAGTTACATGTCAAACGCTTAAAGTTTGACATGCCGTTTGTCCGTCTACCGCAGTGGTTCCTAATCTTTTCAATATAATTATCATTCTCCTGTGATCTATGAGAAAAGCTGATTTTACCCATTTAAAATGTAATCAAAACAACTTTCAAATTTGTTTTCTGTATACATCTTACGATCCTAATAATCATTTCTTTTGTTACCCCGTAAAATAGCTGATTTACCCCCAAGTTAAGAACCCAGGGTCTACGGGCTACATAGTCTAGGTAATAACTGGCAAATACTTCAGTACTGATATTTAGCATCAAATCAAAACTCGGCTCATCTCGGCACGATCATTCAGCCATAATCTATTTGCTACTGTTTACAAAATCGACCAATACACGATTCAATTAAAGTCCACTGTTCATTGTGTGACATCTATAAATCAAACGTAGTAATTACAGTCTGAATGTGAATGGGTAGCTATAAATCACAATTTCGTCAGATTACTTCTCTTTAGGATAAAGTTGAACGAATTAATTCCCTTGGAGTAATTTATTATCAGTTCACGAAATGATAATGAATTATAATTGATTATTGAATGGTCCTGTATACTAAAGGTATTTTATAATGTAGGTTTCTTATTTAAAAGCAATTACACTGTGACACAGTAATACGTTAAAAGATCAATTATGAACTCCTATTTACTCACAAATCAAAAAATATAGACCCAGTCTTCGGAACAAAAAAGCGTAGTACTGAAACACATAACGTTATTAACAACTAATGATAACGTTTCCCGGTACATTTCTCGGTAGACCGAGCTCGGTGACATACGTTGTCATCGATCGTAAAAAAAAATTACCTCACTTTTTGTTCTGAACACTGAGTCTATATTTTTTTTGATTTGAGTTTTTACTCTACTGCGTAAGAAGGGTTTTGAGTATGTATGTATGTTAATTACTTTGATGAATGATATGAATTGTCAATAAATGGAGGGACCATTGAAGAAGTTTCCTAAGCACTTTTATTTTATTACGGCGCTTCCAAATAAAAATAAACTTTACAAGTCGCTTTTTATTTTTATATTAATTATCTATTACTTGTTATAAAAAATCATCAGTATTTATTTTTGTCTTATTCAAAAATTGACCGTTGGTTTTTACAACTTCAAACAGAACTCCGTTCGGTATTAATTAAATAAAAACGCGACATTTTTTCGACGACATCATTAAAATTTAAATTCAGTTGTACAACATTTACTGATAATCATGTAATGTAACTGGTTGCAGTAAATTAAAATGTCAATTTATGAGGAATTTTATTAACCCTAAAATGGTATAATTGCTGCTTTATGCATCTGGGTCGAATGTTTATTGTTTTTGTACCTTGAAATTTTTCCTCTGCTATGTTTCATAAAAAAGTACCTACCTATAATGTAGGTACTGGAAAAAGTAAATAAGAAATTCCATCCATACTGATTGAGTAAAAAAATTATCAACTTGTTTTTGGTTGATAAAACTATCAAAATAATTTACAGGTTTTAAAACCTTACTATTTCTATTTTGTACTTAGTTGGTGCTACTTAATGCATACAATTTTGGTTTTATTGATAAGTATCCCTATTTTAAAAAAAGTGAGTTAAGTTTATACACCGTTAAGGCAAAGTTTCCATATATATTTTTTCCATACAGTCTTAAAAATATATGCAACCATACGGGGGCAATCCTAAAAACCTAATAATAAAACATTTTTTCTTCTCATAAGACCGCTAAAGATTCCTAACTTGTATTACCAAACTTAACCTTTATCCTGTTCTTTGAAGTATACTACTCTATACTAATAATATAAAGCTGAAGAGTTTGCTTGTTTGTTTGAACGCACTAATCTCAGGAACTACTGGACCGATTTAAAAAATTCCTTTAGTGTAAGATAGTCCATTTATCGAGGAAGGCTATAGGCTATAAAACATCACGCTAAGATGAATAGGAGAGGAGTAGCAATTAAAAATATTGCGAAAGGTCGCAGGCGATTGCTAATATAGTTCAATATAAGATATTAGTCATTGCTTAAATAGTCTTGATACTTATTTTTAAAAGTGGATCTCGTATAAAGATATCAAATGCTCGAACATTGTAAGTCTTTGTAAGTAATAGAAAAAATCGACGAAGCTTGCACAATCTATTTCTGAAGTAAACTGAATGCCAATGCCAAGGAATGGAGAGTTACGCAATGTTCGTATGAATGAATGGATTTTAACATTACATTCACTCACTGATTTCTCTTACTAACTACTCTAGGCAGACGTTGTTTTAAAACTAACTTTATCTTTTACAATTTTATTTTCGGATACTGTTAGAAAATTCTCAATACCTTGAACGACTTTTGCTTTGACGTATCCATATTTGTAATTGTAATAGTTCAGTTGGTCCCTTGGAGTATCTCGACAACAGCACCATCTACCGGGGTCAACTAAGCACGTTCACTAGGTCCATAACTTGACCGTTCTTGGTCCCTTTAAATAAACTTCCAGGCTTTTTAGAATTTCCGTCCCTTTATATTTTATTGAGAAATTTTAATACAGTAGGCAATTTGCTAAATTGCCTTACTGAAATAGTCAAAGTAAAATAAAAATAAATTTAGCAGCAGATTGAAAAGTATAGCAAAAATATGGATGAGTCTTAACAATATTTTGGTTGTCTATAATAACACAAGATGACTTGACTCAACTGTTTTGAACTTTTTATTTGGCATGAAGCGTGACTTTATGACGTCACTAGGAAGTGGATTAATATTGGGAAAAACACTGTACGAGAATATACTACTTTGATTTTATGTAAGCCTGGTACCTACTTTACTTACGGTCATTGTGACCACCCATAATTTGAAATTCAACCATAGTTTATTACGTTAAACTATAGATTTATATAGACTCGTATGTTATACCAGTCTGGAAGATTGGAATTCAAATACATTAAAATAAATCATGTCTAGGGTACCTTATATCTGAAAACAGTGTAAGTTTGGCTTTAAATTCAAAATTAATTCATATGTATATTCGTACTCTACATTAGAAAATTTAACTGAATTCAATTCCTCGACGTGGACTTCCCAAGATTTTTTTTTATCGATTTGAATGAGCCGATTCAAATACGACCTAACTTCAATCGAAAATTAAGCCCACAGATTAAACGATGAATCAAACTAATGCGCAGTCAGATCATAGATAACAAATTGGCGGTTAATAGTTGTACAGATAAACAAAAACTCACTGACGTAAGGATCACAACAACAAAAACTAACTACGTAGTAACAAATTAATGAAGTATTAGGGCCTGCTAATTATACGAGTATAACAAAAAATTACTTTGTAACTTTTTGTATGAAACAGCAGGATATCCTGACAGTTTTTGTTTCTTTTTTGTTTTTGAGCGTTAAAAAATATTTGGTTTAATATCGAAGGGTTAAAAGGGAATTTAACCCACGATTGCACCGGGTGTTCACCTTATACAACTTATTTTTTCCGACTATACAAGGTACTTATGATTTTTTTTTGCTTACGTTTCATACCTAACAGAGCGTATTTTGCATTAGGTTATAAGTTTTTTAAATTTTTCTTTATTTTTAAATTTTTATGGAGGCCAGGAAAAGAGCTAGAGCTAGCTAGGTTCTTAGCTAAGCCGTTAAAAAGATAAGCTTCTAGTATATTATGATGATAATCCAGCAAGATTCCTACAAGCATCAGTTCGTTGACTGACTAGTGCCCCGGTCACACAATGGGCTGTAACAAGGCACATCATACTTCATTTGAAGTCATTCGAAATGCCAGTCCGATTTAATATTGCCAATATGATTTCGATACAGGTTTTAAGACAGGTTACAAGATATAAGTTAGTAATGGTAAATAATGAGTAAAATACGTAGTAGATTAAATATATTTTTGAAATATACTCTACGATAAAATAATCTTTCTTTAACAGGTAAAATAAAATTTGTGTTTCTGTATATGTATGTATGTTTTATGTGCTACCGATATCTTTCAGACACTTTTAGGAAAATCGACATTTAACAAAACAGGAAAAAAAAACTGAAAATAAAATTTTAATTTGAAAACAAGGACTAAAAATAAAAACAAACAATTTAGAGGGATCTCAATATAGGAACCCGGATTTTTTCGGTGTTTTTCGGTCAATTCGCGTTGTTATTTTCGCGATTTCATCCAACATGTGTGCGTAGATTTACAAGGCAATGATTTATAATCCATAGATGATCTCACAACTACGTAGTCAACATGCAATGAACGTACTTAAATATTATGTACTTATAGCCACAGATTCTGACTGTTTTGATGAGTTAACTTCTATGATATTATAGTAGACTTACAATATTTTTTTGCTGCTCCTCTCCTATTCACCTTAGCGTGATGTTATATAGCCTATAGCCTTCCTCGATAAAGGGACTATCTTACACTAAAAGAATTTTTCAAATCAGTCCAGTAGTTCCTGTGATTACCGCGTTCAAAAAAACTAAATTTTAGCTTTATATTATTAATATAGATTTGTATAACGCAACCATGTTCAATCGCTTTAAGGGGTCCTGGGTTCGATTTCCGGCAAGACAATTTTAATGATGAATTTCAATTTCTCTTCTCTGTCTGGGCGTGTATTCCTCTTTGTTTGTCGTTCACAATAATGATCTTAATTACTCTGTAAATTAAGTTAAATTTTCGGTGACAGCTTTTGTAAAACATTCGACTTATTTTACACAATTCGGTTACTTTTGTCATTTGTTATTGCTATTTACAAAAAAAAAAGAAAACAGGAAAACGTAATAAATATCTCAACAGCAAATAAATGCCGTCAAAGAACCCGCCGTTTTACGATCGTTAAACCTTTAGTTATACTTAACCGTATGAACTGGTCATGACCCAAAAAAGTTGGCAGTCTCTCAAACATTTGCCGTGTATAAACATTGCTGAATGTTTTGGTACCGTTTCTTGGGTATCATGAGGATTTGGACTCATCTCCTTGAAGTATTTGACTAGATTTATCGCGGAAAACTTATAGTAGTTACCTAGAAAATGTTCGGTATAAGAAACTCCTTCATTGGCCCGACAAAAGGACGTAAGTGTTCCACTTTTTTATGCAATTATAATAACAAACTAACTGGCAATGGCTACCGCTTATATATAGTTTTATAGTATATGTATTGTATACAACACTTATAATATGCTGAATATAGTTACGAGTAGGTGTATTTTATAAGTGGAGTGTGAAAAATGTGCAGTAGGAAATCCCCGCGCGTTGCGAATTTCATTCCAGGAAATATCTCAGTGAAAAGCTTGTAGCTTTATTCTATTTTGAGTATATAAGTTGAAATGACTAGAATAGAATAGTCTTCGTTGTAGGGGCCTTTGAAATACTTATTAGGGTATCTTATTAAAACGTGGAGATTTGAACTTTCGGTGTATTTTAGAGAATGATGTAGGTACGAGCATAAGCGAGTTATGAAAAATATTAGTTTTATAGCTGTTATGGCACGTAATACTTTCTTAAATCATTATTAATGGTGTCGTATTATTCGTCCGTTATGGCCAGTTACCCTCATACTGTGAGAGGAGACCTTAACGTGGGACAGTTATGGATTGCGGTGATGATGATTATTATTCGTATTCACATTTTGTAATCTAATTATAATCGAATTATATTATAGTTAGTAGGATAAAATACAATTCCATCCTAATTCTTTCAGAATACAATCATGTAAATGTCACATAACATTAGGATCACAATGACATTAATTGTATAAACAATTGTTTATTTTATTATTTCCTTTCATAAACGTAAGTAAATCTTAGCTTTTGCGCGTCAAAATAATCGCGTTAGAATATTCTCATAAGGCGTTAATAAAAAGTCGAGTTAATCTTGTTACGAAATAAAAACCAATTTCCGACAAATTTCCTAAGAAATGGAAGTGACGTCACAAGATTATAGGTGATCACTTATGTTCTAAGCTCGTGTGGGTTGTCAGTTTTACTAAATACAACACTACAAACAAAACATACCGGCTGGTTAAATTACAGATACATCAATTAAATCTATACTAATAATATAAAGCTGAAGAGTTTGTTTGAATGCACTAATCTCAGAAACTACTGGACCGATTTGAAAAAATCTTTTAGTGAAAGGTAGTGCATTAATCGGAGAAGGCTATAGGCTATATAACGTCACTCTAAGATGAATAAGAGAGGAGCAGCAATAGAAAATATTGCGAAAACGGCAAAATTACGCGGGCAGATCCGCGGGCGATTGTTAGTCTATAAATATATATAATTTCTTGTCGCTTACCTCCTTTATTTATCAAAGAGAATCGTTGTCATAGAAGAAGTTGGGCGTCTCATTGAAATAAAGCTACTCTCAAAAATTTGCTCATTAGTAAGTATTAAGTGAAAAAAAATGTTCTACGCATCCTTGGCTATACCTATTAATTAATAGAACTGTTAAGGAGTCCAAACTCTACATTTTATTTTATTTTAATGCAAGTAATTTTCGTTATCGATAGATACCAAAATTTTTTTTATGTACCTATGTCTGTCTGTCTTTATGAGTATTACGTGGTAACATCCAAATATCATCACAAACTTACTTTCACATTTATAATACTAGCAGGCGATAGATAATTTTTTTAATGGACATTTTATTTATTTTACGACAGTTCTATAACAATATAAACATTTTCCACTTAAACCTACTTAGGTACTATCATTCAACATCATCTAAGAACAATGATTAATTATTTTGTTACTATTATTCTACTAACTTCTACGAATACAAATACAAATTATACGAATAAAGCGTAGACTACACCTACGTTCAATATAAAGCAAAGGTCAAAGATAAAATAACACGAATCCTCTGACATTTACTATGGAACTTTACCAGTGCGGTATGAAGACTGAACTTTATAATAAAAAAAATATTGTATAATTAAAAAAATAACGAAATGAAAGTGTACCTTTCTTATGACTAGAGTATCTTACTATTTCACTACAGCCAACTCACTTTTTTGTTCTGTACTGAGTCTATTAAAGTTTTTGGTCTGAGACTACTTATTAATAGAGTCTAAAATTGTATTCCCAATTCTAAAAGAACTTATTTAGTATGCTTATTGTGTGTGAGATGTGCCTTTGTAATACCAGCCATGTGAGTAAATTCCCTTAACACAATTCACATCACAAACATCATTTTCGCGCATTCAATTTTCTGGAAATGTCAAACTTTGTTATCTCTCCTATGTCGTTCCATATTACTTGCTTTCATTAATATATGGGGAATGATATAAGTGGCTGTTCAAGTATTACATAGGTGGGAGGGGTGTCGAACAACGCGTTGCGTAACATAGTTATTTATTATTAAAAAAGCTAAGGAATATAATTCTTTTAATTCGACAAAATCGCATTTGTTTTAGACAAAAATTTATCATTTGTGTATTACATGTCATTAAGGGAAGTGGTGGGGGTATAGAAAAAGGTTAGGTACTAAAAAAATCTTCAAAGATTGCGTTACTTAATACTTGAACGTTCCCTTAAGACTCTCTGGCATTCTATGTCATTTGTATTTGCTTAGTCTTATAAATCGTCATTGGGAATTGAGAAGCGATTTCATACTTCGGAGGGCACTATAAGTACGTTTTATTATACCTCGTTTTTTTCGTCGTGATTTAAAAGGTAAACAATCGGTCTTACAGTGTCTTTAAAAAAAAGACAGACACAAATTAAAAAAAATTAAAGAATAAACAATAATTTAATGTTAAAATAAATTTCTGTATACTTCTAAATATTTTTAAATTAATAAAATGAATAAAAGTAGTGCCAAGATTGTTTACCTTTTAAATCACGACGAAAAAAACGAGGTACCTATATGTTACAGTTTGATATAATTTTCCATCATCTTGTGGAATTCGTCTACGTAAATATATTTTAATGCTTGTGACACGATGTAAACTGTTTACGTCTCGTAAATAGGGTTGTCACTCACCAGATAGGCCAATTTAATCCGGTTTAGTGGTGGCAATACTGAGATCATAATATTTTTTTGTTAACGTGACCTTTTTTTTAAATATTTTTAAGTCAAATAATATGCTTCACTAGGAATCAAAGGAAGAATTTCTTGAGCAGTAATCCAGCTTGGTAACCGTTGTATTGTACAGGTATTTGGTATAATTCGCAATCAATAGTTGTATACTAAAGAGTATACAATATTGCAAAAAGTATCTAATTGTGTATGATAATCGCTTAAATTAAATTACCTAACATTAAAATTTTTGCTATTTTCGTTTCTCCCTAATCCTGACAATATTTTATTTTGTACGGATTTTTCCAGTAGCAGACAACCCTACGGTCCGACACGGTGTAATATACATTAAATAAAAATTCCGTATAATAACGCACACATAATACAAGACCCTGGTCGCTTTATATTTTGTACTATTAACAATGAATGTCATGAAAATCTATTTTGCGGTTAATATAGTAGAGACAATGAAATATCTGTTTTTTAACAAGTAATGCTTGACAACAGTCCTTCCTGACGTTAAGTGATGATATTGTCTAAGCTAGTGAGCTTTATAACTTACAATAAACGTAATCAATCAAAGAAAAACAAAGTTATCGTATACTGCTAAAAATTAGGAGGGTTTTTTAAAAAAAGTATATCCTATGTTATTTTTACAATCGAGAAGAATGCAGTGATATCCCATACGTTGAAATCCGTCAAGCCGTTTAGGGTTTATAGCGTGTCTAAAAATGGACATACATACATACATGTATACATATATATATTCATGTATACATACATACATACAAACATACATACGCTTGAAAAACTACCCTTCTTATTTAGTCAGATAAAAAGCATATTCACTCTTGAGTAATTGTTACAATAGGGTTTTTCTATTTTACCTACTAATGCATTTTGGATGCTTGGACTATATTCGCAGTAGGTAACTAATGAGTTTACAATTAATTTCACGTTCAATTACAAGAGAAAAATTCATAGAACGCAAGCGAAGCGATCTCTGCGTAAAAAGAAAAATAGAAGAAAATGTTAAAAGCTTCTACCTTGGAAAAATAACATAGTTTTATAAAAAATATCACCGACTTCAAAGCTCTGTGAGCTAACGGGAAATGCAAAATAACCTAGTTCTAGAATTGACATAAGCATGAAATCTTATCACGTAATAAAATTGTACTATCTGTTTGTCTTCAAATATTTTAATTCATAAAATAAAGACGGGATCTAATCATGATTAATAGATTTAAACTTCTTGACATTAACAACGTCATTAAAAATTAACACATCAAACTTTTGACTCCATCTATATAATGATATAATTAGCGTGCTAATTAACTCACTAAACTGCAGCAGTAATACATAATATGTCAACATTATAACGCTGAATGGCTATAAGGATGCAACATGATTTTATTCCCAATTTTTTAAAGTTTTTCGGCTGTATCGTAAAGTAGATCTTTTTACTTACAGCAATTACGTTTTCTTACGTCGATTATACTTGGTATATTCTCAATAATAACAAGCAAACTCGCACGTTATTACAGTATAAAATAAATAGGGAATAGAGTAAATACCTCAGTTCGTAGAAACTTTGATAGAATGCGAGATTGAATTTCGCTGTAACAAGTTCTCAAGCATCGCACTGCAGTATGGTTATCTAACTGATAAAATGAACGTAAATTTAATATGATGTTGAAGTTAGGTTTCAGGTTTCTGTGATAATGTTATACTAAAATAGGATAGAATAAAAGTTAGGGACTAAGTCCGTTTGTAAATAATTAAATAGTTTGTTTATTCTTTCTTTCGTTGTTTCTTCAATCCAAGTGTCACAGCTATACTATGCGTTGTACGTAAATGTGTTAATACGTAAATAAATAAAAATAAAATAAATAACTTCAGAATGGCGGTGCTTTCCCCTCTACCGCGTGCGATTTTTCACTGTTATCGCTTATTGTAATTTATTCTTTCATCATTCAGCTATCCAGTAGTATAATTTAATTTCGGATGTAGGTAGATAACAGATTCGAAACCACATCGCCAAACTTTATTTACCGATTTTGTTACCATTAAGTTTTAGGATCTCCCCTGTATGGTATCAAATTTAAATATATTTACGTCAAAAAATATAATTTAAGAACTATGTTTATATTCAGGACCACTGAACAAGGAATGTATATGTATACTATAGTCCAGGATACATAATATATATAAGCTTTTTACTTATATAGAAGAAGAAATCCGTTTATTTTGTCAACATGAGTAGGTACATAAGTTAGGTATATTTCATGAAAATTTCTAAGCAGTTCATGTAGTTCAAACTAAACCCGATATAGACAGTCCAACTGAAGGGTAACTTCTCTTGAAGTCCATCGAGTAAATAACCCTGTTAGTTGAGAGGTCAAAGGTTACACGTGCTTCGGAAAGCGATACTTTCTGTATATGATTGTCTCTGTATAATGTATTTATCTGAAGACATTTTATATTTCACTAGTCAGTGATTAGCTTTAAGGGGTCTTAACTTGGGGGTAATTACCTTACCCCCCCAGCAGGGGTAAATCAGTTATTTTACGGACGTATTGAAGATCCCAATTAGGATTGTATAATTAAAAAATCCAAAAAAAGTTACTTGTATTATTTCTTTTGATAACATTTTAAAGACGGGGTAAAATCAGTTTTCTTATAGGTAACAATGGTAACGATTATTGAAAAGCTTAGAAAACACTGGCTTAAAGTGATTAATAGATGATCTAGAAATGTTTAAGGCCATTTAAGTAGTAAGTACCCTTATTGTGTAGTGGGGGTGTTTATTTTGAATTAAAAGTAATTATGTAAAAATGGGTAAGAGCTTTGCTAGTTTTTTAAGTAATATAAGTGATTTACATTTGAATTAGTGCTGTTAAGTACATAATTTCCCAGTCCTAGATGTGTCCACCTCAATCCAAATATTGGTGACGTCAATGTGTGAAACTACGTTCTGTCAATAAGTGAACCAAGAGCTTTGAAAGCTCGGACTCCTATTTGCAAACAGTTAAGGTGTTATTCCGAAAAGCGCAGCATGCGATAGAACAGTTACAGACGGAGATAACTTTATATGATTTTGCACGAGGCCAGGTGTTTTGAAATAATTAATTTAATTAAAGCAAATTATTGATTTTGTTTTATGAACTCTGTACTCACTTAACGAAGGTTTTTGTATTAAAGTTTTTAACTTCTTAAAGTATGTGTTCATTTTAGCTCAGCGTCAAATTGAAAGAATAGACAGTATAAAAGTCGATATTGTAACAATTTTAATGACGTCACACTAAAACTATTATGAAATTGCCAGCCTTTTAAGCCTCTTTTGTAGCGTGATAGTTCAATACAGTTGCAATTGTATGCAAAATGGTTACGTAACTGTGCAAACAGATTTGATACTGCAGAAAAATATTGTGTTATCTTGGAAAATAGTCGTCTGTTATTGACGTATCGTCGGTCGCGTTTTACGGAATAGTACCTTATGACGCTCGCATTCTGTTTACGAACAACTCACGGTAAAGTCATGCAGTTAAAGTGTGAGGTTACAAGCGCCTATTGCAATGCTATGGTTGTACTATTGACCGAGATTTCCTATATAGCTTTATAGTCTAGGAGGCGGCTAACAAATGCTTATGTTGCATGGTTTTTACCCGACTGTGTAAGATTGTTATGTTTTTTGAAAGTATTAATGTATGTATGTACGTTTTTTTAGAACGCTCTAGAGCATATACGCCTTGACGAATTTTAACATAAATTATTTTGTTGTGTCCGTTGTAACATAAAATGATTTTTTTTATTACACTGCCCCCCTCGCCAATTTAATTAGTCTGGGCATTTGTTATTGATTTTTTTTAAACTTATTGCAGGAACAAAATAATAATAAAGTCATCTCCTATACTATGTCAGTATTACGTAATTCTTTTTGCTATTCAATTTAAATAGGACAACTTAATTGAATCTTGTAAACATAACTTGCTTATTGAATTTGATTGGAAATTTAACTGATTGATCGTGCTCTATATTTTTGTTTATCGATTCATTCAATAAGATTATGAGTGAGATTAAAAAGTAAATCTCTCATTGACAAGCAAAAATCCAATAAAAAATATCAGTAAATCACTTTCACAATGAAGATAATTCCAATGACACGCCATACGCAAAAATTCGTCAAGCTATTTAGTTTGAGAGTAGCAAAGAAATTGACAGACATACATACATACGTCCCAAAAATATTAGGGCGGTTTCAGAGCGTTTTTTACGCGCGTAGAAGCTCGTCTTTGAAAGCGCATTTACACACGTATAGGCGCGCCTTCTGACACACGCGCAACCTGAACGAGCGTTGACGCGCTTCTAAGCTCGTATCAATGTTGATACTGTCAGAACGACATTACCGGTTCGAGCAAACACGCCGCAATATGACAGTTTACGCGCGTCCGGTTTATTGAAGCGCGTATGCTGAAATGACCGCAGAAAATTACGCTAGTCTGAAACCGCGTTAATACAAAGTAACCAATATGATATGCCAAAACCTCTGCTCTAACCATTACAATTTAAATATCGAATGACATTTTCCACAACGCTTTGTAACTTTAAAATGGAAACCACGTGAAACTGAAAAACATTTTTGTTGAAAATTCCCTCTCAAATAACTGAGTGCAAAGGTCATATGGAACGCCTCCGCGCACGTTACACGTGGCATAATAATATGTTGCAGAGATGTTACTGGTGTCTATGTAACTTAACATGACGTCACTAATATCCGAATTCAAAAAATGTAACTTAAAAATAATGTTGCGTCGTGCAGGAATGTTACATTTTGTGTAACTTAGCATAATAAGAAATAATATTAGCGTAATATTGCTTTTTTGTAACTTGAAAATTGTAGGAATGTTATTTTATTTATGACCGTATGTAATGTATGTGTGTAATGTAACTGATATCAGTATTGGAGAAATTTTTGTTACTTAAAAATATAGTCACATACAATGATATTTTATACTATAGATTATGTTAGGTACCCTTACTAAATAAGCGAAAAAAGTGTCTTGAATTTAATAGCGTGTTCTTATCGTATAAGATAGTTACTTGTCATTTCGTTCGCATTCTAAGCAAATAACAGGTAAATATTTGCTTGTTTTTATACATTCTTTGGTTGCTGGAGTACGCATTTATCAGGGAAGCTTAGAATTTTAGATTTGAGGTTAGACTAAGACAACTCTCCCCCCTGTTGAGAATCAGTTGGCAACACGCTTGTAATCAAATGGCTTATCTGCAAATTTGCACGTTACACTAAAAAAAAAACAATAAAAAACTAACTATATAATAATAATAAAAAATAACGCTATACACTCATAGCCCCTAGGATTGCCCTGTGTTGTAGGTGCCATGGACAACACAGAAACATACAAATATACACCCAGACAGAACAGAAATTTAATATCCAAAACTAATTATGTAACGTTGGATAGTATCCGAACTGTCCCATCCCTACAACCCAAACGTGTAGGTTACATGTGGGTTCGTAGCTCGCCAGTGGATGCGGGAATGCGCTTGGTATTGATTTAGGGATTTACACGTAGTTACGTACCTACTGTAGTTGATGGAAATGCTCTCTGAAATGTAGGCGCTTGTTTGACTAAATCAAACTGGAATCTCGTCAAATTGAGGTTAATTTTATGTTTACCCGACTGTTTCAGAAGGAGGAATGTTTTTTAGCGTGAATATGTTAGTGTGTATGTATGTATGTTGCCTGAAAGAAATCGCTACGTAGCAATAAGGCTGCACATTGTTTCGTACTTGTTATGTACAATATGTTGGATATAGAAGATATTATCTTCTATGTGTTGTACAAACAATAGTGTTTATCTATCTATGTCCATTAGGCAAGCTCTACGGGGATCGTTCAAGTATTACGTATCGTTATTTTCTTTAAAATGTTGTGCGTTATAAAGTTAAAAGGGGGAAACGAATAACGCGTTTCGTAACACTGTTTTTTTATTACTAAAATACTGTAAATAATACCTACTAATATACGAAGTTGTGTGTCTGTGTATACAGTATTATTTATTTATGTAATTTGTAAGTATTTATTAGCTTTTAACATCAATAAATTCCGCAGTTTCCCGCAATATTGCTCCCAGCATTTTAATCAACTTATGCAGCGAAGTATTGAATTTCCGTCAACCTAAATAGATTTTCATTCCATTTACCTATCGAGAAATAATTTGGCCGCCATTTTTATGCTGTTAAAGCTACGATTCTTTTTTAAATGTATATAGTTGAACAAGTTCTCGGAAACAGAGAAATATATAAAGAGAAAGAGCGAAATAATGATGGGGAATTGCGTAGTAAAATTAATTGACGACCCCATAGCCTTGTTGATAGTTACCGTGCCTGCGAAGCGAGGGGTCCCGAGTTCGATTCCCGCCCGGGGCAGATATTAAAGTGACAGATAAATGTTTGTTCTCGGGTCATGGGTGTTAGTGTATTATTTGTATTGTCAATGCCACCCGCGACACAGGGAATCCTACTGCGGGGGTATGAGTGTGTTAGCGTTATTAGCATTACTTTTGGTCTTAATATCTCGTAATGCTGACTAGAAAAGTTGATGGATGAATAGATGGTGGCATCCATGGATGGATAAGGTTTGTCCAAGACGCGCTATCTTAGCAATACCACAAGAAGTAATTTAGGTCATAATTAACAATGTCAAGTGCTACCCGGAGCCCTGAAGTGTTCTGTACCACGGTACGTATTAAGTCGAAATACTTTGTATAAGTATGAATTTTCTTGCTTCTTCTATTTTTTATTTTAGTTTTGAAGTTAATGTGCAACAGAATACAGGTTGGGGGGATTAAGGGGGGGAGGGGAAGTCCACCAACCTCATACATTCCAATTCATTCACTCAGATAAAACAAACTTTAATCATAAAGGGTGCGTTCAAGTAATATGTTACGCATTTTTTTAAATTTTTTAACATTCCCTGTAATGCGTGTAACTTCCATGTAACGCGTCGTAACGTTACGTAACAAAAAATTGTTCATTTTTTTTCTAAAAATGTTGCCATTTTGCCGCGTGAGATGAATTATATTCATTTTTTTTTAATATTCAAAAACAACTATGTTACGTAACGCATTGTTCGACGCCACTCCCGCGAATGTAACGCATCATAACATTTATAAAAAACCTCCTCCCCCAAATTGCGTTACCTAATATTTGAGCGCCTCAAACTACACCTTATTTTCATGAAAAAAAATTTGCGTTACCTAACTTTTTTATTTTTAACTTTTATATTCTCAAAGGTACTCAGACAGATTATGCACTGCTAAAACCCAGATATTAAATTTCCGTTGGACTAATTGGTTTTCGCTTATTGAGTTATACAGCTGAACAGTTAGGCTGATAGGTTTGTAATATCCCTGAAGCGATCTTCGAGAATTAGGTCATGTGCTAATTAAAACTCTAGTGCCTCATTATTAAGGGCTATATTAATCTACCTTTTATCTTATAGTCAAAGATAAAAATTATGCGGTTTTCGTTGATGCGT
The DNA here is from genome assembly GCA_001278395.1 of Lerema accius. Classification (NCBI taxonomy): domain Eukaryota; kingdom Metazoa; phylum Arthropoda; class Insecta; order Lepidoptera; family Hesperiidae; genus Lerema; species Lerema accius. The sequence goes on along the minus strand of LGAG01000455.1, from coordinate 108,308 downwards.
TTTATCTACGAAGTTATCGAAGTTTGAAATTCAAACATCTAAAATAATTATGTCAAACTATAGATTAAAGACTTGTTCGACATATCTCGTTGAGACATGTCATTGTTAACGTCAACTGTCAATCAACAGAGCCTTCAGACGTCTGCGTCCTGTGTTTAAAACCTGTAGTTGTGTGAGTTTTGATTTACATTAATAAAAATAAATATATTAGTAACATATACCTATTTAAAACAAAAATAACTTTCGTACTTCTTCTCCATGTTAACTTTAACCATGTCAAAAGTCAAACTCATGAGTACGTGTCTGTAATTCTTAAATTTACTAAGGTACCGAAACTTTAACCCTTTACGTATTAATGTATAGGTTATATGACTAATCCCCCCACATTTTACCCGTTATCGCCGCCACTACAGCCGACTGTTCGAGACGTACAGACAAAACAAATCCGTACATACATGCGTGCCCTAGTTGTGACCACGTGCCGAGATCTATTAAAATATTATCGAACCAATGAATTATTTATAACAATGTTGTAAGCAACATATTATCTTAGTCTGCGGCAAAATGTCTTAACCTTGTTTTGTAAGTTTTTGTTTTGATTTTTTTTTGGATGTTAAAAACTTTGTCCTAAATTTTTATCGATTTAACAAAGCTTTGTTAACAGAATAACTGGCGTCGAAAATGCAGAAACCATTGAATGCCATGATTTTTCTGTTATAGTCAAAAATAATTACATAAATCAAAACTATAAACGCATCTCATTTAACAATAAAAGACTTTAGTCTAATTTCAAAATATGTCGACATCTGTTGATATCGTTAGATAACAGTCAACCCATATCGGAGTCCTTTGGAGTAACCGATAACAATCACACCAATCGTAACACATCCTGCAATATTTTTTTTTATTTTTTAAAATTATTCAAATTGTTAAAAACAGTAGGTGCATAGATTTTTAGACTAATTAGCTCCTAAGACGAAATAATTGATTAAATTTGTATTTCGTCGAAAAATCAAAATTGGTACTTAAACACTTTTGACTCTCGGCCACAATTATGTAGATTGTATTGAAAACGAACGCATGTGCTCCTTACTATTATTCACACTCTATTAAACGAGCTTTCGTGGTCGCAGTTGTCAGTAAAAGTTATGGATATGAGCTTTTGTGGAGCTTTATCTCGTATGAATATGGATGTTTCATAAATACCTATTAAATTTTTACCCGACTGCGCTAGAAGAAGGGTAATGTTATTCGAGCGTATGTATGTATGTCCTTTTCTGCGCTCTACAGCCCTAATGGATTGACGGATTTTATAATCATATTAATAAAATTCAGTATTAGTAAACGCAGAGTACCTAGATAAAAATAAAAATTTCCATCTATTTAAGTTAATCCAAGGATTAGGTAATCCAAGAATAAACTCAGATCATCTGTATATTAACATTTAAAATAACATAACAACTACGCTTACGTCACAAAAAATAATTTATTACGTAAAAGATTTATCATAATGAAAAATACTTCAATCCAATCAAAAGATTGATTTAGTACGTACATTGTTCATCCATAATTGCTTTGCTTCAGTAAACCTATTGAAGCTTGCATTCAATTGCGATTTTCATCAGACAATACATAATAATATAATTTGAGATCGATCAAATATGTACAATCTGCCTCATAGCATCGTTTTATATGTCAATGCTGAGTATTTCTTTCTTCCCTATTTGTTAAGGTACTGAAGCATTATGCTTATAAAAGAATGCTTATAAGCATGCTGGAAATAAGCATATTCCGCAGTTGTTCGTATTTGCTAGCAATAAGCATGTGTATCAAAGATGATAATTTTTTTTACGTAACTAATTGCGTAACGCTAGTACATATTATAAATTTGATATTTGGTATAGTTAAAGTTTACATGGATAAAAAGCGCAGAAAGTTACTTGTCTATAATGTATGCTATAATTACCTACACGTGATTTTAAAATCGAACAAAACGCACACTAACACGCGACATTTCATTCACAGACATCACATGACACGTAAGACAGAAACCCCGGTTAACTGTAGCTAAATGTCTTTTGCGAAATATTTTTTTCTTTCGTTCTTTCTTTCATTACAGACACAAAGAACGGCTGACTTTTCATCTATCAACCTAAGGACATATTAACGAGTCTATACTCTACTTTGGCATATTAATCTATGGTTTAAATAGTTCCTTATAGATATACTAGTAGATATTCACAGGTAAAGTGCAGTTACTAGTAACTTATGTATACATTCTGTTCTGTAGCACTCTACACCACTTACGAGTAAGTGAGTAAGCTTGCATGTTGCGAATTTCATTATGTCTTCTACAAGTTACGACTACATCTACGCCTTAGCGCGTGAATTCATGCGCTAACAATGGCGTTAATATGGTCAAGAGGGTACAGGTGAATGAATAGTCTATGTAACTCCTACATTGGAGGTAATTTTAATAATACCTCAAATATTGTAATTTCTTAAACCGTTTAAACTGTAGAGCGTGCGAAAGGAATATACATTATCCACCTTCTGACGCAGTCTGGTAAAAGAGGGTCAAAATTCGAAATCATTCGAAATTAAAATAGCCGCTTTTTACTAAATGCATAATGTACACACGGTACACGTACCAAAATAAAAAATTTTTCATGTTGTCTGTCTGTCCGTCCGTCTGTCTGTTTGATCCGGCTTATCTCTGAAACGGCTGAACCAATTCGACGGGACTTTTACTGGCGGATAGCGGATGTAATAAGTAGTAACTTAGGCTACTTTTTTACCTTCTTTTCGGCATAGGTTTACCGAAGCGAAGCGAAGGCGCGTCCACTAGTTATGAATATAATCTTCATAGGTCAAATATCTTTTTCCAGTATGAAATTTATTCCAGTTTTCAGGCATTATAAAAGAGCTGACTGTGTATAAAAATAGACCTTTTATTGCAAGTTCTAGGAAACCTTAGAAGGGAGTAGCTTAAAGGAAAAGTAAGAAAGTTTAATTAACCGTGTTACTACCGTTCCTTTTTCCTGGAAAATTGTTCACAAACAGCTTTTATTTGAAATAATGATAGAGTTTTAATATCCGGCTAATATTTATTTTAATATCTCAAAAAATATATTGAGAGTTCATTATTTTGTATTTTATTATTGACAGTTTATTGAGCATTCAGTAGCTTTATGGAAAAGGTTTTTAAAAGCAGTAATAGCCTAGTGGTTTGTAGGTTGGTGTCCCGAACAAGAGTCTTAGGTTCAAACCCCACAGCATGCACCTCTACTTCAATAAGTTAAGTGATGATGATGGTGATGATCCTTATGATGATGATGATGCAGATGCAGATAATCGGGATAAAACGTATCATTATGTCACATTCCTTTATGTGGTCTATCTATACAGATGGAACAGGTTTATAAATGTCTTCGTAATCAATTAATGGTTAGGGCGTGAAGGAAATTAATCTTTATATGTATTAATACACAGCGTACATAATATCATGTTTATCACTTATTATTATTCTAGTATCTTATAGTTATTAGAAGAGAATTGTATACTTTTCACTCTAATGACTTTAAGTATTGTCTTTCACTAACGTGCCATTAAGATGGATTGGCTCACTCTGCAGGTTTTATTCTAGACTATAAGGAAAATCCAGGTCTTATGTTTGGCACTCCGACTATTTTCACCGTGTAAATTTCGTACGGTATGGAAGATGTATTTGTAGGTCGTGCCGGGGTAGGTAGTTATGCAATTTTCCTCATAGCAAAAATAGTCTTGGGTTCAGGCATTTCATTTTCATTCACGAAAAGCTTAGTAGGCAACCAGGGTTGTATAACAGGATTTTATCTAAAAGGTTATTAATAATATTAAAAAATAATGTTATACTAACAGCATCAATGATAGCCTAGTGGTTTGAAAGTTGGTCTCCCGAAGTTCCTGGGTTCGATTCCCGACATGCACCTCTAATTTTCCAAGTTTTGTGCGTATTAGAAATTAATTAACACTCGCTTCGGTAAAGGAAAACATCGTGAGGAAACCTGCACACCCGTGTTCCTCATAAAGTTCTTAAAGCTATGTGTAGTCTATTAATCCGCACTTGGCGTTGTGGACTATTTCCTGTACCCCTTACTGTGAGAGGAGACCCCGAGACCCTATCCCAACAGTGGGACAGTTATGGGTTGTGATGATGATGATGACTACATTACTAACCTAGTGGCCGCGTCAGCAATTGTTTTTTACGCCATAACCAGGCAAACGAGCAATTGATTCACAAAGAAAGCTACGACCCCGCATACCCCCCTCTCCCCCAATGTCATAGCGATGTAAAAACACCGATGTGGGAAGCTCGTTCTATAGTTTACTCGTACATTGTAAGATGTCACATGAAAATCGTAACTAAATACCCTTTATATCATGCAATTTTCATTCAGCAGTTACTTTAGCAATAGATTGTCTAAAAAGCTTGTTTTAGACTATACTGGCATAATAATGACACGGTTCGTCTGAATTTATCCAAAAATTATTGATAAAGACCAGGTTACATCTTCATGGCTACTTGTATATTTGTATATATCTATGTAGTTTTGTTTTTAATTTATAGCAGGACTATGTCGTCGAGCGACCACATCGTCCCGTGAAGGAAATATTATGTAGTTATTTATTACAAACGAACCCAGTTACCCCTTTCGCTTTATCGAATCCATTCAGATTATTCGTGGAATGGATGAAAGCCCGGATTTACTATTCCTAGAATTAAATGGACAGAATCGATAATTGAAGTATACCTATGTATGTATGTTGTATTCTATGAATAGCTGCAAAATCAATCTCGCTAGGTTATATAACTAGTATTGCACAACCTTAATTAAATAGAGTGCTATTCTGATTTTAGTCAAATTGGTTTCTAGAATTACATTGTAAAAGCGACCATTTTGTCGTTGAAGCAATGCATTTGTAACTAACTTCGAGTAGGATATTTACGATTAAGGACTGGACTAGTAATATTTACTACTAGTGGACCCGCCCTCGCTTCGCTTCGGAAAACCTATGCCGAGACGAAAGTTAAAAAAAGTAGCCTAAGTTACTCCTTATTACATCAGTTACCCGCCAGTGAAAGTCCCGTCAAAATCGGACCAGCCGTTTCAGAGATTAGTAAAAGGCGGTTATTTTAATATAACAAACAAAAACTTCAATTTTGTTTAGTTGTATAGAAAAGGACTAATACTTACCTCTTAACAACCCCGTATAATCCAAAAATAATGGTAATATTTTGCTTATTTTTTGACTGGCAACGCGGTGGTGATGCCTTTAGTGCTACCTGTGACTAGTGACATACCTATTACTCATATCTACGTTATAAATATGAAGCGTCATAAACAAGTTGACTAGGTATCTGAATGACAACGCGTTAGCTATTTCGATTATAATTAGTGATGGAATTGGGACTTGAATTAGATCGAAAAAAACATTTAAATTTATTTAAGTACTTATTTTTGCGTACGCTGTTATTGCTTTAAATTCATCGCTTTATTAATTATGATAATTAAGTAATTCCATTACAATAGTATCTTAATTATTAAGTAATTTAATCTTAACTATGCATTTAATAACGTAAGATTTAATTCCCACAATTATTAATAAATCAATATCTATTTTTTGTCCGAAAAATATTTTCCCACGCTACGCCATCAACAATAGAATATCCTCGCCGATCGAAACAACTCATTAAAACCAATGTGTCGTATGAAATTATTACACTACCTTAATGAAACGGGAAAGAAATCAGCGGAACAAACATGTTTGGAACAAAAGGGACGTCTTGCTACCTATCTATATCCCGTCCTGCAGGTGGAAACTGAACTCTCTCCCCCAGGAATAAGGTTGGCAATAAATAAAATTATCCTGTAAGTCCACGAGAGCCGTAGCACTCCGTTTTCAGTTAGTGCCATTCGTGGCGCCACTGTCGACGGTGGGCGTCTCACCGCTCTGAGCTCGGCGTATTTAATCCACAAATAAAAAAACATAATTCATCACCTGTGATTAGATTTAAATGTGAAGTTTTAAATAATTCTTCTAGTCAATGCAACGCCGAAGCGTTACGCGCAGCGTATGTTAGCAATTGATACAAAAATAGTGATTTTATAATTATGTGTTTTCGGCATATTGGCATGGCGAGTCGAGGTGGAAATTGCGAGCGTTTTGTCGCTAAATAGATTTCGTATACAAAAGGTAAATTAGATGTAATTACTATTAGCAGCAAGCAGATGGTTGCGGTACTGAATGTTATTAACAAAAACGATTAATATTTAATTATTAAATGATTGGAAATAGATTAATCTATGGTTATACTTACAATATATTTTTATTTATTTCGTATAAAATTATTAATCTCATAAATAGGGGATTCATAAAAAATATTTTTAAAAATGTTTTCGTACTTTCTCAATAAGATGTATCGATTCCTAATATTAATGTATGACGATGAAAACTGAAACCACCTGTTTTTCTCCGCACGCTATATTAGCCCTTGTGTGATCGTGTTATTGTTTATTATTGCGTACGTTAAAAGTTACTACTAAAAGTTTTTTCAGACGAACTAGTTACGTTAAACAAAACATCGATTGCAATAAACAATTGAAATCACTAATGGATTCCATTCATAGAAAAATTGGGTAGTTTTAGATATTTTTCATGTGTAGTGTTTTCTAACAAGAAGCTTTTAAATCTATGCCAAAAAATGTCATATTTTTTTGCCATGTAGGCTTATTGAGAGCTCTGTACGTATCTTGTTTAAATCTATTGCCATTAGGTATGCTCAAGAATTCATCAATAATGAGGAGAAGCTCGTACATTGAAGTTGCCTGTTATTGAAATGAGTCTTGTAAGATATTATCGATATTTTATAAGGAGCTCCACCAGAGTTTGAGCTCTTAATTCCTTTACATTTTGCTGAGTAACGGGCAGTTCTCTTCTGGTTTTCTTATGAAGGTTGTAACTGGGCTCATTATCTTCTAGTTTATTCTCAACAGCACTTGTATTAACAAGGTCCTTCTCTAACCACCCTGTCATAACAATTAGCTTATGAATTTTTTTCTTTTATTTCTTCTGTTCCGTCTTATATAACAAAATATTTTTATCACGTAGAGAAATGATAGGGTGGATTTCATCCACTACCACTTTTCCCATACTTAGTATATTATCATTTATGTAGCCCTTAAGAGTATCTACTGAAAGCATTTGTATATCTATCTTCATAGCCTGTTAGAAATTACTTTAGTACATAATACCCAGTAAAGAACTAATTTGAACTCTCGATAAGAACACATCAATTTTCACAACTTAGGTACATCCTGCGTTAGCATTAATAAATTCTGAATATTTCTTTTAGGCCCTTTCTTATGAATAAATATTGCTTTTAACGATCTAAAACAATGCCTAGAGTGTACTAGCTTTTGAACTTTTCCAGGGAATGCGAGTACTAGAAAACTTCCCGAGCTTCCTTCATAACAATTAATCTTGAACGTCGCCTCCAAGCGCTTTCTTCCGACAATAAAGACGCAAATAATAAATCCTCTGGGACCTAAAAATACAATTTGTATTGGCTTAAACTTTCCTCAGGAAGAAGCCTAAGTTATTGCCTTCCTTCTACAATATTACGAAGTATTTCAAGCGCTGTCTATCAATAATTAATATTCACAATCTCTTGGGCATCTGGATTATTCTAAATTTGTAATCATAAATTTCCGTTCACAAAAGTATTTTGTAAGTAGATTCTTATAATTACTTCCTTTTTCTTTTTTTTGCCGGAAATTCATCATTTATGCTTTGCATTGATGATCTTTTAGGCTTTTCTGTTAATTGTTGACTAATTTCGTACATACATCCTTACTGTTCACTCTATGAGCTTTGTTTCAACAAAGTACACATTATTTATTTGGTTCTTCAAGTGACAATAATTTGTGTAGGCAAATATTTCTGTCATTAAAGGACTTCCCATATCCACTTTCTCCTGCAGTAAAATTTCCTTAAATGTAATTCCAAACACACAATTGACAATTACCATTATATTTGAAAAAAGTGTGTAGTGTATAAGCCTTCTGTTTCGGCAATCTAGCCTTTTCAAAGAGGCATATTTTTAGGCGTCATCTTTCTACGCTAAGAATTCTTCATTTCTTAGGAATCTGTATAGAAAACGCTTAGTTACTATTGACAGTTAATTATTCTCTGAGAAGTCTTTGAGTTCTTGAACAGTTTCCGTGTTTTCTTTTCCCCATAACAATTAATCTTAAGCGTGGCTTAGGGGTTTAGGGGAACTTTTTAGTTTCCCCTAGACGCTTATAAGAGGTTTGTGCAAGAGGTTTGCTCAAAAGCTTAGGTATATTTCTCACCTCACATCTCCTACTTCCATTTTATGAACACTTAAATACTTTATCTCTGACTTCAAGATATAAACTGTCCGGTTGCCTTCCAAATTTTATCACAATAATTTCTTCTAAGATGGTGAAGTTGGTAGTAATAAAATAGTAAAGATTATGACAGTTAAGCTAATCTGGTTCCCTAAATGGTTGTCCATCGAAATCCCCTATGGGCTTATCTTGGGGATTCTATTAATCCCTAACGTTCGCCTTCCCACAAGTCAGCTTTAGATCGTACTTAGCTACAGTTTTTCCTGTGACCGTAAAGATAACTACAAATGATAGTAGCTTCATTTCTTCAATATTTCGTATGAAATCTTTACTAGATAGATTTCTTTTAATTTTGCTTACTTCGTTCAGTAAGCCTATTGATATAAAGTTTTATTGATTACGTAGATTCTTATGAACATCTACTATAATTTTCGTTAATAAATGAAACAAATACTTCACAATTCCTAATATAATTAGATGAAAGAACGATTCATCGATCATTCCAATTAACGAAAAATTCATGACCTAAATAGAATAAATTCGCAAATCGTATAATAGGTCTTGCAGTGATTAATTTAAGGTTTCCATTCAATTGTTCCGACAGCCAATATTGTTGACGTCAGAAATACGAGAAGCTCGATTTTAAAGGGCAAGGGATCAGCTGTAATGTAGGTCAGGGCACTTTGGAATCATTTTCATGAATAAATTGAGTATTCTGAAAAATCGCGCTTTTCATTGAAGTGGTGTAACTGTTATTAATCTGAGAGTGACGCTTATCCCAGGAAAGGTTTCAATTTTGTTTAAGGTAAAGCAGTTTCTTTAGTCAATTTAGTAAAGTGGTTTGAGAAGGCTGTGAAGAAATGACTTGAGAATTTACAACAGATGGAGGCTGTGACAATTTTTCTTGTGACTCCTTGTGACGTCTTCCATATAGAAATTATTAGTGAAAAATAAAAATAAAATATTAGGTGACAGGGAGGGTTGAGGTACCTAATGCAATTTTTTAGAGAGCGTTCAGGTTACCTCAAAATTTTTCAAGATTTTTGACTCCCCGATGTAACGCGTCGTAACATTTTTCTGTACCCTCCCTCTCCCTCCCTAAACGTTACGTAACACACAAATGATTATTTTTATCTAAAAATATTGCCATTTTGCCGACTTAGAAGAAATATATTCCCCAATTTTTTTTTGTACCAATGTTGCATAACGCGTCGTTTGAAACCTGTAACACCTATAACGCATCATAACATTTTACAAGACCCTCCCCCCTCCCCTTAAATTAAGTAACGTAATACTTTAACTGAAATTAAAATAAATTAAAAGATTTTCTTAGCGGTTAACCCTCTGGTTATAGAACTAGCAACCCTCATCCAACCAAAAAAAATAACCCTCGTCAGACACAAAAACTGTCTGATTTTTATTTAAAAAAAGATTTATTTACAAACATAATATTCAATTTACAATATAATAATATACCTAACAATGTTGAATAAGCATTACGGGAATATTTGAGATCATTGATGAATACAGAAATGCAACGTATGTATATTGAAATTAATTCATTACAAAGCAATAATTCAAGGGATGCCAGGGAGCCGCGAGGGGCGTGAAATTGGAATGCCACAACTGATGACACAACTTTAGCGACTACAAAATGACCTATAAGCAATACTGAACTAATATAGTGAACTGTACTGTGTGAATATTGGTTTTAATATATCGTTCGGGACATCAACATCGAGCCACCCTGCATTTTCTTTTACTTTTATTTATGACCTATTACACGATGCCCGCAGCTTCGCCCGCGGAAAAGTCGTCAAACAAAATATTGAATGTATCCCAAGGGAACCTATAACCGGGATACAATCTATCTTATGTCCTATTCCTGGATGCAAACTATCTGTGTGTCAAATGTCAGCTTAATCCGTTCAACGGTTAGAGCGTAAAGGACGTACAAACATCCAAACATCCACACAAACTTTCACATTTATAATATGTATTAGTAGCATGGCTAACTCCTATAATTACTGGTGTTTAGATAGCTGTAGTACAAATTATTGTGTTGTATTAATAATGTTTAATTTAAATGTTTTAAAAACCCCGGACACATTTAATTTCTATCATAAAACGAAGCTAAGGACACTCTTAATTCATCAATATAATCTTTCAATGCGCTTTTTATATTTTGAGACTCCACTAGACATTCGATTATTCTTCCCTATTTTTACCCCTTACTACTTTTAAGCCGCTCAACCGATTTTCTTCAAACATATCTAAGAACACTCGCACATAAGTCACGTTTAATACAAAAAAAAAACTAAATTTGAAATTGTTTCATCCGTTCGGGAACAACGATGCCAAAAACAGACACACAGAAACGTCAAACTTATAACACCCCTCTTTTTGCGTCGAGAATTAAAAAAACGGTTGTGAGTCGATGACTAAAAAACGTTTGCTGTAAGCTTCTATTTTTATGATAAAACTTTCTAATACTTCGCGAGTCTCAAGAATTAGTCTTATTACGTCAAAGAAAATTTTCCCTGCATTTAATATCTCTTATCTGGAACTTACACAGGTTTACTGAAAGGAATGATGTAGGTCGAGCTATCTGCGAGCCTTTGATGACGTAAAATTCTTATTTCTGAGAATATCTACGAAAAGGCTTTCATAGTACTTAAATACTATTAAGAAATAACTTGTATGTGTTGTAATGTAGTGTATAATGCAAAAGTATTTTGTATGTTCCATTTTCACCTCAAAACTGCTGAACCAATTTTGATGAATTTTAGCATAGAGATAGATTAGACCTTGGAGAAGGTCATAGGTTACCTGTGCCTCAACTTTAAGGGATTAAAATAATAACAAAACTATTTTTCCACATGCAAAAATAGTAAAGTCCAAAGATGATAATCTAGAATTTACATCTGGTATATCTAGTTGTCAGATGCCATTTGATGATGTTACTTTAAAGTTGTTTACAATTAAGTATTTATTTATAAACCAAAATGATTCATACTTAAAATATGTAAAAGAGTAAAATAGTATAACAACTAAAATGAAGCTGAGATACATATCGATAGATAGATAGATAACAAACAAACGCAGCAAATACAGATACATGTTTACGATTCAAATTATATTTAGAGTGTCCTTGTATTGAGCTTTTATTGTGCAATTGCACAAAACGTCATCTTTTGGAATACGTTACATTTTGCAATTGGAATTTTCTTAACGGTCTGTTTATATTTTAAGACTATCTGAAGAAGTACGCGTTGAATCTAGTCTACGCAAATTATTTTGGAAATGTAATTTATTTATTTTTATCAATAATGTTATTCGTATTACGTCACTAATTGGATTACCTGATTAACGTCTTAATTACATATTTAAACAAGACTTAAAAATATCCTTTTACTTCCTACAAATAAAACAGAAACTACCCACTTAATATTTCGATCACAACACGACGCCAACAAAATACCTACCTATAAAAATTCACGAGTAAGTAGGTATAATAAAGAACGTACGCACGCACGTGTTGCAAATATTTCGTATTCGGCATCGAGTTGATTCGCGTTGATAAATGACCTAAGTACCTACCTAGTACGTCTGGTAAATATCAGTAAATCTAATAAGGAGACCAGACGGTTTCAAGTTGGAATCGAATTGGAAAAAACAGTTGGGTTATTGATTGGAAAGTACATAGTCCCATTTAGATCTAGTAGGCATTTAGTGGGCCATGCAGCCCATGATGCATCATGAAACTCATATTTTATTGACGTATTATATATGCTATGCAAACTTAACTACCTTCTGTACTTTAAATCATAGACATGTTACTTCTAAAAGGACATGAGGGAAGTACAGTATTTTGCTTATTTATTTATGTAGAGATCATTTCGTCGGCTTATTGCAAGAAGTAATTAAGTTACACATTTGCAAAAGTTTGAGTAATGCAATTAATTAGATTTGATAATGTTGAATGTCCTATATTATCAAAACTACGATAATGTGTACGTAAAATACAACGGATTTATATAGTAGAATAATATTTATTAATAAAACTAACAAAGAAAAATGCAAAAATTAACAGGTGATTTTTTGCCATTAATGACTTCCTGCAGTAAGCCGACGATTTTATAATTTCTGATGTTACATATAATTAGATATTTAAAAATATTTGTATATCTAAAGAAGGAATTACGTTTTTTGTTCTCTTAATTATAAACATTGCCTATTTTAATCGATGTCAAATTTAGTCTAATCTGCCTTTGAATTAAAGTTAATCCTACGATTACCTGGTTCGAACTAAAAGACTATCCGTGTATTCAAAGATTTTTAATAAAAAGCTTAAAGTCTCACAAAACTCAAATATACAGCACAGAACCAATTTAACATAAAGAATCGATTCAAGTCGTATTCATAAAAATACTTGGAGTAAACACTTTCTCTTAATTTTGGTAAGGTTACAGTGAATTTGCCGTGTTCTCAACACGCGATACGCCCACGTAAGGACCCGTAGCACGCAACAATATTACTTGGAATCCTTTGGATGAGAGAAAATATTCGTAATTGAAACCGGGCTCAATGGAATATGAAGTAAGAAATAGGAATTGTGTTTATAAACGGAATAACGGGATATATTTAGAAGCTATATATTTAAGGAATAAATATAGTCGTTTATAGACACTTACACGTTGTCTTAAGAAGTGGTTATACTCAGTTTTGTGATCAATTTGTAAGCCTAAATTGGAACCAGGAACCTATATTGGAACTAACATCTTTATTCAAGGTATTTGTTTGGTAATAAAATTAGTAAGCTCATAATGATACTACTTTAAGGGATTGTAGTAAATTCCATGTCTATGGTTGCCTATGTGTTCGCTTTCTGTTATTGACTACCATGGCATAATGTCCATGGATAACAGTAACCATCTATCATCAGCTAATCCAACTTTTGTATCTGCTCAAGGCATAAAGACCAAATGACTGCACTTATCATACTCAGACCAAACAGTATATAACTCTACCTTCGGAACAAAAAACGCAGTCAAAAAATATATAACATATAACAAATGATAACATTCCCCGGTACATTGCCCATCAGGCCGTGCTTTGTGACGTATGTCAAATCGTAAAAAAAAGAAAAACTCGAAAAAAAATTACCTTTTTGTTCTGAAAACTGAGTCTTAATACTTTTTGGACTCCGTTATCGTATTGGATTTCATATCCACTCAGCATTAGGTGGAAATGCGGGCAACATTAACTTTTATTTAGTAGACAACATCACAACCGATTATTTGTCTCATAAAACCTTTTCCGGGCCGAATCGACCCTGTAACCCTTTGTTTGGCAAGCCGGTTTATTCGCTGTTAACTGAGCAAAGCACCTATAGGTCTATTAATTGAACAGGCCTGAAGTTTACTACGCAATGCGGATTGATGACGTTTGTGCCTGGTATGTTGCAAGAGTTTATGCCAGAACTCTTATTTAAGAATAATAAAGTTATGACGGAAGTACTAAGTGTAGGGGGTAATTTGCTTACTAATTTTTAAGTAAAGCTAGGTACGAGCATGTTTGACTTTGGATTGGGTGAAGGCCTCAATACAATCGTAGTACTCCTATTAAAGTGTAAAAGTTTGTAAAGATGTTTGGATATTTGGATGTTTGTAAGTCCTTCACGCTCTAACCGTTTGAACGGATTAAGCTGAAACTTGGAACACAGATAGTTTGCACCCAGGAATAGGACATAGGATAGATTTTATCCCGATTATAGGTTCCCTTGGGATAAATCCAACATTTTTAAAGCGGGCGTCGTCTAGTTTCAAAATAACGTATCTAAGACTTAAATGTCTACTTACAAGATTTTCTTACTAGCTAGTTGTATCCTATTAAACAGGGAATTGCCCCAGAAATCTACCGTAACTCAGTTGATCACTTGCAATTCCTACTAGCTGTGCTTATTATAAGCATTTCCACGAAGGTTTTCGTAGAAATCCCAGGGTTATATTTGTGGGCGTTTTATTTGAGCACCAAGCCATTTTTTCTTATTGGAGTATGAATCCTATTCACGTTTTCGGAATTTCGTATAACAAGGTAGGTGGGAGCCTTTTGTTTTTTGTAGTAGCTGGGCTTGGAATGTTCGGGAATTTCATGTTTTAATAGAAATAAAAAATAAAAATTTCGTCACAGCTATTTTTTAATTTTTTTGTTTTTTTTTTGCTACGGCTCTTGAGGTACCTACTCGTGTAATATGAATAAAAGGTGTATTAATACTTGTATAAGTATGTATAAATACATACATACATAAATTATGACCCTTTTAGTTTGATGATTTTTTTATGAATCTGAAATAGTAACCTCATAAAAACTTATTATATCGTCATGTCATACCTGTAACTCTTTCCAATAAACCTATAAATTATATTACATAGCCAAGACTATTTAGGCTTAGTCAGTATTTTGGTTATTCCATTTTTTTCATGCATACTAGAATTTGAGTAAGGTTTTTAAACATTTTCTTTTGGACACCTTAATTCTAACTCGTAACAGTAGGACTGACCGTAATATCTTTTTTTAAGTTATTTGCCTAAAGGTATAACCTGTAACAGATGTATATTAGTATTCTTCCTTCATATATCGTACTCCTACTTATATTATGTATAAATGTGAAAGTTTCTGAAGATATATTGGATGTTTGAGTTTCCTTATTTCCAATATCGTACGGATTAAGATGAAACTTGCTCCACAGATATTCCACGTCCACGAATAGCTCAAAAGATAGTCCCGAGTGAACCTTCCCGTGGGATGATTTCGATGTTCATAGAGGTACAATGAGTTGTGAGTAAATCAGACTTAGCATTTAGAACATGTTTTGGATTATGACATAATCCTGGATAAAGGTTACCTTGGGATGAATCGAATTTATGAATCCACTTTTTGCGCACAAAATCTAGTCTAAATACGAACGACGTCATACCCACAAAAGAAAGATGTAACCATACATTCGTTGTACTGTGGTCATACCCTGTAGATCATGCATATAAGGCGAACTTTCAAACAAAACATCAGTGATTTAATCCTTACAATGATACAGTGCATCCCTTTCTTTCATATGTAAATAAATTTTGCTTTCCTGCTCCTACATTAAAGGTAACTGGTAAAACGATTTCTGACATTTGCAGTTCTGAATTGACCAATCATAGTAACGCTCTCCCGCCCCGTGTAAATATCTTAGAGTTTTGTCTCAAAGTGTCATAGCAAAAATTATGACATACGCCGTCAATTGTTTACGTTATCGTGGCAAAATTATGAGTTAAACGTGTCAAATGACCAAAATCACTGAAATAGGATGGCTATGGCTGCTTCTCAGCCATAAAAAGGTAGTTAGCTCACAAAGCCGGTTCCACAAGTGCGACAAAGGACGTGCCAGCTTGTGTGACGGCGGCGCAGTGTTAAGTTACGAGTGCGTAGGTCGATACGCGGTCCATGGCTCGTTGGTAGCTTGGATATTCTTTGCTTAGACCAAAAAATATGTAGTCTTACACTTCGGAACATAAATACGCCCGGAAAACTTAATGTTAATAGGAAATGGTAACGTTTCCCGGTACAGTGCTTAATAGACCCTGTTCTGTAAGCTGTGACTTACGTCGGACCGTAAAAAAAATTACCTTACTTTTTTTTCAGAAGAGGGAGTCTGTATAATTTTGGGTCTGAGTTTCTTTAATTAATGTAATCTATGAAGCGCTTATAGGATCTGTCCTAAGCGATCGAAGTTCAAAGCGATCGAAGTTCAGTTACTGTAAGCGCAGTTGGGAAGCGGAGGGCTGCTAGTGAAAAAAAAAATCTTGAGCGTTTCCTTACTTTAAAGGGCTAGTTAAGCCGAGAACATTTGGGTGACATAAAGGCTTTTAGACCGTTGGTTAGTCACAAACCCCTCCGCCAATCTGCTCTGGAGAAGCGAAGTGGACTATGCCATTAATAAGACTTGAGGTCAACCCAATTAAGTTTACGTTAACTGAATAACCGAGCGAGCGCGTTCGATATAATCTTAGTAGTAGTGGCAATTTATTGAGCGCTTCGGGTTGTCAGACCGAAGTAAAGAGGTTTTACTAGTAGTAGTATTATCATAGTTTTTAAATAGTCTCAATACGATCGCAATCATGGAGCACCTACGTCTGGGCGGTGAATACGTCCTACGTCGCGAATAATGTATATCTTCTTGACTAACTCCTATAAGCCATCTTGTACCTTATTCCTTCTTCATAAGATACACGATGCCTTATCAGCTAACTTTATAGGGTATTAATTAGAGAAAATAATTATTGATTGATGGAAAACTGAACCAATTTCCTTTTTTGTTTCGATGTCGAGGCTTAGGTGGTAGTGTCTGGTGTAGAGCGCGGCTTTGGAAGATTTATTTATAGGAATATGACCTCTATTTATATTAGCCTCGACGTATATTATGGCGTGCATAACATTTTTATTTCTTACCTATGAATAATATTTGAATCGAAAGTCGCTACAAAATTGACCTTATTGTCAGAACATCTGAATAGGACACTACGAAAAACGCTTGCAATATCCATCACACGAAAAAGCCTGTAGCAAATATTAAAAACAATCCAAATTACAGTAAATTCCCTAAACCAAACATTCCCAAAGAAAATACCAAAGAAACAAACGATGCCAAAGACGGAAGTGCTAGAAGCGATAGTGTGAAAATGATTGGTACTGATAGGATCGAAAGCGGTCAAAGTGTTTCGTTTAAAAATGAAAATGAGACGGGACTATCTGAAGCTGAGGTTCAGTGATCCAAGCCCAGGTATCCACGGCTCGGAGTCTGATGACGACGATAGGAGTCATCGGACTTCAAGAAGTGGAGACGACCCCACCATGTTTCCTGCTGCGATTTCTGCCGCGCAAGTGAGTATTGATAAGATAATTGGAGACCATCATCTATTCGTCCATCCATATTTAAATACACAACCATTTCCATAGATACAAAGCTATAGCGAAGAAACGGTAGTATCAGACGAATCAATATGTCAAATGACTGGTAGCACGAATGCTGATAGAATTGCAAATGGTTGTATCGTAAATGGTTGAAATATCGTAGTAAAATAAAGATTGTAGTGAAATAAGGAAATACAATTATTTAACAGTTGCTTTATTGTCATTGCCTTTATGATAACTGTTTTGATGTGAAGCGATTCAAATTTTGTAAAAATGCTCTTCTATTATTACATCTGTCTGTATCTTTAATAAGATTTGTAACTTACAATGTTACGTTGGCTTTGGTGGAAGTCGGCCCTTAATTCAAAGGATTGTTACAATTTTAACATAAAATATTTTGGCATGATGATAACAATAATCACTTTTCTGCAAGCATAACATAAATTTTGCTCAAGTAATTTTTTATCTCTCTCGTAAATGGTATTGAAAAATGATGGATTTCAACTGTCTATAAAAACAAAAATGTGATGCAAATATCATTGTAATTAATTATCTATTGTTTCAAAACGATTCTTCCCAAAATACGTTATCATTCTCCATTTATCTTGCAGCATTATTTGTGGAAATGCTGAGTTTCACGGACAATTTAATTTCAAAGATGACATGTTAGTTAATGAAGAGTTATTCAATTTTCTTGTTTCTAATTTCTTTAACATGAATGGTAAATGAAGTATTTGTCAAAATATTACTTACATTATAATTACACAAAGGAATGCATACTTAAAAAGAAATCAATCATTATTTAATGTGATTTTAAACAATCATGTAATTTTAAAGGAATATAGTACCTAAGTATGATCGCTGATGAAAGCATTTATGCTAGTTTAACAAAGTAAGCGATTTTTAAATGTGAATTTTCGACTGTTATTTATGCTGGCGAAATTTTTATGCTTCTATGTAATACAAGCTTTGCGTTCTCTATAAGTAAGCCAGTGTTTTATTAGGTAGATAGGTAGAATTCCTATGGAAATATAGAGGAATGTTTTCACGTTGTTCTGCCAGTCATTAATAAGTTGATCGATCGACCGATAGGTAATAGTGTCCGTCGGCTTTCGTTGAAAGGTTTGAAACGAACCTGACGAAATTGATGGATACAGCACTTAGAGGAATTAACAGTGTAAAATATAAATGTTTAAATTTTTACTTCATTGGTGTGTACATAGACCGGCTTGCGTTGATTAAAACAGCATCGCCGTCGACATTTGAAGGGTGGTACGTGCCCCCTAGGTCTATGAATATATGTACTTTGTTCCATGATTTATTGCTAATTAATAAAAAAATATTTACTAGGGTCCCCAAGTTTGCTGATTTTTAAAACGCTTCAAGCAGTATTGGTAGAATAATTTGGCTAATTTGCGATTTTATTCATATTTCAGATTATGTGTAATGTATTGTAGAATATATAATTTACCTATCTTTTATTTCTAATTAACGGAGCAGTTAATACCTAGTCCATTTACCTCTTCTTTTCGTTATTTATTACAACGAATATTGAAAATTAGTTTGGATTCTGATGGATGCCTTACATCCCAAAATGTATCAATAAAGTTCCCTCTAATTCCTATAGTTTACCAATTTTACTTAATGGTAGACGGCTGAACAACTTATTTGAAACATAAATCCTTGGAAGATTGATGTTGGAACAATGAAATGAAATGTTGTTTTAAAATCTTATTTTAGAATTATTTGGGATTCTTACTCTGTTTTGTTATTGAATGATTCATTGCGAAGATATCAAGTAA
>LGAG01000455.1:54920-89003 GCA_001278395.1 Lerema accius | reverse complement strand
TTTTATCGAAACGGAACCAACGATTTCAGATGTGGGCCCTCTGAGGGAACGCAAGCATACATTACTGTAATCATTTCTGATTTACTACTAATACTAATACTAATGATCTCTGCTTAGCTTTAGAATAAATAATTCTTTTGCAAATGAAGGAATATGCTGACTTATTCGACTGAAAATCGATGCTGAGAAATGGATTTTTGGAGAAAGGCAATAATTTGTTTTTTAACTGTATTTAATAAATTAGTCAATATTGTACTACTGTTTTATAGGCTTAATTACGTTTGATTCGTTCTTTTTATTTTTCCTCGATGTCAACTCATTTTAAAAATGAAGATAACTTTTGAAACAATTTCAGATTACTTACATTTCTGTATCTCACGTTTGAATTTATTTCTTGAATTTGAATTATGTATCTAGGTCAGATGTAAAAAACCTGCATTTTCCTTTAATATGACAACGCTGACGCGCCCTTGATGCTGCAATCTTTAACAGAAAAGTAACTTTAATTAACAAACTTGAGAACTTTAATCTCGGAAGCTTTACCAAGTGAACTTGGAGCTTCCTATAAGTCCTAACAAAGTTTGCAGTTCGAAGCTCTCAAATGCTTACTTGATTACTTGTTTGTACGACTTAGAAGATTCCTTATGTTGTAGTTGTGAAGGTTTAAAATCGTGATGTTATTTCGTGTATTATATTATAAGTGAAGAGGATTTAAGACGGATACTTAGTGGATTGTAAGCATCTTCATCCATTGAGTTCAATAAACTTTGCCTTTAAAGGCTTTAAGCTAGAAATACCAATTTTGAGACAAGTCAAGTAAGGAACAAAATTAGGTAAGTTGATTATGGGAATAACATAAATTCAATGTTTTTTAATTATCCCCTCCCCCACTTTTTCGCAGTCAGATTTTTTAGTTTTACTATAAAACATTATTAGTAACGTAAGTTCCTTTCAGACATTGTTTTTGTTATCAATACAGCAAGGGTGAGGTAGGCGATTGAAAATTACTTCATATTTATGTTACTACTTCAGTTATTGGTTCTGTTATTGGCTAAAAGACTGCTGAACTTTCTCTATTTCTCTAGAGGTTCTATTCCATTTCTTCTATTTACCAATTTCACCGGTAAGAAACTACGGAATCAAATAATCGAGAGACTTACCGAGAAATGCAATTTCAATCCCTGTGCAAACTTCATTTTCTACGAATGAAACATCGTTCGTTTCCAATAGATTATTTATTGACTGTCGTGACTTTTACTAGACCGACCTAATTTTATTTTTAGTTTTTCTAGTCTTCCTATAAATTCTTTGCTCTATGTCTTTGTGAATAGACTATAGACAAACTTTAGATCAATTTGCTGTTTAGTATTCTTTTAGAGTTTCTATTAGTTGCCCTTCTCTTTGGAATTTCTTGATACGGCAAAAAATTCAGTTTGGTACCTTCCCTATATTTCGTCAACCAGTCCGGGATAGGATTAATGGTTTGCATGCTTTGCTTAACGGGAGTTCCTGAGTTCATACCCTGGTTGTAATGATGATGATATTGCGCTTGTATTTCAATGGAAGATTTCTTTTTGACATTAAGTTTAGCTTGGCCTGCGTGGTCGTCTATTTTAAGTCTGGCAGTTTTTATGTATTTAAAACCTGGTTTATAACTTACACTAACACAAAGTCGAATTTAAATTATAACCTAAACCCCTGTACTACCGAAAGTGTTTTGTTTCCAGAGCAATTAGTTCTAATGAGAGCAAAAACCATTCTTCGTCGTTGATTAATTGGATTGTTACAAATTAACCCGTAAAGGGCAAGTGTCTCCAGTTACCTACTTCGGCGTTACTTTATCCATTATTTTAGTTATTATTGTTGCTACTGGTGGGTTAAAACGATAGATTTTGACGTGAATAAGTCTATATGTTTGCTACCATACGGGGCAATTGTAAAAACCTAATGATAACGAAATTGGAAACACTAATGATAAGAAACACTTGGCCAGCGTGGTAAATGAGGTTGAACCTTCTTATTTTTACCCACGACGGAACGGAGATGGTATATGCGTTTAGGGTGAGAGGTTGTGTGTTTGTTTCTTTGCTTTATGCAATTAATTTCGTACTTGCATACATTCAAAGATTCTATGAATATTATCAATAGTATCTGCAATCAAACGAAATACACATACGACTTAAGGTCTATTGTTACGTCAATCTTACTTCAGTGAAAGTAACAAAATCGTAACAATATCTAACAGGTAAGCAGCAAAGCGTTGTCGCGCTGTCCTTATAGAAATCGATTGGAATAAGGACGATAATTGCGTGTGCATTCTGATATTAGGGCGTAGCGTTCCTAGTTTAGTTTGGTACTTAAGTATTACTACTGTTGTATTTAAGGCCTGTTTAAGGTGCTTTTTAAATCACTAATGGATCGCTCTCGCTTCGCTTCGCTGACCTAGGGCCTAAGCAGCAAGACGGATTTAAACGTATTAGGTGTTTTTGGATTTGTCTCCGTTATTAAATTCAAAATCATTTATTCATGTAGGTATCAATAATACACTTAATGCACGTATTTTTTTAATCAACCCCTTTTCGTAAAGGTGCTTTAGTATGGAGAAGAAGAATGGGGAAGAAACTCCCCCTCACATCTTTTTTTTTAAATAACAAAACAATACTTTTGTTTACAATGACATAAGTGGAAACGGTTGCAGAACTGCTCATTTCCATGCGTCTTTTTCTTTTTCTTTTTTTTGTATAATCTTCTACACTATAGTATCCTTTACTAATAAGTTGAGCTTTTACACGCTTCTTAAATAATTCGATAGATTTAGAATTCTTTAGAGTGACATAGGGTATGAACTTTATTAAAATACCCTTAAAATTTTTCGCACTCTGGATTTTGTTTTTCCATTACTAATAACTAGTTAGTTTAGATTTAAAGTATCAACGAGATTATTACGTAGAGACGATAAGGAGGCATGCAATTCAGCGCGAAACATTTTATTCCGTTTAGTAGATATAAAATATCATTTTATGCAAACTCTTTCAAGTGATGAGTGTAGGTTCATCACAAAAATATTCCATTAAAATTTACTGACCCGAATCGCAATTTCCAAACGTTTTGAAACGTAAGAGCCACAGAGTTTGATCTCAAAGAGCAACAGGAACAAAAATTTAATTAAAATTCACCGGGGCGGTCGGTACAGAATAAATTACTTGCCAGTGTTTTAGTTTTCTATGAAGGTCATTAATTGTGTCGTGTAAAACTGTCCTAAAAGATAAATATGGGTACATTTAATACCTCTTTTATACCTTTACAAAAAGTAATACCTACTTACTTATAAATTATATAATATCCATATAGATATAGGGTAATGCGTGTTTGTGTTTGAAACCCTTTTAAAGAATAATGTGGGAATGTATAAGTAAGAGATTCGGCATAGTTAAAGTTTATACGGAGAAGGGCAGAAAGCTAAATATTAGTATTAACATAGCTCATTATGACATGATGATGATGCATGAAACCATTAAATACGATATGATTAGATAATAAAAAGTATTCGTAATATAATCAATTGTATTCATGTCTAACACATTATTTTTAGTACGAGGAAAATGAGAAATTCTCAGCCACAGTATATATTTCGTCGATGCCAGACATTTGGTGAAAATAGTTTTAGTGTCAGTCAAGACCTGGATTATCTATATTAACTCCATTTTAAATTTCACTACATACATACAGTGGTGGACAACTAATTAAAGACACCTTCTGTTTTGACACATGCAGCATAATAACAGTGTTATCAAAGGTAGAAATATGTATTGATCGGGGTATTTTTTGTCAATAACTAATACATTGACACCATATCTATAAAATGAAGACCATAAATACCTGCATTTAGCAACATTTATCATTTTATTCGGTATTTAAATGAACCACCAACATTTTTACTACACTGATTGCTGGACATTTAATTAAAGACAGTTAATGAGTCATGCTGCTAACTTGTAATATGATAAAAGTAGCACCCATAATTATCAAATTTTGTCGCGAATTTTCATGAAATACTAATGTAAATAAAAAAATTGAAATATTTACATCATTTTAATGTCATTTTGATAGTTTTCCACGACCGGCTGTATTCAAAAAAACATGAGTTGCAGTTCCTCCACTAGGAAGGTTCTTCTGATATTTCATAAGGAAGGTTGGTCATATTAAACCATTTGAGATGTTGTAAAGATATTGTAGTTTATGCTAATAAGGATTTCAAGACATTAAATACAAAGAAAATAATACTTATGACACCTAGACTATGAAAAACTACATTACGTGAAGGTTCAAGAATGACTTTGTTAGCTGGACACCAACCATTTGTGTTTAAACTTGATGAAGGAGAGCCAAGAGATGTGTCCGCAAGAACAATCAGAATGCGAATATGTAAGGAAAACTTGGTTGAAAAAATATCTCGTAGGATTCCAGATTTAAGGAACTCCAAATATCAATGTTAAATTGGAGTATGCCAATATTGTGAACTTAATACTAAACGCGAGTTGAAATATTTTCTTTTTTTATGTAAAATAAAAGTTATTATGATAAATACTGATGTAAAACAATATGTACTAGTGCCTTAAGAAGGAAATTGTCCCAATGTAGAAGAAGAAAATAATTTTTCACGAAGATGGAAGATATTAAAGTTAACGGCTACATTTCCTGACATGGTGTGATCATAAGCATGACCTATAAAAACAAATTTAAGACGGAAAGGGTAGATTCTGATACCAAAATATTTTAGAAAAATTTAAGGCAGTTCAAACTGAGCAAAGTTTGCTGGTGATTTGGATTTTCCAATAGCACAATCACTCCAAAAGCACCACTAAGTGGTTAAATACTTTCAATGAGGACATTAAGTAACGATATTTAAATAGTCCTCGTACAGTCCTGGTGGACCCTATAACAAATTTATGGTAAAAGGTGAAAAATATGCAGGCAACTTACTAAAAACTAACATTAATTAATTCTATATTAAAGATTTTAAAGAAAAGTGGGATTAAATTCTCATATCGCTTTTAACTACTTGATCCCTTCAATACCAAATCAATCTCGGGCTATTATTGCCCACGTAAATGCGACAAAATATTGATAACATAGCTTCAAAATGTTCAAAATAGATTTAAGTTTTATTATAATAAGCATAAATTTATCACTTATAATATTTGTTTTTTTTTTCAGTCACTTTCTTAAAGTGTCTTTAATTAGTTGTCCATACATTTGTTCAAAGAATATCGATTGGAATTCGATTAAAATACCCAAAAAGATATAAAAACTAATTTAAGACACAAATAATTTGATTTCATCATGAAACAATGACTGTATGAATAATTTCAATATTGTTACAAGTTCCTATTTTATTTAAATTTTGAAATATTCGATCTGAAAATCTGTTGAACAAATACTCCCTGAAGTGTCTTTAATTAGTTGTCCACCACTGTATATGCTGTGATAAATACTTCATAATGGGTTGGTCGTAGCATAAAATAAAGGTACTGACACATTAAATCATTGAGTAATTGCTTACAATGAGCTATTTAATAATGTAATTCAACCCTTTACATTTCTTCTCCATGCAAACTTTAACTATGCCGAATCAGAAATTTCTTTCTGCCTGCATTAACCCTTAAAAGGGATCGAAAGTTTAATTCACGTATAAAATATAAACAAGGAATAACAGGATTTGCGCTTAAATTTGAATGCAAAGCGGCCCTTAGTAACGGCCTTGAATTACCTTATCGATTGTAGTAAGCTTAATGAGACTGAGCTTTTTAGGTTAAGTATCATCGACTAGAGTAAAGTACCTACTCAAGCTTGGCAGATAACATGATAGCACGTAAACATTACTCAATTTTGCTGATCGCGTCCTTTTTGTTGGTTTATTCCAAAAATCCCCACCAACAACTGCCAACTGACAACTAGTCATGTTTTTTGCAGAAATCCCCAATATCAGCTTAGTAGGGATTTCTGGAAAAATAACTAACAATCCCCCCCAGATTTTATGGTTAATCGTTTAATTAGATCTTTAATATAATGTCAATATTAAATGCTAAAGGCTAGAAAGACGGCTAGATATGATTTTTTAACGTATGTTTACAATATATTGCAAAACCTCTATTGTACAGTAGATCTCAAGAAATATTTTATTGTTTTGTTCATTGCATGCTAAACGCACCATTTTTTTAAGGATTATTACTTCATTTAGTTAACAAATATTAAATCTTGAAATGTTCTTTATAAATACGAGTAGGCTAACAAACGAACTTACGATAAATTTATATTTTGTGAACATAATAGTAACTGTATGCATATTTTTTGTTGACTGTACCTACTGACTGGAATAGAAAATAATAAAAAATATTGTGATCCCATAATCATAAATCTAAGCTTCGTGGTTAGAGATAGAAGTGACGATTTAAAACTAAGCTCTTATCTGTTAACCCGTGAGCTACCGGTCGATATCTCATCTATTATGACAGAACTTAGTCCATGGTCGTCTCTGGGAAGTGACCAGTTGTTATATTAATAGTTTAATTCTAGATTGGTGGGACACGTACCGTTTTAAGGGTTAAAAATACTCTTTTAATGTTAATACTTAGTTTTGAAAATGCAATGAAATAAGTGATGTATTTGTAATTGTTTTTAATTATGTCATGCTTAATTAGGATTCTTTAAGAAATTGTTTTAAAAAAAGAAAACAAAATATGTAAATGTAAATGTAAATCTCTAAATACTTTTCATTCCGGAAATAAGATATCTTCTAAGTTCAAACAAGATAATAACGATTTAAATTTACTATAAAATAACAAAACCAACTTGATCTACTGACTTAACTTAGGTACTATCATCGTAGTTCGTAGCTTAAAATTCTTTTTATCTCGATAAATAAATAATTTGCGGGATACCAGGAAAAAGGTCTACTAAAGTCACACAAATTAATTGGAAATTCAAAGCTTTATTTCTCTCATTTCAACATACGTTTAATTAAAAGAACGGCCCGAAATCAAAAATTTGTTCACTACATAAATATCGGGTAATCCGGCGATCGATCCCGTGACCTTTCATTTATCAAGCTTACTAACTACGCTACGGGGTCGTATCGTTAAAATAAATTGAATAGAAGATTAACACTTGCTTTGATCGTGTGTGATCTAAAAGTTATTGATTATGTTAAAAGTACAATAAAATTATGTTTGTTTTATATTCGGTACCTAAACGGGGGCAGAAAAAAAATAATTCACGTGTATATTATGTATTTTTCGAGGCAACAAAGTCCTGCATTAAATTAAAAAAAAAGAAAAAAAATATTTTTGATTTTTGGAATAAAAGCAAGTAGCAAGGCTAGAAACAAATTCTTTAACAAAAATTCTGTTTGTCACATAATAACAATTAACCGTTTGCAACGCAAAACACCAACATACACATAAATTATTTTTTAATAACATCCTGATTCCCATTATAAAGGAAATTGTTCTATGGGTATTAGAAATCTTGATGTATTAAAATGTACGTAAATATAATAAAAAAATTACGTTACACGTCATGTTCTTTACGAAATTGATGACGAAACCAATGAAAAGCTTCGAGAAAAGATGGTTACGGCCGTGCCGCTTTTTTGCTCGACTTGGCGGTGCACTACCGTGCCCCTAGATACCCCTATAATGTATTTATACATAGAAAATCAATGTAATGGAACATGTTTTAGGTTACGATACGACTAACCCGCCATCGGAAAATCGAAGTGACATACCTTCTAATATTTCAGTGCATACGACACACTTTATGAAACTGTTACCTGCACCACTTGCTTTTTTTCGCAAGTAGCGTAAAATATTATTACCTAACTGTTCCAGAAGGAGGGTAATAACTTTCGGCGTATGTATGTT
Organism: Lerema accius; assembly: GCA_001278395.1. Lineage (NCBI taxonomy): Eukaryota > Metazoa > Arthropoda > Insecta > Lepidoptera > Hesperiidae > Lerema > Lerema accius. Next base: position 81,081 of record LGAG01000455.1, on the reverse strand, counting down.
TGTACGTCCATGTCTTTGGTACGCTCTACAGCTTAAACAGCTTGATAGAATTCATCGTATCTGGAGATATTGGATTGGTCTTAGTTGTAGCAGTATAGCCTATTTTTTTTTATCCAACCCCAAATTTAGCTGCTGAGTCATCCATTAATGATTAATTGTTTTACTTACGATTTTTTCTTTTACAGGACACAAGGACCCATGTGGTGGTTGAGTTGTATGAAACGGAGAAGTCCTATGTCGAGGCCTTGGAGATATTAGTGAAGGTATGACTATTTCATTGTTGACTATGTATTATTACACACACACGCATACACAGAGAGAGAGGGATAGGGGGGATAAATTCGACTTCTTACCTCAATATGTGTAGGAATTACGTTCGCAAATCTCAAACAAATTTTTACTCTCAAAATACGAGTATTTTCTGCCGAATAAAAGATGGAGCACTAAACATATTCCTACCATAGAGTTGATATCGTATAGAACTAGCTTGCGTAAATCAACATGCTTATTTGGACACTGACTTATTATAAGATAAGTCAAAATTAAGTTAAGTACAGATACAGTTTACGCCATACGTTCGAAATAATAACTTTTAGATGTAATTAGTAATATAGGTTATATCTTATTTATCAACAAGTACTATGCGTCCTCTTAGCAAGATTTTCTTTTAAATTTTCCCAAAAAAATGTCTTTTTGACTAAAGTCAGTATTCCATTAAGCATGGGTATGGTGGGTAATGTTATTAAGTCTTAAGTGAAATATTATGAAATGAAAACGGAAGAACCGTTTAAAAAATTATCATGATATTAGACTACATGGTAGATTAATCTATGTCTGGAAATAGTCATAGTAGTTATCTTTAACATTGTAATATAAATAAAAATTATAGGTCTTCAGCTCCTCTGTAAGACGAGTAACTATTCTACACGATAGTTACTCTATGTCATAAATGCCTCGGGAAAAATGTTGAGAATTTGTCATACCAAAATAACCCCTTTTATGAATATAACCGGCTTGTTATTTACGAATAATGTTAAAATACTACACATCCCTCTAGAGTGTTGGAGAAATTTCTTCGATAGAATTTTTTCTTTATTCCTATAGATAATCAAAGGTATGATAATGTTGAAAACATTGGTTCCATGAAATTAGTTTTTTCTACTTACTATTTTTGTGATAGCAAAATTTTCGTGTACTTAGGTAGATATTATTTCAGTTTCAAAGTTTTCACGTTACAAGTTATTTTACACATGTTTCGTATATCGAAAGAAGTAACCAAAATGTCAGAGTAACTTACTTAATTGTCAATTCCATATTCTCTATTCAAATTTTAGTAGGTACCGTCAGCAAAAATCGATGACAATACATTCATCTCTGACAAGTATTTATATGGCACCACAACCATGTCAGTGTTACAACCGCACCATGCAAGGGAGTTTGGTTTACAGCCATTTATACAATCCATCAATTCATAAAACTTGTATACGTTAGTGTTGTCACTTTGGATAGTTGCTAGGCAACTGATATAAGGGTTGTGAATAGCTATCGAATAGTATTGATCATAGCTATTGAACTGACCGCTTTCCAAAACTCTGATTAGAACTCTTCATCCGGAATTATGAGGAGAGGAGAACAGGGTTAAAAGAGCCCGGAGTAAGTTGTATTCTGTTATAGGATTATTCGGGTCGGTACAACTTACCCCCGGCCAATTCAGCCTTGCTCACCCATCTTATTAATAAATACAGTGTATATGTGTTTTTTTTACTAAACTCCTCCTTCACGGCTGGACCGATTATCCTACTAATCCTACTTCCTACTAATATTATAAATGTGAAAGTTTGTAAAGATGTTTGGATGTTTGGATGTTTGTCCCTCCTTCACGCTCTAAACATTGAACGGATTAAGCTGAAACTTGGCACACAGATAGATTGCGTCCAGGAATAGGACATAGGATAGATTTTATCCCGATTATAGGTTCCTTTGGGATAAAATCAACTGTTTTCCGCGGGCGGAGCCGCGGGCATCGTCTAGTAATAAATATTGTGACGTATTTTAGAAGTACTGAGTACAGTTGCGAACCTTTGTTGCACCTCGTAGGTGGTGCTGATGTCCAGATACATCAATTGACCAGCCAAACTATTAGTTATTGATACGTTACTATAACGAAACTTGTCCGATATAATGAGCATTTTCTAAAAACACAAAAAATCCTCCTGACTTTAAAATATGGTCCTCTAGTGTAGTATACATTTTGGATGGACTAATTCCGGACGCCTGCGGTAAGGTCACGGAGTTAAGAATCCGAATTCCGGACGGAAAATTACGGACATATGCGGCCAGCTTTACACACGACGATAAATGAAGCCCTTAAAAATTCAGCAACGTAGTAAATATTTCTGTAGGTATTTCATAAAACAAAGTACCTACATAATATTGTAGTTAGATGTACAAAATTCCGAGTTTCATCGCCTGAATTTACTGTCCCTTCATGGGTGCTTTAAGTGGCTTTTAATTTATGACCACCTGTTTTGAATAAATTGCCCAAAATAAATTTAGCACCGGAATTCGTGGTTGACGTATTTGACGGAATTAATGCGATACAAATTATTCAAGGGCGTTAATAACGTGCTTAAGTGTTAAGTTCTTTGTGAGATTGTTTTGAATCGTTCATTTATTTAAATCATGAATCGCTTTATCTTAATTTGAGTCTCGTGAATGGATGTAAGTGATTTAGAATGACAAACGTAATTTTACAAACAAACGGCGAATTGAAGGCTTAAAATATATAAGAGAGAAAGGGAAATATGTGACTAGATTCAATCAACCCTATATATTACAAAATAAAAAAGCTACACTACAATTTTGGTTAGCGAAATTTCTCAGCATGTTTTGGTCGCAGTATTTTTTACTAGGCAATAAGTTGAATATTTTGCCCTTAAGCCGTAACTCGAAAAAAGTTGATTGTTGAAATCAATTTCTATAACTTAAAAAAGAATACATCTTCAATTCTTATCATATTATTCTATTTCAATATCATTCTTGATATTACAATGACAATGTTAATATTACAGATCGAAAATCAGACATCGATGTCCCTTCAAATTTCTCATGAAGTCGTATAATGCTACATAATCCTTTATTTTCCGCACCCTCTAAAATGCTCGAAATTTTCCGCATTGAGACTGTTTATTGCTTTACACAGTTGTCAACAGGCGTATTGATGGGAACAGATGAAATTTATTTTATGAGGACAATGTACGAGTATAATAAACAAAATAAAAGTTAATACATTTATGCGTGTGTGACGTAAAATCGTGTTTTTAGCAGAGGTTGAAATGATTATGGATTACAGGATTTTTTCTTTTACAACAAATTGAGTAAACGTGGAAACGAATGATGTTAGTTCAGACGATTAGAGTTTGTGCCTTTCTTTGTTCTATCTTTGGAAATATTGATAGTAGTGGCTTATGTTTTAAAGTCATAATGTAACCAGAAGTTTGTCATTAAATTTTCCAGAAATACCTCCAACCTCTGAAGAGCCCAGAGAATGCTGGTCTCCTGGACGCGTTCGTGGTGGATGAGATATTCTACCAAGTCCCGGCGATCCTGAACGTCCATCAGGTCTTCTTGGAGCAATTGAGGCGAAGGTTGGAGCAATGGGACCTGCAGCAGAAAGTTGGAGACGTTTTCTTGGATGTGGTAAGATTAATATTTTGTGCAACATAGGAAATGACTCATTTTATTAGGATCATCAAGAGCGCAACATATTTTTTTAGCTACTATGTTCTAATAATTGAGACTTATAATTCATAGAAGTCAAATGTTTCTTTTTCTGGAAGCTATTTCTCATCTACAGCTCCACAGATTGTAATTATATGTCTAAAATATTTTCAGTTCACCAAACCAACCGTGATGGACACATACATGTCCTTCATCAACAACTTGAAGAAAGCGAAGGAGACAATCAAAACTGCGGCTGCCTCTCGACCGGCGTTTGCAAAGTTCCTCGATGCTATGGCCAGAGACCATAAGGGGAAGCTGTCATTGGACAATTTGCTCATCAAGCCAGTGCAGAAATTCCCGAGCTATAAGCTGCTGATTCAACGACTGATTAAACATACAGGTAAATTTTTGACCAACTGTAACCTTCCAAGATTTATCTTACCTTAGGAATGGAACTTACCAATTGTCCACTCAATATGTATAAGTATTAGTAGTCACCAAATTCAAATTGATCGACATTTCAGATCAGTCACATCCAGATCACAAACTTCTACTAGAGGCTCAAAAGGAAATCCACGATCTTCTAGAACTGATAAATTGCACAGAGAGGGAAAGTCTAGAGTCAGAACAGCAGCAGCAAACACTACGAGACCTGGAACAGATGATCGAGGGTCTCTCCAACCTAGTGTCAATTGACCGAACGTTCCTAAGACATGAGATGGTAACCATGCCATCTGCACAGGGAACTATTAAGGATAGAGCCTTGTTCTTGTTCAACGACACGCTTCTGATAACAAGTGTTAAGAGGCGTACTGGAACTATTAAGAAACCCATTCCGTAAGAATTTATTTCATTAGTCTGTATTCTTATATCATGCTTGCAAAAGTTCTTTACACAAGAAGGGTACGTTGGACTATGCCCGACAAATAACACTAGTTAAACAATGTTACCTTTCCAATTCCACTCAACACACGCGTATTTGAGAAGTTTGGTCAATTAAGGCTTAAGCAATTTTAAGAATTGATTAGTGACCTCTAGTGGACGGCTAAACCTTGTATGTGATAGAGTGTCTTTTGTTTCAGAACATACCAAAGTAGTATAGCGAGTCTAATGGAAGGCAATAAGTACAAACTTCTCATGAGAATATCCTTGGCTGATCTCGAAATCGTCAAAGGTAAATATTTCAGCTTTATTGCAATCAGCTGTCGAAGTTCCTTGAAGACTGTCAATTGCCAATTCTAAAAGGAACTTAAATATAAGACGTTGTTTTGTTTGATTATATTTTGTTACGGCGAGACACCTTTAAATCTTCGGCACTTGACACCTTCAAGTACCATTGTAGTCTGACGAATACTTCGCTGTTTTTGGTGCGTTGAATGCCATTAAGGATAAAAGTCAAGTGGTATATAATAGGGACCACTCATATCTTTCCCCTCGTTCAGAGGTCGCTGCGTTAGCGTCACAAGCGAAGCCAAAAAAGATAATAACAACGAGTCCTAAAATAGAATAAGAGATGTTTCTATTGTAGTAACTATGAGAAATTCTAACAATACTGCTGAAAGAGAATAATATACCTAGCAAGAAAATGTGTTTGATAAAAATATAAGGAAATTGTTTTGTTTATAAATGAAAATATATACATATCATAATAATACTAACTAGAGGTCTCAATCGAGAAATATGTAACATTATGTAGCTAAACACAACATGTCAAATAAAGATATCGCTATGAAATGGATGTGGTACGATTGCCCATTCTAGGCGACATAGTTTTATAATAAAAAAGACTAACTTTGTAATTATTTTAGTAACGAAATAACTTATATTTCTTATAGCAAAAGACGAAAACCTACGCCGGATAATGCACGAAGTTGAAATCCTGACGGAAGACGTGAATACCCTCACTCAGATATCAGAACACGTGGCAGCTCTGCACACACAACATTCCCAGTTGGAGGAGCTAGTGAGAGACATGCTACACACACTGAACAAACAGCTCTCGGAGAGACAGAACAGTGACAGTCAGCTGTGCTATATGGAGCTCAGTTTGAACACACCGTAAGTTTTGAACCTGTGACGTGGCATGAGTGTGGATTTTTTTATTGACGCTCGTGGTTGTAAATGTGTAGTCGTGAATGTAGTTTCTGCTATTAGTAAGAATAAAAACATCCTCGAAGTAGCTGCTAAACAGGAAGCGAAAATGTTTTGTATCTGCATTCGCACACACAGTGATACCAAAAAACTTGAAAATGTTGCTCATTGGAAACTGGTATTTATCGGAAAGGTCTCCAAAAACACTTTTAGATATTTGCCACGATTAAATAATGAGCTTTTAAAATGTTTGAGACATTTTGTGCAACATTTATTTTGTGACAATCTTGTGTCTCCATGATGTTGAATTGCTTTCCAGAAACGGTCCAGAGAGTTTGACAGTCATCTTCCAAAAAACTGACAAGAGAAGCAACTGGGAGGAGCTCATTAACGAGACCAAACAAAAACTATGTAAGCTAAATTATCTTGTACATTGATCAAAATCTTACATATACATGGGCTTGAAGTAGTTGGTTCATACAATCGTCATCGACTGTTTGAACTCTGTCCAACTTAATGTTCACCTTCAATAAAGAAAGTATTAAAGTTCATTTCAAATCATACCTTTGATTTCAAACTGTGTGCAAGATTTAATCCGAGATATTTAGTGACAAGAATACCAGCGTATAAAGCAAAAACCATCTCTGCTGATTATTCCAGGTGTATACGGTCAAGAAAGACCAGCTCCCGAGTTCCTGTCTCCAGTACCCATTCGGAAGACCAGGGCTGGACTACAATTTACTTGCGCCGCTCCTACCTTGCCTCCTAAGGGACAAGCACCTGATGTTTGGGTAAAAAATTGTACTATTGTCTTTCAACAAAAGAAGTCATAATTTACTTGTAATACTTAAAATCACGTCAAATATTTGCCTGTACGATTTTAAGTCGGAACTTATGTGTGGAAAATTTACGCATGAATGTGTACCTAGATTCTTAACACTTTTCACCCATGAGCTAAAATCAAACATTTTGTCTGACACACGTTTAATCCAAGAGAAAATTGATCTGGGAGCTTTTGCTACGGCTTATTTCCTATGTATTTTGGCCTCACCAATTAACGGCCTACACCTGAGCAGGGGCCACTCCTTATTACTAACAAGGCTTAGATCAAACTTTGTTACGATGCTCTAGTGCGAATTAGCGGAAATTTCGTCTTTTACTTCATTAAAATGATGATTTATTCCATATCAAGGTATGCAACAGTGACGGATATGTGGGCCAGGTGTGCGTTCTCACCCTATCTCCCAAGCCGCAAGTGACGTCATGCAATGGCGTCTGCAACGCTCGTATTCTGTGCGTCGCGTGCGTCCCACCTGCGCCAGCGTTGACTCGACAACAGACTTTGGATATACCGTGAGTAGTTTTTGATTTTGATTCCAATTTGTATCACCATCTTCTCAACAGTGGCCCTACCGTGTACCAATACCGCTAACGTGTTACCCCTGTGGGGTACCTGTACCTGTAAGGGAGACAGAGCTTTTGTTTGGCAGGGGTTTGATGACTTAATAAAACGAAAGGTGGACTTATTGGTTATATTGGCGGGAGAATGGGGAAGGGAATTAGAGACGAAAGGACTTCTCTTTCCCCACTCCTAAATCCGTCAGTGCTCCATATTTGTGCTTCAATGACCATTGATGGATACATAGATTTGATGAGGATCTGCGACCTGCATTGTACACTTCAGATGTTAATATAAGTTTCTTTTCCAGAAGCACAAGTTCCTTGAGCAGCACCAGCTCCACCAAGCCAGGGATCAGCATCTCAGATCCTGACGACAGCTGCAAGAACATTCGACTTGACAGGTGAACACAAAACAGACTTTATGCCAATGTTTTAAGACACAAAATCACCAAACAGTCAGAAGTGCCTTACACCCATTCATAAATCTACGAATGGATGGAGCATTTTGTGCTTTGATGATGATGATATAAGGCCCATTTTAAGTAAACGAGCTTGCAATAGCGTCATCATAGCCTCCTGCATATTGTGACAAAACTCGAGAAGGACAAGTTATCTAACTAGCGAAGACAGGAGAACGACAGAGGTGATATCCTTACGTTAACTAGTGTTCTATTGGTTCCAGTTCATCATCAAGTGACGACGAAGACGAGGGCTCGTCGGGCAGCGAGAACCAGGACGGCCACTCCGACCGCAGCCACGACTCTGCCAACCTTCGCCTGCATTCCAGGTGCATTCTAATTTCAAATCATTGGAAATTTACACTTTTTATTCGACTGTACTTATGCCCATTTATTTGGTAAACTATACAGCTCAGACAGCATGATGGATTTTATCATGTGAGGTCTCATGACGAGAGGGGCGTAGACTATATATTTGTTTTTTAATACAACATCCTTAAAGGATCCCTAACCAAACTACCAACAATTTTATTTGGATTCCAGATTTTTATCCATAAATTTATTGTCACCAATAAACCTTGGGAGTATAAAGAATGCTGTAAAATTTAGAATTAGAACATAATAATCCAAAAAAGGTATCTGAATTTAAATATTTGTATTCCAGCCTCACGGCGAGTCTCGGCAACTACCGCAGCACCCTGACTCCGAACCACAGCAAGAGTCTGAGCACTCCTCACACCGGCCAGAACATCCAGGTCCATCCTGTCATGAAGTCCAGCTCCAACCCCGCTGTCGACAAACAGGCCATGGGGATCACTTCTGGTTGGTGCTTGCTTTCTTTTGTTTTTGACCAGTAATAACTTTTATTGACTGTGAGAGACTTTATTCTTAACTTGAATATGAATTGTCTGTTGTGTTTCTATTTTTATAGTGACTATACCTATGTGTTTGTGACTATATTAGGAAACAATAATAATTATAATCTTTATTATTTATATTATAATTTATATTATTACTTATATGACTACCTTAGGGAGCATTCAAGTGTTACGTAACGCACAGTAACATTTATTTCTACCCTCCCACTTCCTTCCTAAACGTTACGTAACACACAAACGACTATTTTAATTTAAAAATGTTGCCATTTTCCGAAGTTATAAGAATTATATTCCGTTAAACAATGTTACGTAACGCGTTGCTTGACCTATGTAACGCATCATAATATTTTGCAAGAGCTCCCCTACCCCCAAATTGCATTCTTGAACAGCTCTTACTTCGTTCACGCACTGAATATTTATATTATTTCAACATTCACATTAAAATTGTATGAACTAGTATTAAAAATTGCGAAGTTATTTTAAACTAAACCTAAATAAAATTAATGCACAAAATAATTACTTATAATAAATCTTACTAGTGTTGTTACCCTGATATTAGTAGAAAACTTGTGCGTTTATAGAGCAGTCAAGTTAATTACTCTTATTCACATACATAATTTTGAAATATTAAATACTTTTGTATGTTAATACATAAATTTAAAAAAAAACTTGTATGCGTAACGATCTTTTAAAGAATTCGGCTTCTTTATAAACGCACCTATTGTAATGTTGTCGTAACCCATTTCTAGTTTACTAATCCTATTTTAACCATTTCCTTGCAACGTAGTCCCTGGACGTATTATGGCTGGTATGACTTTCTTATTAATATACATTTGAATTATTATTTAATTTTGTGATGGTCGTGTTAAAGGTATATTCATAATTTGATAGTTGATGATACAAAAAAGAAAGAAAATAGTAAATGGTTAATTTAAATTTCAACTTAATCCTGAAAAAAAAGTTTACATTTTCATTTAGAATTTGTACTTTAGGAGCCGACAACAAGATGGATTATTTTGGTAAACATTCTATTCCTTTGCATGTGGTAAAATTATAACTTCCTTTTCTTATTTTAATATTACTCTTATCCTAAATATAAATTTTATTTCAATGTATTTAATCATTAACAAATTGCACAGTTCTTTATAATAAAACTCTTTACTTGATTTTCTTGAAATAATTCGTTTTTTTATATACCTACAACTTTTAAATTATTTTTTATATTGTCACCCGCACCAATTTTATATTTATGTGCGAATGGGTAGTCAGATCAAATGACAACTCTAAATTATGATTATGCACAATTTTATTAATTATATTTTCTGTAATATAATTATTTCTTTTCAATCAATAACTGCTATAACCACAAACTAAAACTTTTAAAATACTTTGCATTAAATAAAAAAACATTGTTTAATTCAAAACTTTAAAATGTTATAAAGACTAATAAAACTATACTTTTCCAGTTTACAGTAAATTAATGTCAATTTTGCCACTAGAGATCACTTGTCTATTCGTACCTAATGCCTACATTTGCTTAACTTCGACGATCATTTCGGATCAACCAACCGAGATATGAGCACAGTTAATGCCTACTCGTACAAAATAACCTGTCTCCTATCAGACATGAGCTATGAGCGCTTTAATAACTCGTAGTAAAATCGAATATCTCCTACCAGGCACCCTCTCCTCACCAACAAGCCGGCAATCTTCAGAAGACAGTGCGACTACTGCGAACCAACCGACCATGTGGCTTGGCACTGAAGATGGCTGCATCCATGTGTACAACTGCCTGGATAATATCAGGATTAAGAAGAATAAAGTCAAGTTACAGCATAACTCTGGCGTACATTCTATTGTGTAAGTAGTAGTCGTAAGTCGTAAGTTCTTGTCGTGGTCGTGGTCACTTCGTGGTCGTGGGCGTGGTCACTTCGTGGTCGAGTTATGTGTCACCGCGTCTTTTGCAATAGGCAATTATCTGTAGTAATAAATAGGCGTTGCTTCTCTCTATTTAGCTCTTTTGAACGAAATTAAGCAAATACAGTAGGACCAAAAACCAAGAAATCTTAAGTCATATGACTGTAAAATATTACAAATAAATGTACCAGATTTGTAGTTCAATAAATGTTCCGTAAGTAAAGCTATTATTCATGTTAATTTCAGATTCGTCGAGGGCAAAGTGTTCGTTGCTCTGGGAAATGGAGATCTCGTAGTTTATTGCCGAGACATAGGTAAATCATATACACTGAAAACATTACACCCCCCTTCCCAATACACATCACATCACACAATTCACTAAACAACTCTTAAATTCTCATTCGTCTCATTCACTTTTACTTCACTTCACTTTTCCAATCAGATTTACCATCAGAAATTTATCGAGAAGTTGTCACTCATGGGCCTGTGTCCCATTGGGAGTCGGTCTCGGAACATTGGTTCCCTCAGCAATATAGTCACGGATGCCTACATTTTACAACATCCTAAAGCTTGGTAACTCCATTACAGTATCTTCCTTCCTTCCTTCTTACTTTCTTTCTCCCTGTCTCTTTCTTCACCATTATCTGTTTATATTTACTTATCAGATGGATCCTGGACAGAAAGGTCAACGATCTCAGTGGGCACGGGTAGTGGGCCAGTAAGCAGTATGTTGCTGTCAGGAGGCAAGTTGTGGTGCGCCTGGCACTCCTCCATCAAAATCATCAATCCCCATTCATTGCAGGTAATTATCATCTACTTCAACAGTTGTAAATAGCTCTTGATAAGTCTACAGTCATTGTCAATCAAACAAATACTCTCAGTTAATTACGATTTTTTGTATAAATTATACTACACCACTACACGGAAAGGAATTCTGCTTTAATTTGCGCGACGAAGTGTGAAAAAGAAACTTAATAAAATTATTGCAACTCATTCAAATTATTCGTAGATACTATTTTTGTTTAGTAAGGGTTTTTAAAAATGCAGTTTCGAAAAAAAAAATGTAGGTAGGTGCTTTATAACTTTGATTATGAAGCTATAACCATACGAATCTTTCTTTCATCGTTTCGTCCTTATTTTTGAAGGTGACGATGACGAATTGTGTACTCGTACTATTTACAATTTAGTGCCCTTTCTAGATATCTATTTAGACATTTTGACTTGACTTTCTAGATCGATGAAACATTCCAAATCAGCTCGGAATCAAAACCCATTAATCACATGGCTGTAGCTGGTGGCTCCATCTGGCTGTCTCTCCACAATGCTGCTCAGCTCCGCTGCTACAACTCTACCACCAGAGAACAGCTTGCTGAAATCAATATTACACCACATGTTACTAAGATGCTGCATGGTAAGTCGGTGCAGATGTATTACCATGGTTTTTAACTCAAACTGGGCTACTCCACTTTGAGTCAGGAACACTTATTTAAAATCTCTCGATATGCTGTCTAAATTATGTGATGCCTCATATTTTGTGACAAGAGTTTCTAGTAATGACCCATGAATTCCCAAAGACCTAGACAGTACTCAACAATTTTTAGTTAAATCAAATTAGGTACGCGACGCGACAAATGCGATTAAACCACTCTTTGTGCAATTCTTTCGAACCTTTTGTAACCTTAACAGATAATAACTTGATATTATATAGCTTGAATTTTAATGGTCATTGCAGAGGATTAGACGTTGGATTGATTAGGATGTGATGTACTAAGTTGGTGATATGCCTTATTAATCTTCCGTCAGGTTGCGATGATATAATACGTCAGCATAAAGCGGCATGTCTTCGTGTGACGGCGCTGCTAGCACATCGCGATACATTGTGGGTGGGCACTAGTGCTGGGGTGCTCCTGACTGCGCCTTTACACAACTCACCCAACGCTCGTACTGGTGTCTTCACCGTACCTCATCTAACTGGTAAGAAACATTTAGAAATCTTAGAGACTGGAAGGGACTAATGAGGGACCTGTCTTCACTCTTGAAAATGAAATGGGTTGAGCTATTTTCAGAATTCTCTAAGAGGTGATTCATGATTAGTGAACGGCAGACCCATGTGTTAGAAGTACCTTAAAGCAGAAAGAAACTTAGGAAATTAATTAGCGCAGGTGTAACTTCACTCAACATTAATCTTGTTGCTAAAAGAATTAGTTGATGAATAAATTCTTAACTTTCTTTTGGATTTGTAAAGAATTGTGTTTCATTATAGGTATTACGTACGGACACACTGGCCACGTGCGATTCCTGACAATAGTCGAGAACCCAGTCCCACAGAAGCAACCTCCGAAGCCAGTACAGACCTTGAAGTCGAAAACGTTGAGTCGTCGCTCAACCAACGCGGAGAAACTTCAGAAACAGGCGGAAACCACCCAGAGTAATAAAGAAACCCTCATAATCTCTGGTGGAGATGGATGCGAAGATTTTAGAAGTTCCACGATGACAGAAGATGCCGGGAGAGAAGATTCCACCAATCATCTCTTGCTGTGGAGAGTCTGAACGAATTTCACGGCCTACAGGGTTCTAGCCAATCCGAACCCGCTTCGGATTAATTTTTCGATGTCAGTGTTTTATGTGACTTCTACTGCGAAGAGCAGGATTGAAGATCCTAACCGTTTTTGTTGATGTGGATGTTCCAGCTTCTTGATGTACGAAAACCTAACACGTTTGCGGCGGCGAGTCTTTCTATGAGATTATTAACGATTAAGTTAGGACATGAAATGTCTATCTAATGCCATACTTAAAAAATGTATTTGCAGTGTTATGTATGTGAGGAAAATTTAAAGTTGCATCGTACAGTATTATTGAGTTAGAGGTATCAGATCTTTAATGGCCTATCACTTTATATAGTCGTTTATGGTTACTGAAATTGTCGTAGAATCTTATAATGTAACTTTATCATATCAAAATAAAGGTGTTAAATGTACATGATAATATCAATGTTTAATGAATTCATAGTTGTGACAATGTGTATGGGAATTATGAAGATTTGAGTACCTAAGTTGTGGTTAGGTCTCTTGAAATATTCATCTATTTCCTTTTGGAGTACATTATTGTCAGGTTAATAGATAAAGTATGCTTTACGAAGATCACGAGAGCTTGTTTTTGAAATAATTTAAAATTATTTTTGAATATTGTTTCTTGTTCCATAGATCAGCCACTATTATAAGCCAATTTGAAATAAATAGTATTCAGTAGATCTCTTTAATAGATGTTAATTGGAATCGATGTACCTTAATAGAATCGAACATCTTTTAAAACGTAGTAAATAAATTTTTCGTTTGCTCAAATGATATCCTTCTCAATGTTACCTACACCATTAAAATTGTGAGAGCAAATCTAAAATAGATATTTTGGAATGTAGGTATATTTATGGAATAATATTGCAGAATAATAATAAAGAAAAGTCGCACTATGATGTCATTTTATTTCGAGCAAAGCACCAACTTTCTGCGAAGTATCAGTTCCTTTGTGTTTCTTATTATTCCAAATTATTTAAATGCACTAACCACACAGTAAATTTTAGTTGCGTCAATACATAGATAATGTGGACTGTTTTTAAAATATCTGACTGACAAGATGGCGCTAAAAGTGTTATATCTAGAATCAAGAGGGTCATTGACATGAAACCGCCGTGGTTTATTCAAAGTTTATGCCGTGGACTTTAAAAAAAAACAAATAATATTAAATTAAGAATCATCATAAGAAGCTAAGGACATTCTCAATAAAAGTCATAAATATTTTCCTTCAGTGCGCTTTTCATTTTGAGACCCTACTAGACTTCTAATGATTAAGAAGTTTCTGTGCAAGCTAATAAGTATGCCAATCAAAGAGTATGAGTGAATTTAACCTAAGGAGTCTACTGTTTGAAACCAACTCTAGAATTCGAAGGAATCCCGAAGAATAACGCCGCTTACATGAGAATGGGGCAAAAGGTCAATAAAATAAATACAGTCCACATTTATTGCCGATACTTGTTTCATAAATAAAATGCAAGTCAGTCCTTATAAAGACATTTTATTTATTTGCACTAAGTACCAAGTTACAGGATAAATTGTCGTAAACAGCCAAGTTGAAGAGAAATTACACACTTATGAATAAATATTTAACGATTTAATAGATTTAATCATCGCGTGAAAATGATTTTTATTTACGTCGCCTTGACCGTTGTAACTAAATCTACCGAGGTATTTACTTGTCACATAAATAGTGGAATTACTTTATTCGCCTATAAGAAAGCTAAGTTTGTAGCATACAGGTTTAGTATTCACAACAATACAGCCAGCCCTTGCATTGTGTGAATGAGATCAACATTTGATATGATTAGTTTCTTTCTGTTATCAATAATTTAATAGCACATGTCACTCACGTGCCTAATTAATTCTTCTAAACGCTCGTCATTTTCATCAACATCGTAGCTTTTCTTTCCTCTACTCACAAAATAAGGATCCATTTGGAGTTGAGCAGCTAACTTTTTTAGTATAGTCCTTCGATCTCTTTCAGATTCGTCCACATCTCTTTTGACTTTATGTCCATCATCCTTGCTCATTAACAAATCGATTGCTGAGCAAATTAATTCTTTTGTCTTTGCAAACTTGTCTTTTGATATTGTTGCATTCCCAACTTCAACATAATCTGAATTCTTTTTACCCCTTGCAATATAGAAAGGATCAGTTCGCACTGATTTCACTAGATCTTCCAAAACTCCACGCCTATCTCGATATCCTTTGTGTAGTTTGTTATTGGTGTACTTTTTGCCTCTTGAAATAAAGAAAGGATCATCTTCGGCTGAAGAACGACTACTCCTTTCAATTAAAATATAATGTGGTTGTTCAGCATACATTCGTTCATCAAGAACTGTACTCTGTTGTGCAAGACCTTCTTCTGGCTTGTTCGGCATTAATAGATTTCGATTTTTCGCCTGTTTTTTGAACATATTTTCCAGCTTACTATCCCTACCTCTACTTTTCCAGAATGAGTTGGTTTCCATCCTTCGTATTCTAGATAACTTTTCTATGCCGTATTTAATGTTATCCATAGCTCCAATAATACTATCTTTTAAAGCAGTTTTTTTTCTTTCTTCATTTCCCCAGAAAGGAATTTTTTGCCACGAATTTTTGGTTTCCCTTCGTCCTCTGGTTCCCCAAAATGGTTCAGGTTCTTGTCGTCTTCCTCGATTTCCCCAAAACGGTTCGTCTTCATCACGCCGTCCTCGATTTCCCCAGAATGGTTCAGTTTCATCGCGTCTGCCTCGATTACCCCAAAAAGGTTCGTTTTCATCTCGCCGACCCCGATTGCCCCAAAATGGTTCCATTTCATCTCTTCTACCTCGATTTCCCCAAAAAGGTTCATCTTCATCCCTTCTGCCGCGATTGCCCCAAAAAGGTTCCATTTCATCCGTATATTTTGCTGTGTCATGATTTCCCCAAAATGGATCCTTAGATTTATCCTTCACTCCACGCTCAAACCAAAACGGATCTAGTTCTTCTTTTACTACATTTTTATGAAAGTCCTTGAAAAATTTGTCACAGAAACTACACTTTGTTTCTTTTTCTTTGTCATAAACATATTCTTTGCTCTCTGATGAGCTATCTCGTCTTCCTCTAGTGCCCCAAAATGGAAGTTCCTTTTCTAAATTCTTTTGTTCTTCGTTACTAATTAATTCGTCACTTGTAAATTTTGCTAGTTCATCTATGTTTTCATTTTTTAATCCTTTGCCTATATGAGAATAGAACGATTTTTCAATATCCGATAAAGACCTTTTACCCCGTTCTTTATCTACTTTTTCGTTCTTGTTCTCGAGTTTTTTATGAATGTTCTTAGTGTTTTTTGTGTGACTGCCATTTTTACCAAGAACATCATTTGACAATAGTAGAATTAGTATAAGCAAATAAAGATTTGTGCACATTTTAAAACCTGAAATAAGAATTAAAAAATTAGACTTAGAAATAATCTTTTTATAGATTTTGTTCAAAATTTTCACCACTTTCGCCTAATGTTAGGAAGATGTTATATACCTTATAGAAAATAAGAAATGACCATATTTCTGTCGCCACAATATAATACATTTGGACTTATTTGGATAAAGAGAACCTAAGAATACGCAACTTCTTGCTGGTCTTGTCTTTAATCCGATCATAAAACCCAAGGAAAACCTTTTATACCTAACAATATATTAGCGAAAACAATGAAAATAATAACAAAAGCAGCATCTACTTAACAGAAAAAGAATTCAAGTAGGTACTTACGTGAATATTTCAGACTTCTCCATATATAAAATCATAACCATTATTGGTTAAATTAGCAAAAACGTTTTGTAAGGACCTTGAACAAAAACTACTGATACAGTATGATAGACTATTGCAACCTTTGGGTAAGAGTGTTGGCTTGATTCTGAAATACGCTGAAGCGACTGCAGCTTTTATAAAGGGAAAACGGGTAGGCGAGATCCCTAGGGCTGCGGAATGAATCTTATTTTTCCTTTTTACTGCTAATTCTACTGGGAACGTGACTGTTATTAAATTAAAACAATGTTGCTTATTGTTCTGGACGTAACATAAGGCCGTGTTCTTCCTGGTCCAAGAAATTGTTGTAGGTAGTACTTTCTTAGTGCCTCAGTAAGTTAAGCTTATATTACACATGCAAACGGGAAATAAAAAGTGAAAAATGCTGGCATTGCAAAATAATTAAAAATATTTAAAGAATTTTCCAGTTTGGAAATTAGTAATTTCAATTTAACTAGAAGAGAAATATTCTACAAACATTTTAAATAATTAAATACTCACGACAATGTCATTTTAGATACATTCATTCTGCAAATAGAATTTTTTGTTAGAACTACAATCCTTTCCTCTACAGCATAATATTCTCTTCAATTTATCATCCTCAAAGTCCTTGTTGAATGAAAGAGTACCTACGTTCTTCTGATTCTGTATGAGGTATAGATCCATTCCTTGCCCTTCTATTGTATTGTCTCTTAATAAAGCTGGTGTCGTTGGAGATTCTTTCTTCCATTTCTTCATTGGTTTTGTTTCATCATCTTCTTCATGTCATAAATCAAGCTTGGGTTTAAAAAGAATACTGTCTACGTCTACATGTTTTCAATATTATTTTTGTCACATGCAATCTGTAGAACTATCTTCTTTGTAACGTATTTCAAGAACTTTTAAAGTGTTTTCTTGAGCACCTGAAATGTTGACTTCTCTATAGCTCATATCAATAGACATAGGTGACTAACACTAGGAAGATCTTCAAGCGTAGAAACAGTTATAAAAATTGTTGCAGACGCTTGTAGAAACACAAATAACTGCAGAACTTCTTACGATAATTTTCTTTTTGTAGGTACGTTAAAGACAATATAACATGCACAAAAGTGTACGCAGGTTTCAAACCAGATCAAACACGAGACTAAAGCTTTATACTAACTAGTTAGCTACTAGCTAGTTTATTATATCATACTATTCCACTATTATTGATTTGTTATCATTACCGCTAACAAATTGACAACGATAACAATTGATAATGAAGCGTACAATTAAGGTCATTAACCCTAGTCGCGAGAGCAATATTGAGAAACTATGATCTAACGAAATAAACTGTAAGTATAATTTGTAATGATTTTCATGGTTCGTTAAATTTGAAGACAAAATGAATTTTACTCGTAATTTAAGTAATTTTCAAGCATTCAATTAATATCTTTATTTGAAATGAAAATATTGAATCATTTTTCTCATGATGATGACAGAATCCAGGTATTTTAAGGTGCTTCCAGACTTACACCACGGAGTTGGGCTTGATTTTATTCATCGATTCATTAAACTAGTAGTCGAAATGTATGTATGGTCCTTATACATTAACGCCCAGTTTTATTAATCTTATGTAATCATAAGTTTTTTCTTTGGTTCGACCCAGCCATTGTTCCTCCCCGTTCATTCCGTCTTAAGAGGTATACGCCACAGAGGATCAGGCCAGACAAGTGTTTATTAGTAGTCAATGACGTCTACGGTCATCAGTATTACCTAGGTTAATTAGCCATGTCAAATCGACGTTATCGGTCAATATCAAACGCTTTTCAGTACCACGCGAGCCGTTCATGCTAATCGATTGCTAGATTGAAATAGCTGTCCAATACATAGGTAATGCCAATTAGCTAGGATGGATTTTCAATCGAATTTTATTCGTCTGTACAAAGTTGGTTAATATATTATTTCTTACGCTTGATTGGCTTAAATCGAATCACTGACTAAATTTTTTGAGCTGCTAATTTAATATTTATAGACAATAGAGTAGGTCTAGAGACACCTTTACTGTGACTTGTCTATTTATTTACGATTAAAACAACAATCGTTTCGACACATTGTTACAAATCGCCAAATAACACAAAAATGACACAAAATTGTACAAAAAAACCTTTTTGTTAGTTTATGTTTTAATTATCTGAAGAACGATTAGACGATCGCCAGTAAAAAGTTTATCTAAAACAACCTTGTCGAAGAGACAAGGTAAAACGTTTATCGGTAATATTACAGAATTGTGTAAATTGCATCTTTATGGAAATTAGTACTCGTAATCATTAAGAGGAAATCAAAAAGCAACACTGCTACGAATTAGGGATTGTAAATTGTAAATTTCATCGCTTCTGTTAGTTTAACAATGAAGATGAATCCAGTGACACCTCATATGTTAAAAGCCGTCAAGCCATAAGTACGCGTATCAAAGAAATGCACATACATCATACATACTCACAAAAACGTTTCCTACCTTTTGCCGAGGCCAGGTAAAAATACCTTGGTGTTATTATAGGACCCTATTAAATTTCATTTATAGTACAGTACAACAGTGACATAATGTATGTCATCAGTTTTCAAAACATCATGGTTCATGGTATATTAAATTATTTTACTTCCATCCATTGTTCAGAAGGGTACAGGGGTCAATTCAGGACTGATGGAAACATAGAAATAATTAAATTAAATATTGTTAGTTTATTGTTAAATTTTGACAACCCTTAATATTTGTCTCCGAAATTGTTTTCTTCCTCGGTCCACTCTCAAAAGATTCAATGAATATGAAATTTTCGATATCGTATAATTCTTTCAACTATCAGCGGTCAAACTAGTATCTACTTACGAGCCTGTTATAGGGACAGAAATAAACTAAATTATGCAGTTCATGACATAATCGGCCTAGCCAAGGCTTTGAGTGTGTATTATCTAGTTTTGAAAAATTTCTGTGTATTAGAAATTAATTATAATCACTTACTTCTGTAAAGAAAAATACCGCAAGGAAATTATGGACATTTAAAAAAATATTCCCCATAATATTTTCAGGTATATGACGAAGTTTTCCAAAAACACACCCACACATTTGAGACTTTACTCCTTACAGAGGTGACCTAAACCCAAAAGACATGATAATAAAGCAATAAATTATCAGATTTTTTTTCCACAAAATAACTACCAATGTGTCCTAGCCTTAACAAACCACAAGCATAGTAAAAAATGAAAAAGAAATTACCAGTACCCAACATTCGTCTCAAATGTCCGGTACAAAGACTAGAGTGACGTGTGTTCGTCGTGATTACTAGCCGGCCGCAGCTGAGCGGGGATGTAGGGGTGAGTTGGACAGTATAAATTAAAAAAAGGAATAATAAGGAATAGAATTAGAGTCAAAAAATAGCCTCAAAATATCCGGTGAATGCATAACAGGGCGGTTAATTGTGGTAAGTGTTTATGTACACCGATGTTGAGCTCAGCAGAAAAGGAATGTAATTAACGCGTTACTAATTAAAAATAAATAATAAACCTGGTTTTCGAAGGTTGTTATAAAATTTAATACCACCACTACTTCTACTATTATTACCACCCTATAAGTGAAAAAAAAATTTCACATGAATTCAAAATGACTACACTTAATTGAATGAACTTATGGCCGAAATCACTAGACCTAGTACCCATAGACTGGCGGTTTGCGTTTGATCCTAAGAGATTAATGAAATTTTGCAATTACGGGCGCAGTCCTAAAGTAATATGACTATATGACCTTTAGTGGCAAACCTTCACGTGCGTTTTCATGCTCCACTGGGAAAATATGTTCACATCACTTGTTTAGATTGCATAATTCAATATTATTATTATTTTTTAAATAAGTTCCAAATAGTCCATCTTACCCCAATGTCCCCAGTATTCCTAAGAGTTTACTCGGTAATATGATTGCCTTGTAGCCATTACATGCTACGGTAAACCTATACGACTGTAGTTCTTATAAAACGTGGAATTTTACGAAAAAAGAACCATTTCCACTCTAGACTTCTTTAGAAGAAGATGTAGCTCAGTCAGTCTCAGTAGATTCCTTATTCAAGTTTCACGGTAATGTTTAAGATTCTAGGTAAATAAAAAAAAAAAAAATTCAAAAATAAGTATTAAAAAATTTGTTATAATATATTAAAATACATAAAAACTTATAACCTATAAATTGGGTCGAATCAAAAATGTTGATAATTCTTAAATGTGTTTGGTTTTTTTAAAATGCTTTTTGTGTTTTAGTTCATTTTATTTCTCAAGCGCTGGAATAACATACTATCGTAGCTCTTATCAATAAAGGAGATCATTCATACTAATTTGGGCCCAAAAAGAAAAGTGCCGGCCAGTTAACAAAATATGATCAAGATGATCGGCTACGTTGATCCAAACATTTAAATATAATAACGTCATAATGCACTGCAGTATTCCACCAATTAAAACCACCTAGAGTCCTAGACTCTTCTAAAGTATGTCACTTGTCATAAAATCTCGTGAAAACCGTTCTCAAGTGGGTGTTTCGATAAAAATAATTGAGATCTGACGTTCTCAATACAATTCGATCTCGGCTGTGACGACAGCTGCATACGATAAACGGGTCAACTGTGCACCTGAAATCCGTTCCAAATTTCATTAATATCACATCAAAATTCATAAATTCGTTCAGTAAAACTCTTAATATCGGTTTTCATTAAGGCTGTTAAAATAAATTATTAAAACAGTAGGTACCTATTATGAATTTATGTCAATTATAAAGTAGATAATGTAGGTACCTATTGTGTTTATTTAAAAAAGATTCCTTAGTTATTTAAACTTGGTTTCTTTATTGGATAGAGCAGTGACACAATTATAGATTGTTTTGATGATTATGTTTATAAAATTACTCCACGATTGAATATATTTTTACACTTTATTTATCGCAATATTTGCGTTCAAAATTGCAGAAACCGAAGCGTTTGAACAACCTAAACACAAAATTGCAAAACGCACATTTCAAGAGCTCTAAAATCCCATGATATCATAAAACATCTGAATAAATCATTGAAGAAAACGCAGTTTCACAACGACGCAGCTCCGATCAAAAACAAAGTTTATGGGGCACGATATAGATAGGAATTTGTTTTATTAGAAACTAGACGATGCCCGCGGCTCCGCCCGCGGAAAAGTCGATAAACAAAATATTGATTTTATCCCAAGGGAACCTATAATCGGGATAAAATGTATCCTATGTCCTATTCCTGGATGCAACCTATCTGTGTACCAAGTTTCAGCTTAATCCGTTTAGCGGTTAGACCGTGAAGGAGGGACAAACATCCAAACATCCAAACATCCAAACATCCAAATATCCAAACATCCAAACATCCAAACATCCAAACATCATTACAAACTTTCACATTTATAATATTAGTAGGATGACTTTAAATAAAGTGGGTGAAAATGTTCTTGGTGCTTTGAAGGGCACGTGAAGTCGTCGATCTTGGTTGTTATCGTAAGATTTTTTAGTTAATGTTGCATGTATTATTTTATTTTGTATCCTTAAGTTGTGACATTATAGGGAACCCATTTAAAAAATTCAAAGACAAACAATTTATTTTTGTAGACACGTTGTGGTAGTGTTTAAGAGAGGCCTAAGAATAAAAGAGTTACGGTCCTGTAGTTCCAGCTTTTAGTAAAGATTAGCTTAATTTGTATTAATAATTAAGCGAAGTTGGAGTTAAATTATGCACTTAATTTTAATTGTTTGCCAGCCAGTCACTGTTATAGGCTTTTATTCGGAACATACTGTAATTAATTGGTAATGAATGTGAGTGTATAAACTAATATTGCTTTTTTAGGTCTATTATAACGATCTATGAAATGATGAATTCAAAAGAACAAACTTATTAATTTGTTTGAATCATTATATCACTTCCCCATAGAAACCACATACCACGTTTAAAGATGTATGGCGCATGAAAATAGCCAATATGCTCGTAGGATATTTCGGAACGTCTTTGATATGTCGGCAGTGAAGTGTTGATATGATGCATGCCACAGATTTAAATCTTCAGAAAGACCCTATAAAACTGTGGCCGATATCTCTATTTATAAATTATTTTGATTGTGAAGAATAAGTTAATTTAAGTACATAGCAATATTGCTCCATCTAGTGGTGTAGTGGTTGGGTGCTTTCTAATATTGTCCTTAAACCATTAATGACTGACTCCAACATATTATTGGCTTATTGCTAAACTGGGGTTTAAACGTGGTAGCAAATCCTACTTTAGATTGAGGATCCCTCTTCTTATTTTCTTCTAAATTTAGAATTGGAAATAATTTAAAATTGGAATATTCGGAATTGCTTTGGTTATGAAAAATCAATTTCAGTCAGGAATTCAAAGCGAGTAAGCTAAAGTCCTTGTGACAACGTTTCTCCTTATAACTGAGGAGGTAAGTTGAATTGAGTGGAGAGTCTGTCTCCTTATAATTAGAATTACCTTCTTTTATCTCAAAATAAACAAGACTCAAGCCCAGCAGTTGGACAGTTATGGGTTGCGATGATGATAATGAAACAAAAGCAAGGAATTGTCTGTTTTGGTGCTTACGAATTTCTGAAACTTCCATAATTTTAAAATATCAAACGCTTTAATACAAAAAAGTTTCGAACTCAAACAACTTTGAAAATCTCGCATTAGCTGTAGAGCTAATACGAATTACTTACAGACCAATGAAGCAATATTTTTCTTTCAATAATTATTGCTTTATTTCTTCAATATACGGTTAAAGGCCGACTGTATTGGACTATCGTATAAATGGATTTTTCTTGCTTTCCGTGGCATGCGAGCTATTTCAATTCATTTAACTCTGTTATCCAACTTTATTGAAAATACCATAGAATAAAGAGGAAATAGACATTCATAACTACTACACTACTCTTAATCTTTGAAGGCAACAGAAAATCAACCAAGTAACTTCCTTTTATTTAAAAGTACCTATATCATAATTATGTTGACTTTTTTTTCGTCGTCCGTCTTTTCATTCACCAATTTCCCGAAGTTGACCTTCTACTTTTTTGGGCTTCAAATGTGCCTTACAATTTTGGCTGAACCCTGATTTGGCAAAACCCAGTTTAGGAATCCCTGTAGGTATTATACTTATTTTATCAAATCAATCAAATAGTCGTAATTATTTGATTTCATATTTTTATATGCCTACTTCTGCCGCTGAATTTATAATTATAACTTATAATTGCATGCAATCGTAAAAAACTTTTGCTAAGACGGTATTTTGTCTTGGAGAAGCATGACATTCGCGCCATCTACCATTTATAATTGTAAATCTAAACATTGTTTCGAAGACAAAACATGAGCATATTGGTTCATTGTTTATTTTATTGGATTTTTACGACTTTTACCCAGATCTACAGTGAAAATTAAAAGTAAAATCGTAAAAGAAAAGGCACTTTCCCACTAACTCGATTTCGATTTAAGTTAGCGTTTATAACTAGAAAACCTATTCTGTGGTCAAAATTTAACCATAACTCATATTATGTAAGGATTAGGATCAATAGAATCAGTATTATGGAAAACTTTATACAGAAGTAGAGCTATCTATTCTGCAATCTGACACTTTGCAAGTTTCAATTTATTAAAAAAAAATATCGATAAGCACTAATTATACATAAAATTTAACTCTACGCACTTCTTCTTCATATAATCTTGAAGATTTATAAATCTTAAAATTGTAAGTCCAAGCCTTGACTTATAATGTGGGTATTTTGTATTGGTTATTATCTACTCCGTTCGTTTATTGGCAGGTAAAAAAGCGATCAACAGGACTATTAACATAGGTTAACATAATATAGTTTTAAGTCATTACCATTCACTTTTGAATTAGTTTTATTAACCTCAATCAAAATTGGAACAGCCCTTAAAAACGAAACACAAAAAAAAGTTGTATATTGATATCAATATTGCTATTGTACTAACAAATTGACTTGGCTATTAGCCAAATGGGTAGCCACCTTTACGTAAACCTGCGAAGCTGGAACATTTAGTAGTACTTCACGGATTAATCGCCGAAGTAATTTACTATGCTATCCGTTCAAGTGCACTTTTAACCCCTTTTAAAATGGCGCTAATAAAAATTGAGTAAACAAGTCGCTATTGTTTGAAAGGAACGGATTTCTGAAGTTAAATTTTGTTTGAAATATGTGTTACATTTTTTTTTTAAATACATTTTATACTCCTTTCAGAAGACCTTTATTGATCTGCCACTTATAGCTTTTATTCCCTTTGTATTACATATCAAGTACTCCTGACCTTATCATGCACCTTTAATAAGTGCTGGTCTTTTAATTACCTTTTTTACCACTTTTAATTACTGTTTTGGTTGTAGAGAGTGCCCAAAAAAAGGAACATAAAAAGGAAGAATTATTCTTTCCTCATTTCTGATTTCTTCTTCTAATTCTTCCTATATCTATATACTTTGCGATATTTTATAATATACATTACTTTCTTTTTAGACAAAGAAGCGACGTCTCAATTGAAAAGCGGTTTCATAAAAGAATTGATAAAATTCATACGCACCGAAGAATTCTTACCCTATTTTATTCCTTAAGCAGAGAAGATCTTCGAAATATTTCTTGTACGCGAATAATATAAAATCATTTGAAAGCATTTTCATCTGATAACATTTTCCCTCGATATCTCGATGAAAATTCTTCCTGAGGTTGTATAAAAAGGGCGCAATGAATAGGAAATGTTTGATCTCGAGCGAGAAGCGACGACCCCGTAGCCTAGTGGGTAGTGACCCTGTCTGCGAAGCGAGGGGCCCCGGGTTCGATTTCCGGCCGGGGCAGATATTTATGTGACAGATAAATGTTTGTTCTCGGGTCATGGGTGTTAGTGATGTGTTATTTGTGTTGTCCATGCCACCCGCGACACAGGGAATCCTACTGCGGGGGTATGAGTGTGTTAGCGTTTTTTTAAAGCGATTACTACAAGTGAATATACAAATGTGGGTATGATTTTCAGCCTTGTCAAATCAGCGAATTAAAATGTGTTGTGTGGCGATTTTCAAAGCGATGTAAAAATAACTCTTATTAATAGCTTGTCAAATTTTATCAAGTGTCGATTTTGTTGTTGTCTGTCCTTTTGTCTGCAATAGCATGCAATTTACATATTTTTGTTTTTAGTTATAGGCTAATAAATAAAAAAAGTTTTATAATAAGAGCCATAAAGAAATATACGAGTATTTACCGTTGTTCCTCAGTCTTTTTAACCGACTTCAAAAAAAGGAGGAGGTTCTCAATTCGACTGTATTTTTTTTTTTTTTCTTTGTTACTTCAGGACTTTTTATTGTG
>LGAG01000455.1:28377-53121 GCA_001278395.1 Lerema accius | reverse complement strand
AAAATGTACATATTTTTACAAGCTTTTATTTAGTTTCACCTGTCCCGGTGTTTGTAATGAAATCTTGCAAGCTAAATTTCACGCACTTCCCGGTGTCCGATTAAGTTAAAATTTTACACACTGGTCCAGTCCTGATGACAATGCATGTTTATAATAAGCATGATGTGATACTGCTACCAGGATTGGCTCCAGACGATTGAACTCCTTAACGGTTAACAGTAGGGACTTGAAATTTTGTACTTTTTAATTTTTTAGTTCTTTTTTTATTAACAAGTAATAAAAGCTTGTTTTAAAAGAAATCTTTTAATTTTACTTGTTATCTAAGCAGAGTTGTTCATACTACATTGTCATAAATGCGAAAGTAATTCTGTCTGTTTATTTTTTACATTTTTAACGAAAGATTCTGTTTTGACATAAAATTAAACTCTACATCGGATATTCTAGTTCAAAATTAATCAGCGACATGAAATCTTTGTCGTAAAATATCGAGACTCGTCATTCGTCGTACGACATCAAATCTTTTTATCCGTTTACAAAACACTCGAAAGAAAACGGAGCGACATGAGTTTCTTAAGTATCCGTAGCAAATATTATGATTCTACTTCAACTAGTAAGTAGATGAAATGTGGACTCAGATTGATTTGAATCTGTTATAAAAAGTATTTTATATTATTATTTGGAATTAGCGATAGCTTAGTGGTTTGAATGTTGGTCTGTCTAACGAGAGTTCCTAAGTTCAGACCTGAGTCGCACCTCTAAAAACCATAGTAATTGTTATTTATTTTCGCAAGATACTGACTTTACGACAGTAATATTTATTCATTTTACCAGACAGTTTAGATACTTCACAAAGTTTCTCGTCAGCTTATGAATAAATCTGTTGATTCTAAAACTTCGAGAAAGGTTATTTGCCAAAAATAACTAAAATGCTTCTATGTTTATGACGACTTTCTGTAAATAACTGAAATATTTAAAGAAGTTTTGAAGATTTCTTACCAGATGCAAAAGCATCAAGAATTAATAGATAGAGTAGTACATAGGTAATTAGTGGCTTGCCCTCGCTTTGTTTCGCTTCTTTTACCTGATATCCCAAGGGAACAAAACCGACTTCGGGATAAAAAGTCTCCAAAAACTATCCTCAAACTACTACTACAAAATAAATAACACAATACCCTTATAAATTATAGCCATTTTGATAATCTGACCTACTTAAATAGTTTCAGTATTATAAAGTTTCATTGTTTTTGTGAGAAAGTAAACATACTTTCGCATTTACATAATATTATATTACTAGAAATCGCCGGCTGCCCCGCCCGCGTAATTTTCTCGTTTTTGCAATCTTTTTTGCTGCTCCTCTCATATTCATCTTAGCGTGATGTTATGTAGCCTATAGCCTTCCTCGATAAATGGACTATCTTACACTAAAGGCATTTTTCAAACCGGTCCAGTACCTACCTAGTCCTGAGATTAGCACATTCAAACAAACAAACTCTTCAGCTTAATATTATTAGTATAGATAAGGATGATGTGAAATGGTAATACACTAATGTTTTGTCGACCAATTTAATTGCGCATAAAATGTGTGTAGGCTTATAGAAATAATATATTAAAAAATGAAAGTTTCAATATCAATAATAATTTGGCCTGTGACGTTATAATTTCCTATTGAGTGCCAATATTATTTTATTTACATCAAACGATCAGACGAATTACGTCATGCGAAGTGGTAATGGTTACTCAGGCACGTCTACACTAAGATTGATATGTTTGAACATAAAGTATTGCTAGTGAAAAAGGGAATAGAAAATCCCATTGTCTCCCTTTGGAGTTATAAAGAATGGTTTGTTTTTCATTGCTAATTAGGTGACACTAAATCGAAAGAAAACTAACGCCAAAAATGTTCTATGGTCGGTCTGGATTGGACATTATTCTAGACCGGGAATCAAGTAAAACATTTTACTGAAACTAATGTGGAAATAGCTCTCTACCTTAACCAAAACCTTAGGGAATCGTATTGGACCCAAAAACGAAAGGAGTCTTCTGTTCACATGTATGTATATTTTTTCGTATGTGTTACTATAAAAAACTTACTCGTACGTATAATATTACCTGACCTTCACATAACATAAATATGTAAGCGTGCGGACATGAAATATAGTGTGCGTAAAAACTCCCAACGGATGCCGAAAGTGGGTCGTAATTGGGCTACGTGCGTTTTCACGGCCTTAAAACTAACCAACTCACAGAAAACTCATGTAAAACTTCATCGCGAGACAATGCACACATTTACTCGTAAGTTTGGCTTCAATCATTGTTACTTCATTATTATATCAGCAAATAAAAAATTGATTGTTTCCTTTGTTATGAAACTTTAAAAACGGAATTCTTTGAAAACAATCTCTGCGACCAGGAACGCATAAATCTTTGGGCCTGCGAAATCTCTCAAGCGGATTGGTTCAATGAGTAGAAAATCATATTTACGCTTAAATAGCTCATTGAATTTGTTCATAGGCAGTTCCGCGCTTTTCCAAGCGTTACTGACGCGAAACTCTCGTCGTCCCTTTCTGTTTTATGGGAAAATGTATGTTACATCTTGCTCTTTCATCCGCGCGGGAAATTCTGTGCAATGCGGTTGTTCAGACCTGTAGATTCGCGCGTGTAGTAAGGACGTTTCATTTTGCTAGCTTTCACGATATCGTAGTTCGCGCCTAGAACTTTTTCGCACTTCTCTTCTTAGTGTTGTGTTTTATATTGTCGTGTCGTGCTTTCAATGTTGTTATAGTGTTAAGTGAAGTGTACATACTGAAAGACGTAATAGTGAGGTATGTATTCTGTTCTTTGAACTCCTTTAATACCTAAGTATGTAATCATTTTGTAAACTAATTTACTAAAACTGAGCAGTTTTTTTTATATATTACAAGTCTTCATTAAAAAACTTGGTCTTTAGCAATTGATTCAAATTATCATTTTGTTTTTATCATGATTTGTTATTCAATCTCTCTTCTAGGTGTAATCTAAAACTTGTCTAAAGACATTTCTTTATATATCAAAAATGCGGCAGAAGTTGTTGAGTTACTGAGTTGTTGAGTTGTTGAGTTACTGAGTTGTTGAGTACTTCAAGGGACCTGAAAGACTTGAATTGTTGTTAATACACCGTCCTAATCAATTGATATCTAATTAATTCAACGAGCATTTAATAAAAGTATCTACTTATATGAAAAGTTAATCTCGAAAGTACCTCATCTAGAATACTAATCAGAACAACATCTGTCAGATCTTCTAGTTATCTTAATATATATATAAAAAGATAGCGTACGTGTGTTTGTTACTAAACACCTCCTAAATGGGTAGACTTATTGCAATAAAAATTTTGTGAGGTATATTAGAGGTACCGAGTATGATTTCGAGTCACAGTTGGGCTCGGTAGGTGGTGCTGATGTCGAGATACTTAAAGGGACCAGCCAAACTATTAGAGTTATTAAAACGCCATAGCAAAAGTTGATCGATATGATTAGCATTTACTAATCATACATGAAAAATTTAAAGTTGAAAGTATGTAATTTAAGGGATATAAGACTATGGTATAAGAAAAATATGGGGCAGAACAACGTCAAGTTCCTATATAAAATATTGTTATAGCATACATTTTTCTTATATGTATACTCGTACTTTACCGTATAGAGGTTGAGGCATTAATCTACATTGAAGGGCAAGTAACAGGTGGAAAGAGTTCTCACACATTTAGAACCGTAATGGAAACCTCAACTATGGATTTCTTTATCGAGTAAAATCTAAATAGACATTTATATATTGGATATATTTTTGGAAGAAATATATACAGGCAATGAATTGTCTGATTTTAACTTTAGCCTGTTATGTTCCTTTTGTTATAAAAGTAGAAGTTTGTGAAATTATTGTGTTTGTCTGTGTTTATGACTAATAATATTACGTGACCATTACGTAAAACCATACAATAAAAATAAAAATAAAATTAATCAACTACAGAAGAGGTACCTGAAAAATATGAAATAACGTGGCAGATTATTCGACTTACTAAAAGGAACCATACATACTCGTATGTATGTATGTGATACATTTACGTTGCCTTCCTATTAATGCAGTCGGGTAATTACCTATTTATTAATTTACCAGTAGATATCTAATTCTATACTAGTTCCACAGTAACGCAGATACGTATAGAGTATCATTTTTTATGAAAGTAAGCGAAATATGACACGTAGTGATTTCAGTGTATGTTTCATTTTGTTTCGGATATAAGCAAGATTACACAGAAACCATTTCGCCCACTCCCTTGAGCCAGGGTTATGCTACCTACTTTATAATAAAGCTCTGTTGGAAAAATATAAAGATAACAGACGCGACCAGTGGAAAGAAATAAAACAACCGACATTTTTAATATTCTGTATTTTTAAAACGACATTTAAGTGAAACAATTTTATCCTACTAATATTATAAATGTAAAAGTTTGTAAAGATGTTTGGATGATTGGATGTTTGTCCCTTCTTCACGCTCTTACCGTTGAACGGATTAAGCTGAAACTTGGTTCACAGGTTGCAGGAATAGGACATAGGATACATTTTATCTCGATTATAGGTTCCTATGGGATAAATCCCATATTTTTTAAAACTCTTAACTTTTCTTAAAAAAAAAATTTAACCCTTCTGCGGGCGAAGCCGCGGGCGACGTCTAGTGTTTAATATTTAAGGTTTTTGTTTTTTTAAAGCATTGCTGTTGTGTTTAAAATGCCACCCCTTTTCCTAAAAAGCTAAAAAGTAGAGATTTTCAGTTAGTAGGTTGCGCTGGTATTGTCGAAAATATAGCCAATTTCTGCGTGTGACACCTTTGTGAGTAAGCTTTTTACTGACTCTGTGTAGGTATAAAGGCCCAGACTGCCGTTAAAAAAATGACTAAAACTACTGAGTTTTCTGTCAAAGAGTAGTTTAAAGATTCGTTCGACAACTGGCGCCTTTACTATAAAGTGTGTGTATCATCTGAGAATTATGCGCCGCATGGTTGTGTGCGTTCTGTTTTATTTTGTTAATTAAATATATTTCAGATACATGTTAAATACGCAGACCAAAAAATATAGAAATTCAATCTTCAAAACAAGAAGGCGTCGCGCGTCGTATGAAAAAACATAACGTTAATAACAAATCATAATAACCTTTCCCGGTACATAGCTCGGTAAACCGTGCTCGGTGACGTATGTCAGGTCGTAAAAAAAAGAAAAAAAATTACCTTATTTTTTGTTTCGATTTTTTCGTTAGACGCAGTGCGTCAAATTTTTTGCACTTCCTAATATACAACACAAATAAATTCCAATGACATAAAAAGATATCAAGAAATTTTAAACGGGTACGGTTTCGAGCTTATAGCTTATATCTTCTTCCAAAATAAGAGTTTAATGTGAAATGATGGTGACGAAACTCATTATGCTTATCTCTTGTTTAATAAACGCCAAATTGCGAGCCCCATTAATGGCCGACGGCGTCGCTAAGTTTGTGATGGATAAATGACTAATTGCTTAATGTTGTTACATCTTAGAGCGTTTTCATATGACACGGTTATGTACTGACAGGAATTTGTTTGTTACTTGACTGTAGGTTTAAGAAAGGAAATTTTGTAGAGTTATGTATGTTTGTATGTATGTGGATTTCTTTGGCATGCGCTACAACCCAAACAGCTCAACGATTTAATGCATATCATTATCGTAGTGAAGTAGGCTATAATAAATTTTAAATATGGCGCCTAATTTACCCAAAAATGAGGGGTGAATTTTTTTTTCCTGATATTATTATATACATTGAGTCTCACATTTTGCCAAAAATTGTAAAGGTCGTAATATAAAGTAATGCTACAAAATAACCAATTTACATAATCCTTCGCTTAGGGACATAAATATAATACTTTGTAAGGCTTCGCTTGAAGACAAAATTGGTAATCGATTATTCCCAAAAAAGACAAAGTAATTAAGCAAATGATAATAAATTAATGTAAAGATTTTATAATAACACCGCTTTTATCAAATTACTTTATAAAACTTACATTATCAATCTTAATTACGTGTCACTGAACTTTAACAATAGCTACAGGTTGTCTCGCTTTTCATATTGTACGCGTCATTTTTAATATTCGACGACATTATATCTTCCAAGTTAGACGAAGATTGATAACTTAGAAACGATTTTAATATCACATATTCTCGTATTTCATTATGATTGCCGCGTTTGGAGAGAAATCTTTGAAGCGAACGTGGTAAAGGGAATTTATACGTTTGAATCTCCCTTGATAGTGTAGCATGTGTTTGGAATCGAGATTGGTGTGATAATGTTGCTATAATTATTTGAAGATAAGTAGGTAAACATTACGTTAATAGATGTAGGAGTAAATAAGTAATATTTGAAAATATATATATTATTTAAAGTTTTGTAAAAAAAACTCTTAAAAAAAAAGTAATGTGTAGGTAATCTTATTTAATGTAAATGTAATTAATGTAATTTGAATTGCTAAGTTTAATTTTTCCTAAGGCGAAATAAATAAACTTTGACTTTAAAAAATAATACCTATTATGTAATGTTTTCATATTAAAATGAATAATCAATCGTTCACAGAAAGATTTTTTTTAATTCTGGATATCTATCTTATACTATGTTATACTTAATAGATAAAATTATTTAAGGAATAACCTGAAATTATGTTAAAAAATTACCTCTACGATATAGACCAATTTTATTTTGAAAATTAGTATTGCAAATGCGATTATAATTACGACGTAATATATTTTTCCAAAGCAAATCAAAGATGGGCGGGGCGTAGTGCACCTTAAAATGTTTTAATGAGATATTATAAACTAATTATTGTATTGAGTTACAAATTTTGAGATAAATGTAACAAAAGCAAGAGATTAATGATACCCCTTTTTATGCAGAGTAATGAAAACAAGCTACTAAGGCGCTTTTCTAATGAGCGATTTAAACGCGCGTCAAAAACAACCACTTTTATGGAAACTCTGCAGTTTGAGCAGCTTGACGGATTTTAAAATATTACATGATATTGAATTCCTTTCCATTGATAGAGCGATTTTTTTTAATATGGTACAACAATGGTTGGCGCAATTTTGGCGCAACAATGGTTTAAAAAAACGTCAGGTTTATCCCAAGGGAACCTACCATGTGGAAAAATCTATCCTATGTCCTATTCCTGGATGCAAACTATCTACGTACCAAGTTTCAGTTTAATCCGTTCAATAGTTAGGGCGTTCAGGACGTACAATCATCTTTACAAGCTTTGGCATAACCAAGTCGTTTCAATTACCTATCCAAGAAATATGACATCTTCAATTTGTGTTTTACAGTTGAAACCTCTGTAGGATTCTGTTTCTCTCACCACTTTAGCGTTTTGAACAATTGGGAAGCACTCTA
Source organism: Lerema accius (assembly GCA_001278395.1). NCBI lineage: Eukaryota > Metazoa > Arthropoda > Insecta > Lepidoptera > Hesperiidae > Lerema > Lerema accius. The sequence goes on along the minus strand of LGAG01000455.1, from coordinate 45,679 downwards.
GGGATTTCATTTGTAGCGAAGTTCATTAGTAATGAAGGGTATTAGGGAATTCTCTAGGAGGTAGAACGGGTTCTACGGGTAGAACCCTTATAGTATGACGTGGCTGGGTATTTGGGGATTGGGGAGGGACCAAATGATAGAATTAGAAGTGTCGACAGTATTCCCTAAACAGCTTTTTAGAACCTTCATATCACATTTAGTTCCGAAAACAGTTTGGATTTGAAATCGATTTAAACTTTGTCTTGCACCTGAAATACGTGAAAAAGGGAAAAACAGCCCGTTTATTTTTGTCTGCGGAGAGGGAAAATAGATACGCCATAACGTAGAAATAAAATATTGTAATGACAAATCTGCACCTCCTAGTTAAAAAGACGTATCTAACATAAAATAAAAACCGAGTAATAAATGCGTGTTTATTAAAAATTTAAATAAAATTAAAATGAGATGAGAAGTTGTCTCAATATGTTCTATAATCTATAAATATGTTACTATACTATACAAAATTACATACATACTTCATTCAAGGCCAAAAACTCCCATGTTTGTGCCACAAATATCCACTAAAAGGTTTAGTTAATCAATAATGGTGAAGAAAATAATCCAACGTTTTTTCTTTGTTTCAGGTTAATTATCGTCTAAATGAGTTAAGAGTTAAAAAGTGTAAAATAAATTCTAAGGCAACAGCTAATAAACAAATATTTATATAATAAACTTAAGATTTATAATTCCTACAATATTTTTCTAATGTAAACACAGTCGTGTTAAAAATAACTCATAAGATATGAATGTTATAACGTTCATAGCGCTAAGAATAAATTGTATGTAGCCGTAGTATAGGCAACGGAAAGTATTAAAAATAGCTTTTAATATAAAGGAAGATATAATATATTTTCTAGCTTATTGTATGACAAAATAGATATAAAAAGTAAATGTAAAAAAGGTCTAGTCAAAGGTCTAGTTAAAACTAAGCAGGTAATAAAAGTGCAGGCATTATGGAAGCGGGGCCAAATAGAAACCGAATTTAAAAAAGGAACAACAAAACGCGGGAAGCATTCCAAAAATAAAATACGATTACCAAATTTAAATATGGCGTCACCATCGTCTACGCCTAAGGCGCCTTCGCCCCCGCCGGGGCATACACCAAGTAAGATGGAACGACGGATGTCACACTTCAAGGAATACAAGTTCTTCAGAAGCTTCAGCGCCAAAGTGGAGAACTGGCCGATGAGGAAAGCAGAACAACTGTGGCGGAAAATGAGAGAACGGAAAATTGCAGGTATGCTTGCTTTAGTAATATAGGAAGCATTCAAGTAATACGTTACGCAATTTTTGAAGATTTTTGACCCCCCTCCTCCCATGTAACGTGCCGTAACGTTTTTCTGTACTCTGCAACCTCTTCCTTAAATATTACGTAACACACAAATGATCATGAAATGAAATTTCATCTTAAAATATCGAGATTTGGCCCAGTTAGAAGAATTATATTCCCTAGATTTTTATAAATAAAAACAATGTTACATAACGCGTTATTCGACCTCTCCTCCCTCTTATGTAACGCATCATAACATTTTACAAGACCCCCCCAGCAAATTCAAACTCCACGGCACGCACATCTATTAGCACTTGCTAGGGTAAAGGAAAAAATCGTGAGGATGTAAGTTTCCATCCACCTGAGAGTTCTCCATTAAGTTCTCAAAGTTGTGTGAAGTCTGCCAATCCGCACTTGGCCAGCGTGGTGGACTATGGTCTATACCCCTCATAATATCAGAGGAGATCCATGCTCAGCAGTGGGACCGTTATGGGCTACTGATGATGATGATGATCACCAATGGTTACTGAAGTTGCATTTTTAAACCTAATGGTCACAGGGTCACGAAACAGACCCTGCGAAATCCCCTTATTCGTTACAAATGTCATTTGAATGTCAAACAGTCAGATATAAATTCTCACCCTATTCTTTCCCGACCCGTTGTAGATCTGATAATAAAATAAAACACAATAAACTTCCGTATAATAGATAAAAAGAGCTATAAATTTAAAGTCGTACTTACTAAAATGGTTCGTAAAACAGTATCGTGACGAATCGTCATCTCGTTTTAAGCCGTTTTAGTATAAGGGTGGAACTATGAATAGGGCGGCAGCGGTGGAGGAAACGAATATTTTTTTTAAATTTCAAGGTGAGAAGAATTGATACTATAAAAGATTGCTTGAAATTCTTCACAACGTGGGATTACTATCCTCTTAAAAATTCGGATGCAATCAGGTGCCATAGAGGAGCTTTGAGATTTCATGTGAATAAGCAAAAGTTCCCCTTGGATAATCTACCCTATGGTGTGTTTTTGTTGTCAACTGTATAGTCCAGAATGAGGTCTAATTAGGACAGTGACTTTTAATACTTTTGATAACTTGTTGCTGCCGTCTCCGAAATCGATCGCCTCTGCAGGGACAGCAAACTCTGACCCCAACCTCTCTGACCCAAAACCCCTAACCAGGAGGTCAGCAAACTCTTTTACCCAGTTTGCATTTGCAAAAGGAAATTATTTCCATGAAGTGTACGACTACTAGTTACTACTGCTAATGATACACAGATCTTTTCAACTTTGAAATACTAATAGTGACCTTTCTGTTGAATTACTTGATAGAATCAAAATCTTTCATTTGTCTGTTAGGGAATCAAAACAATAGTAACGAGACTTTTATCTGCTAGTGCCAGCTTCTATAACTGTATGTACTCTTGGAAAAATTGTGGTCCTGGTCTGTCCATTTTTGCGTCCTTTTAGGGTCTGTGTCCTATCCAAGGACTGTCCCAGTTATGGCACTGAATACATTGAATAATAACCCTCCTTTTTGCTTTGCCGTAGTGGGGTAAAAATATAGAAGCATCGGTTTGTTTTTTACTCATAGATCGCTATGCTCGTCATAGTGACCAATCCCTAAAATTTATCGCAACTGCGACGTTTTATTGGACCTAAAAGAAAATTGTGGTAGCAGGAAACGATTTTCGTAAAGGAACATGTTAGGTAACATGACGTTACCTAGAAAACATCGCTTTCAATCGAGACTTTTTAAGAAGAGATTTAAAGATAGAAGGAGAGAGAAGGAACCACATTTTTGGTCACAATTTTCACGTCACTGAGATAACCTAACATTCTAGCGACAAAACTTTCATAGTCATTTGTGGTTTACATCATTTGGAAGACTTACACGTGCGACAACTTGTCGTTTCATTGTCGTAGCGTTGTCGGGCAAGTGATCAGATGTTTGAATAGATTCGAAGTGGATTAGAACCTATTTGAACTAAAAGCTAATCAATTAGACTAAGCGCAGATTGAACTGAACGATTAGGGTTGATTCGGCTAACCGCAAATTGTGCAAATAGCTAAAGCACGATCAAATATATCTTTGTGAATATAACCGGTTATTGACCCAAAAAATCACAGACGGATATAAGATTCATTTATGTTATAAATGTTATTTATACCTAAACAATAAAAACGCCATAATTACATTTTTATTTTTACCACTTAGGATCGTATTTTTAGAATTTATTCAAATAAATTTTCATGATCAAAAGATTCGTTTGATGTGATTCGGGATAATAAATAGGTAATTTAGAAACTATATTAGTTATTTCGAGATATTTTATTAATTTATTTTTTGGTAGAGACTAAACATTGCCAACTGATAAAGTAATAAAACATTTTTTTTTGTAGCGAATAAGTTTTTATATATTTTGTATGTAATTCGCAGGCACTTGTTTCGAAAACACTACACTTGAATGCTTCTTTTGCCGGGTAATTTCTTTAAGCAAATATTGTAATAGGCCGTAAAACTCCTTGAAATCAGTGAAAGAAATATCGGATGGTTTGCAAAGTAAAATAAAGACATTTCAAAGTCATAGGCAGAGCTAAAGTTCAGCAAAATTGTTAATGGTATCACGGTTTTAAAATTAGGTACTTGAGGGCAAAACTTTGTAAGCGAGAGTCAAAATTTCTAAACTCTCTGAGAATTCACCCTTGTTGTTGGTCCGCGGTTTAGCATTTAGATTAACCTTTTGTTTTGAGGCAATCTCGACTTCTTGGAACAGATTTGATCCCTTCAGTGTAAAATGCGTGACCTTTACCGATCTATGAGTAGCTATACTATATCCGCCCTTTGTACCTACTTTCGGCATTAAACTAGGACCAAAGTTCCATGTTTCCAGAAATCCGCAAATTAATGACTAAGGATTGTGTAATGGTGCCAGGTTCCTATTGTAATTGTAATTTTAAGATGTCACTGAACTTAGTTTCATAGACAGTTTAATGAAATAGGGTGTAGGTTGCGTAGTTAGATTAATGCTACCTAGTTAACGACCTTTGTCTAAAATACTTAACCCTTAAAATGTTACTTTGGCATGTATGACGACCCGGTAGCCTAGTTGGTAGGGACCTTGTCTGCGAAGCGAGGGGTCCCGAGTTCGATTCCCAGCGGGGGCAGATATTTATGTGACAGATAGATTTTTGTTCTCGGGTCATGAGTGTTAGTGATGTGTTATTTGTATTGTCCATGTCACCCGCGACACACGGAATCCTACTGCGGGGATATGAATGTGTTAGCAGTATTGATAAGTTAATCCCACACCACAGAGTGTCTTCTAGTTTCGAATAAACAAAATTGTCCCGCCTAAAATATAGAAATGTATTGTTATCTTACGCCTACAATATCAATCAACATAATATAACAAACAAGCATTAAACTGTTATTGATTGTTCCGATATATTATAACAAGTTGCGAAATACTCCCACATTAATATAAAGGATGTCGTAAAATATTAAACATTACGAAATATTGCTATCTCGCTACCCACAGACACGCGCTGTAGATGTAATTTATGCCACCTTCTCATGTGTTGCTTTAGGCGTTTTTGCATGCGGCCGTTTGAACGATCGTTTTTGATATTTTTTAAGGCCAAAAATTTTTAGTGACCATCTCTCTAAAAAAATACGTTATCCTGCATTTTATGGTTATACGAATTTGATCTTAATTGACACGCCAGGAAGTTTTAATCTTTAACAATAGAAAATTATACATTTTGGTTGGAATTTGTTTTTAATATGAACATTTTAAAATTATTTAGAAATACAGACTTATTAAATTAAATAGACGTTTAAATCCTTTAAATCTGCTTTCCGGTTGGCAATTAATTATTTGGTTGTACCTAATATCTGACATCTGACATCTTATCAACTGATACTAAAGAGAGATAAGCATGGCAGCATGTTTTGTCCAATAATAATCTTAAGCACCTTAATTATCATGATACTGGCGTCTCAAAGTTCCGTTTGATAATTGCCTAATATAATAGTCGTCGCCTGTACCTAAATATAGTTTATTTACTCGTGCACAAAATTGACACGAGCTGTTTACTTCGTGAGAAAGAAATATTAATATTGCACGAATAGTGTTGATCAGTTGTTATAAGCTACTCAACCTAGGTAGATATCAAAATCTCCCTTACCGCATAGTTTTTCAAACTTTCTTGTCCACAGCCCGCTTTTTCAACCATTAATTTTGTATCACCTCCCTTAAGAGGAAAAGCCTCCCTTTAAGTTATATTAATAACTTAGGTTTATATACAAACGTGGATGACGGTGTTTCTAAAGGTAAAATAGGATGTCAGTCATCATAAGAGTCATACGTTTTTGTATGAAAACAATCTGATGGAGTTGTTTTTATATGCTATAAAACGGCAGGAACGAGAAAGAAATAATCGATGATTTTGTTTTGATTATGTATGTATGGATTTTGTCGTTTTATCTATTAAAAAAAAGACTAATTAGTCATTACATTACCCCAATCCCTTTACGCCTATCCGACTGAAATAACAAATATTTTTACTTATTAACGAATATTTGTTATAAAAGTCGGGCAGGCGCTATTCCAAATACGGTAAGAAAAACAATATCGTCTGGTACCTAATATTAGAAAAAATATTAAGTAGAATTATTATACTCCTATTTTGTGATAGGTTATGTATATGATGTATGTATGCGTTACTAGATTGTTTATTTGATACAATAGTTTACTTCATATCCAGCCATACTTTTATGTAAAAAAAATATCGGATATTTATTTATACTCTACCCGATGTTTGTTAATTTATTGTGACTTTTGTTAAATTTAAAACTATTACTTATAAGTATGTATATTATGCGAACAGTAAACTTTATTTCCCTGCGTGAACATGAATGAACATGAACAACAAATTACTGTCCCACAGCTGGGCTCGGGTCCAGTGTTGTCAACTGAGGGTGTACCATAGTCCACCACTTATTACCGCATCACCAGTGTTTTGTCTTTAACGCCTACAAATTCACGTTAGCACGTTTTTAATCTGCTAAAGTTTACGTAGGAAAATATAAGGCGCATAGTTTGAATTTGTTTTAAGTACGAATTTGTTTTAATTTTCCTGGTATTTTCAACAATGACAATTTTTCATATATTAAAAATGTAATATACCCAGAGTTAGACGTTGGTGGAATTTGCTAAATTCTTTTTAGCAAGATTACCAAAAGTAACTATTGTTTCAAAGGATAATATATCAGATACAACATGTTCTAATAGTTTCAGTAAATTATCGGTTTACTTTTAAATTAATTTAATAAAGGATCATGAGTACCTGTTTCATTAAAAGAGATGTTATAAGAACCTAAATAACATAACAAAATAAGAATTTTCTTTGCTACACGAAGGGACCGGAAAATTACAGAAAAAAGCCCTGAAGCTTATAAAAGAACAATGACATCAGAACAGACAAAAAATGTACAATGTAATGTAAAAAATGTAACTGGCCAGATAACATAAAACTCGTATCTGTACTAATAAAGCTGAAGAGTTTGTTTGTTTAAAAGCGCTAATCTCACTAAAATTCTTTTAGTGTAAGATAGTCCATTTATCGAAGAAGGCTATAGGCTATATAATATAACGCTAAGATGTATAGGAGAGGAGCAGCAATAAAAAATATTGCGAAAACGAGCGAGCTGTGGGCGATGGATAGTTTTTTTATAGTCGGCAAACGCGCACATTTGCAAAATACTAAGTTGCCATTGTTGCCCACGGACATCACTATTACTACGATGTAACCGATAGATAACTAACTAAAAAGTAATAAATGTTGGTTCATATAACCCTAGACTCGAATGAGTTTAAACAAGCAAGTAAGTTATCATAAATTTATATTTTGTCAAATTGGTTTCTAATTATTCGACTAAGCCAGAAGGAGGGTAATGTTTTTGTTCCGTATTTAGGTATATCAATTTGTTTGGCACAATCAACAGCCTAAATGAGACGGATTTTAATTTAATAACTTGTCATTGGATTAAACTCCATAAAAGAATTGACGTTAAAAAAGTATGGCGCCCCGCTTTCCTATTTTTAGCTATTAATTACTAATAATTTTCAAATTGAGAATTCACCTATCGCCACTAAAAAACCCTTATTTTTAATCGATTCTTAAATCGAATAACAAAATCTATAAGTAGTCAGCGCATCGTAAAGCCAACGCGACAAACCGGTCACTGCCGTCTTCGTTTGCCATTTAATGGCTTCAGTTAAATGTCTTAATGACGAATAGACGTGAGGTTCATTATTATTGTACACTGGCTACTTCCTAGCCGAAGACAACTGTCTAATCTGACCCTTACAGTACACGCTGCACGCGCTTCTATTACCATACAATGAATGCGTGCTAGGGCTCATCAATGGGGATGTAGGAAGGCCATGTATTGCGTGAAAGTGGGACAGACTTTAGTTACTTAGTTACTTTATATGAACTTTAGTTATTCAGTTACGTACGTTTCTTTGTGTATAAAAAACTTAGTGTGTGTAGTCTTAGTCTTAGTCACTTGAGTCTTCCTAAATAGTGGTTTGAGAGGCAACGAGAAGGATTTTACTATAGTGCTATCTGTTAAATGCTGTTGTCGTAATACTTTTCAAGACTAGTGAAATAAGGTAGGTACTTGATAATTGAAGGTCTAGAGTATGTATCTTATGTGAAAACTAAGAGATTTTCAAGCTTTTCATTAGCTAAAATAAATGTCCTTGGCAATGTCAAATAACTTATTGACAAAGCAACATATTACTTTTATTCCAGTATTCATAAGGTGCTTCAGATTGCTCCCAACTCGCAGAGCTCTAACGAGTTTTGATTTTCATTTAAAGTTTCACTTCATACGAATACAGCTGACACGGCAAATTATAAGTTTCTAGGTTAAACAAAACGAACAGTTGCTAAACAATTTGGTAGAACAATCAAATACACCTACAGAGATTTATGTACTCGTATATAACAGCGTGTACTGTTTTACTAAAACACCCACACTTTGTTAAAGTTAATACTTGTAATACCCATAACATTGTAGTATACTAAATGGCCGGGCTAACGTTGTTCTGCTACATATTTTGCCAGTTTTCCACATCAAGTACTCCTGACATTAAATATCCATGTCCCTTTTTTAAAAAAATGCTATGGTGGCGTTTCAATAATTCTAATAGTTTATCCCTTGAAATATCTCGACATCAATACCACCTACAGGGTCCAAGTATGACTCGAAACCATACCCGGTCCCTCTGAAATACCTCACAAAAATGTTATTGAAAATAATTCAGCCGTTTAGAAGGAGTTCAGTGACAAACAAACGTAAGCTATGTTTTTATAATATTAAGATTAATACGTAATTTATTGTATTATTAAATTAATCATATTAAACTCCGTCATGTGGCTCTATTAATGTCAATAAATTAATTAATAAAAATTAATTCGTGTTCGTGTAATTTAAAACTAGAAGGCGCATATCTATTAATGTGACGTGACTATGTTCCAAAGTAGGGTGTCTTTTTTTCCTAAAATGTATGTAAACATTAACTATGACAAATATCAAACTCGTCGGTACCTGCAAATCCTTAAGGAGTCTAAATTTAAACTTTTCACATTTAACATAATATCAGATCTTATGACAGCGTTTGCCAGAATTAAATGAAAACAATCACGTGTCTTCAATCTCTAGTCTCGGAATAAAGTCCTGAGCTTGTCTAAATAGTGAAATATACTAAATGCGCATAAATTAATTCACCTAGATAAGTAAAATTTACTTTTAATATTATAGAAGACTCAATTAAGTAAGAAATTAAATGTACGTTAGCAATAAACCAAAACAACCACGGTTAGTAAAAATTACGTCAAAATTTTATTAATATAATAAAATGTGCTTTTTTCGTTTGCTTAAAAATACGAAGATACTTTTGCCATGTTGCTCTTTCTTACAACTAACACAAGGAATTTGTTTGTTTTACATTTTTATTTTATTTTCTTACCGCACAATTCCCCGACTAAAAACCTATTTATTGTTATTTTTTTAACTTTAGTTATAGAAAGCTGTAATATTCATCTGTCCGTCTAAATATAAACCCATGGTTGTCGTACCATCTTGGCGGTCGGTCACCCCGAACTATGTTTATCCAACTGACTGTTCACCTTACTCAAACGAAATGCATTTTCATGTAATGCACTGAGCCAAATGCATCTAATCTGACTGCACTATTGTTTTTTATTGTAAATCGTGAATTGCGTCGCTCCATGGAAGTAATTTTTTGACAAAACGTCACATAGGTATCATTCGTAAGGGCATTGCACAACGCATCCTTTGACCAACCTAATATAATAGACGTGTGTGTAAATGAAACAATATAAAAATATAATATTGAATAGATTATTATAAATTAACAGTGGATTGATAAGAATCGAACAACATATTTCCTTTGAATAAATATTGTAATTCTGCTGTTGACTGATGCGAAATGAAATATTTTTTGGTCCCTTGAACAGTTGCGTATTTTGCAGCGTTAGAACTTAAGCGATAATATTTCTGCTCAAACCAAAAATGTATAGACTAAGGTCTTCACAACAAAAAAAAAGTTTTTTTTTCTCTTTTTTTACGATTTCACATGTAAACACGGCCTGTCGAGCAATGTACCGGGAAACGTTACCATTTAATAAGTACGTTATGTTTTTTCCTACTGCGCTCATTTGTTCCGAAGGCTCAGTTAGTTTTTCGCCTGTGTAATTATGATATTCTCTCAGATGTCGTTATGTGGTTTTAAATGAATTGTTTTTTATGGTAGGTATTTTGTGGTTGTAGGTATATGTGCGTACAACAAATTAACTCAATACCTATTTGCATCTAAAGCAAAATTTATGAAGCACTTTCTATATAATAATAATGTTCACCGTCTCGCTAAATTAACTTAAACAGCCGTCAATTAAAGTGATCAATAACTTGTAATAATTTAAACAATAATTCATAACATGTAATGGGACGGCTAGACTAGTTCATAGTTAGCTTAGCCATTTTATATTCGTGTTTAAGAAACTATTAATTCATTTGATTATAGCTTAGTTTTGGCAGTAAGATAACTTTTAGTATTCATAAGTTGTTAAACTATGTAGGTACCGATGAAAAAAAAATGCGGTAGTGTGCTTTTTATTTTACTTTTTAAAATTAATTTTTAGCCCTCAAACTAGTAGATGCTCTTGCATTATTAAAAAGAAATGCAGTATTTAATCTATCGTGTAAAAATATGTAGATTACAATATATCCAATGTGGAATTAAAATGTTTCTTCTAATCTGTTATATAAGGAAGATAATTAAAAATTATATAAAATAATTATAGTAATATATAAAGTAACGGCCAAGCCTATTATTTAAATTCCATAATTTATATCGTCATGATATAAGCATGATCACGCGTGTTCAATATAATTGATTATGGAAAAAGAAATTCTAGCTCGCGTATTGATATAATTTATCGATTATAAATAAAACCATTATAAAATGGCCCCGAGCTGTCTTATTAGCGATCGTATAAGATTTTATTGGCAATGCATGTGGTTCTCAAAGTTTCGCGAAAGTTATAAGGCAATTGGTAGTTCCTTTTTCCATTTGCTACTTTTTGCTTTTATAACCTCATAGTATATTTTCTTGTATGAGCATAAAATTTAGTAAACATTAATAAAAAAAAATTTAGGTAATCCATGATTAAAAAGGGCATAACAATGTTGAAGAATCAAATGACATCTCACGTGTTATAATTTGGTAAGCCTTTGGACTGTAGAGCGTGCCGAAAACGGACTTAAAATATTACCCTCCTCATAGTGCAGTTGATTTTAAATATGAATTTTAAAAATTAAATATAGGTACGTCTTGAGCGTGATTTATTATTTAAATTATGTATTGAAAAGAAGTTTGAAGACCATTGCCTTGTACCAATCTTGTCCAAAATTATTGGAAAGCGGAATATTATGACGGATCCACCGAATAGTTTAATAGATATTGATATTTTATTAGTGTTAAGGTGCCGCATAGCCATTGATTATAATAATAACAAAACAAAATAACATTCATATGTCAAAACTCTCTATAAAAGACGTAAAAAATGAAACTATTGTCATTAAAAAAGCTCAAGTTTTCGATAGAACTGTCCAAAAAATGTTTAAAAATCATTTCATTTAACCCTCAAAAAGGTTGTAAAGCGGGCGAGTATTTATTTTTCTGTTAATTAAAATGTTAATGTAAAAAAGAGCAAAGAAACTAAACCATTAAACATTGAAACCATTTAAATAACTTGTAATAGAAAATGACTTATAAATAAAGGCAAGAGTAACCTTAATAAATCCTAAATAAACTTTCAAAATGAAGAAAGTCAAATAGAAATAACATTTAAAGTTAGCTTTTGATGATCTTGAGACAACTGATAGATTGCGTACCTGTTACAGCGTTCTATATTTATGACCACTGAGCTAAAATACCTTACAAGTCTAAATGAAGTCATTCAAACCGCTTCGCTTCTTTGCACTGTTCCAGATTGTTCTATAATTCAATAGATCAGTCTTTTGACGACCCCGTAGCCTAGTTGGTAGTGACCCTGCCTGCGAAGCGAGGGGTCCTGGGTTCGATTCCCGGGCGGGGTAAATATTTATGTGACAGATAAATGCTTGTTCTCGGGTCATGGGTGTTAGTGATGTATTATTTGTGTTGTCCATTCCACCCGCGACACAGGGAATTCTACTGCGAGGGTACGAGTAAAAATCTCACGTGTGAAAGTGTTGCTTAATGAGCTAGTTGCATACGCCGGAAATTCGCTTATGGGTTCCTGATCAAGAATATTATTGTACTGACAGAAGGGGAGAGCCGGGTTGAAAGAGCTAGGAATAAGTCTCTTTCTGTCATCGAAATATTCGCGACAGCACAACTTACCCCTGGCACTTTCAACCCCGTTGTCAGTGTAATGAGAATTATAGAATAATAGTCAAGATTTCAATCAATCTTCTCTATACGCGATTAAACACGATATTGAACCCAAAAACAAAAATTGATCCTATTTTAAAACAGTAGGTACAACAATCAACAACTTGCCAGCCTTACAATAATATCTGATTCAACAAAACGTCTTATCATCAGACCAAAACCAGGCTAAATCAAAGTGTCAATCGTGACCTAAATATAGTCTAGTCTAGACTCTAGACTAACTATCAACACGTGTGAAGCCCTGGGAATGAGTTCGTCACTACCCAACTGCAACTCGTTGAAACCAGACAGCTAAAACATAAAATAAACCCGATCTGTTGAAACCATAAGTCCTATCTGTGAATACAATGCCCGTCTAGTTTGTGTAAGCCTCTATAATCGTATTATGCTAAGCACTCTTGCTACGGATCGATGCTACAAATACTGTTTGCGTGTCACCTATTTTGTATATTTTTTTCTTATTCTTTCTCATCTCTGTGTCTCAAATCCACTTGTGTCGGATTAGTAATCATCTTTACAAGCACGGCGTTTTTCAATTATTCATCAGTACTTTAAAACTTATAGAAAAAATCAACCTATCGCCTTTTTGGCCATAAAACTAAGTTCCAATATCGCTTGGATACCTGGCGTTGTCTTCAGTTCTTTTAGACGTAATTTTTTCCTACGAATTGTAAATTGGCGAAAGACATTCTAACATCGAATCCAAAATGATATTCATGGGAGTCTTCAAAAAGCAAGGACGTTGTTTTTTTTAGCGTGGCCAATATAGCTAGCTAGTTAAACTACACACACACAGATTCAGTGACGGCAAATTTGATTCCGACGGTCCTCAATCATCAACACATTGCCACGACAGCTTAAGCGCCTTTTTAATATACAAAACTTAATTCATTTCAGAAACAACAATCCTACTAATATTATAAATGTGAAAGTTTGTAATGATGTTTGGATGTTTGGATGTTTGGATGTTTGGATATTTGGATGTTTGGATGTTTGGATGTTTGTCCCTCCTTCACGGTCTAACCGCTGAACGGATTAAGCTGAAACTTGGTACACAGATAGGTTGCATCCAGGAATAGGACATAGGATACATTTTATCCCGATTATAGGTTCCCTTGGGATAAAATCAATATTTTGTTTATCGACTTTTCCGCGGGCGGAGCCGCGGGCATCGTCTAGTATAATATAATTCTCACTTCCAACACTGACACGAATGAATTATTAAGTAATAAGCTACACTACCGCTGTACGGTGAGAGCGGCAGTAAAATGAACTAATTTAAGGCGAATTAGCTTTATTATTTTATTTACACGATATTGACTAAAAATAAATATGATACAAATGGTGAGCTTAATACTTTATGCATTTACCAGCTTACTGTTAGGGTAATTTGAGATGACACGAATATTGATTTCACTTCAAAAGAAGCTCTCCACAAATAGTCAGGCTATTACTAACTGTAACATATGCAAATATAGCTATATATGAATTCAAAAATGTTCTTTAAATGTCAGCTCCAAATACGCAAATGTCAAGTAGTTTCTCAATGCCGAAACTATGTTTTAATTAGGGTTGTCTGGATAAAAGAAGGCGTAAATGTATTTCTTTCTTTCTTTCTTTCAAAATCGACTTGGAATACCGCTAGCGTTATCTTGGTAACATAAATAAATACGAGCAAATTTTAACCTCGCGCGTATCTTTCATTGACTCATAACTCAGACGTATGTTTATCGCGTTGAATGGTCGCGAGGAAACTACATATTCTGTCGTATTCATCGGTGTTATAATATTTATCAGACTAGTCTTAATATTATAAAAACACAGCGTGCGTAAGATTTTCACTGAACTCCCTCTAAACGGACCAATTGTATTTAATTAAAAAAATTATATCTATACTAATAATATTATAAAGCACAAGAATTTGTTTGTTTGAACGCGCTAATCTCAGAAACTAATGAACCGATTTGAAAAAATATTTTAGTGTAAGATAGTCCATTTTTAGAGGAAGGCTATTATAGACTATTATAATATAACATCACGCTAAGATGAATAGGAAAAGAGCAGCAATAAAAAATATTTCACAAATGGTAAAATTACGCGTTCGGAGCCGCGGGCGGTTACCATAATAATAATTATCGTTACAAAAATGCTTAAGTTTTGTTATATAAAACTCCATTACTCTTTTCACGTATAGACATTTCACGTTCGTCCCTACGTGTGGGAGTTTTATAAAACCTACCTCAATTTTTAGGGACTTAGGGTTCTTTCCACTGAAAGACGAAATAAAATCTATCAAGGGCAGCTTTTCACTTCACCGAAGTTAGGTAAGAATTATTTATAGAGCGTAAAGGATGTAAACAAGCAATAATTTATTTAAAAAAAAAACAAGAAATACGATTGCTAAATCTTTTTTTGGACGTTGTTGGTGCACACAATGGAGACATATCCCATGACACATATCCCACATATATAAAATTAAAATTCGTGAAGTCCTTTACGCCGTAAAGCATGCTTTAGAATCAAAAAGACATGCATTTAAACATATAAATACATACATACGTCTGTTTCCATAGTAAAGAACCCACCACGCCAGTACACTCACACTTGACCATATTATGAAGCTCATATGATTGCGAGCATCGTACCTGCAAATGGCTCTATTTCCGAATAACGATGGGCCATACTTTCCATTATCAAAAAAATGGTAAAAAGCTTTCGCTGTCAGTTTCCTCTGAACGATTCGAATGATACGCTATCACTGCTTCCATTTTCCCTCTCCGACTTTCCAAGGTTATTTTGCCTTCGATTTTTAAACTGAAAAAGCGACATTAAAAAGATACGTACATAAATTATGTCTCCGAAAATGAGATACGAAGCATTATAAAGTGTTTATTCTTGGCTACTAGATGGCATCACGGGTGTGTCATACTAGTGACATCTATTATCATGTTAGTATCACTATTTTATTAAGTGTTGAAAACTGTTTTGAGTACAGTGACATCTGATATTATTATGAAACCTGAAATAAATTTGAAATGGAATAAGTAAATTGTTTATTATAGATGACGCTATAAATTTTAAATAATTATGGAGACTTGGAGTGCTGTATACGAATTATTATATTCGTCTCATTATTTTAAAGTTAACATTTTTAAGGTTCCACTTCTACCACATGTAAATTTCATATTTTTTTTTACTTTTTATAAGTTAGTTATTGACTACAATCCCAACAGATGGTAAGAGGCAATGTAGTCTGGATGGTAAATCGTACTATTTAAAGTCGGTTAAAAACACTTTGAAACTAAAAACCTGCCTTAAACATGATAATAAGTCATCTTAAATATCGACGTGAAATATGTCTATATTTCATTATAATACAAAAGTTAAATGGACTTCGCCTTAATATTATGCAAATGGCAAATGAAATTAATTTTCCATTTTATTTGTGGCTTCTTTCTATTTTGATTAACGAGCTGCGTGTTCGTTTCTATCATTTGTCATTATACGTGCGTAATATTATGTCGCGGGGATACTATTAAATCTGTCATTATTAGATTGCACCATTTAATGCTCAACTGTTTATTTATTATCTTGAGGACAGTCAAATCTATACTATAATAAAACAGTAAAATAAAATTATTTTATACATAGACAGACAGACATTTAAATATGTCGAGGATGGAATATTGGTGTTGGAAGTGAAGAACGAACTTTACAACTAATGGGAAATACGGTACCGTTATTTGCCGACTACGCTAGAAGGAAAGTAATGTTTTCGAATTTAAGTTATACAGCCCAAACGGCTTGACGAATTTGAAGTCAAGCCTTTTAGCTTTAGAGCGTACCAAAAATTATCATACTTATTTACATACTCATTTCAGCGCTGTCGGATAAATAACCAATGAGTCTTAACTAGATAATAAAATTGTAAAGTTAGGTAAAGTTAACTTTAAACAGAATTAGGAGAACGAAAATTTCAAATTCAAAGAAACATTGCAATTTTTGGACTTTGCCATTGAAACCAGTTCAGGGACAGTTATGGGCTTTATAAATGAGTCCGAGGATTAAAAATAAAAAATACCTACTTTGTAGTATCAAATGGAATTTTTTGCGAATTTCATTTGTAAATATTCAGTTACGCTAATGTGTTGCCCCGAAAAACCATTCTTCGAAAAACTTTTCAATGTATTTTATTTCTTTCATTCGCATAATCGTGACTTGCAAAAAGATTTAATCGATGTAAGCGTTCTTCAACTTCGATTAAACTAAGGGCATTACACTCGAAAATTGTGTAGTCATAATATTTTATGTCAATTTATTTTATAATTTAAATGTAGACAACTAATTACAAACATACTATGTATAAAAATGAATGAAATTACAAACTAAAATAAATAAATCACTAGATATTTTTATAAGTTCAACAATTATAAGTAAAACAAATCTCCTTAGCACTTAAAACAATCCTTACCCTACATTTCATTTTTGCATTACTTTCTTAAACATTACGCGATGTTAGCAATTTATATTCTCCTTAATACATCCGAGGATTTTGGATGGATTAAATATTTGCATTTGTCATCAAATATTTGCCACGATTCGTTCAAACTTGAACTTAAAAGACAAGATCATAAATCTACGAGATCTTTATAATCACATTTAGAAAATTTATAAAATGACGGATTTTTTTATTTATCCGCAGCGAAATCCGCGCAACTTTGTTTCGACAAGCGCCCATGTTTGGTAGTGTTACATCCGGATTACTAAGTAGTAAAATTAATCGATTTGATATAAAGTGGTAGTTTATCATATATAAATTGAGTTTAGTTAATAAACGTGTAGAACGAATATGGTGATTTTATCTGAAGATGACTTTAACATGTATTTAGATATCGACGCTTTAGTTCTAACAGAAACTCAACAAGGGGCTAATTAATGAAATAACTTTTTTTTTGT
>LGAG01000455.1:0-25654 GCA_001278395.1 Lerema accius | reverse complement strand
TAATATTCTTGTACACGAAAGATATTGTGTAACCCCAAAAAAACCTTTTTACAAAGTAAATAAACACAAGTCGAAATGTTAATCGAAGGAAGACAATTCCTCACATGTTTTCGATACAACGCGATCCGTCTGAATAATATGACATCTGGTACACACTTTATTAAATTCCTTTTACTTAGACCATAAAAGAAGAATGAAGTGATGCTATTTATGTCATTTTGTTTTTTATTATAGTATTCTACTGTAGTTGAACTTTGACTCAACATTTTGTACTCATTTCTATGTATGTTTGTCAATTTCTTTGGTACGCACTACAGTTCAAACAACTTGACATATTTCAACATAATTATGAGGTGTTATAGAATTCGTTTCTATTGTGCGAGTGAGATAGGCTATTTATAGATATATTACTATTTGTTGATAAGTTTTGGATTGGAACACATTTTTAGAAACTGTGCATTTTTTTTATATAGTATTTTAATACTAGCCATAAACAGCTATGCCCATTGCTAATCAAATAAAATAAAAATACCAGGCCATAATTGTAAAGCTTCTCGCCCACAAGGCACAACAGGTACAAAACGCTTCGTTTCGCAATCAACGCAATGCACAACGCCTCTATGACACGTTGCAATGTGCGGATAGCTTACGTTTGGTACAATTTATAAGGTGAAAGCGGAATGCGATTTATTTAAAAAAGAGGGTGTAAATTACGGATGGGTTACTGCGACTAAACATTTGTTATTATTGTAACCCATGATGCAAATTAACTTTCAATACCCGCCTGCGCCAGAAGGAGATACATGGATGTACGAGTATGTCTAAGACTTTGGTAAATCCTCTACGGCTTAAACGACTTGCAAATTTCAGTACAATGAAGTGTCATGGAATTCGTCTCCATTTTTTGAATTATGTAATATTTTTAAATTGCATTTTAATAGTCGGGTTCTTTGATTTTTTATTAATTACAGTTACTACTACTTTGAACAGCTAGTATCTATGTATATTGTTTTGAACAAAAACTTTTTATATATTGGACCAACACCTAAACATCATCGCGAAGGAATATTCGTATATAAATTTAGCGATTTGTAAGACCCAAAGAACTTGACATGCTTCGCATAACAAACATACGTAAGCGATTCAAATGTCTAATTATCCTATCGAGGACCTTAAGGTGTAGTATTTAGGGTTTAAAGTAAATGTCTCAGTTACTTTTGTTTTTTTTTACAACCCCATAGCACAGGGAAGGGAACTGATACAGATGTCATTATACCTATATTTTTGTTTTAAGTATTACTCATTAATTACAAGTTGAAACTGCAAGTATAATTCGTACGTCTCTCTTCAACATTAAGACATAATCCAAGTTCAAAAAAGATGCGTATAGTAGAAACTGAAATTACAGTCATCTGAAATTACAGTCATAGTTCATAAATGGTGGGGTAATAATAATGTGTTTAGAAAAAAAAAAACAAATTAGCTAATGCCCCTCCACTCATTTTCCTTAAGGCTCTTAAAGATTATGTGGTTAGTTAGTAAATTAAGTAGTACGAAGTACTTTAGTTATTAATATTAGTCTCACTAGAAATTTGTCAAATGTATTGTTATCTCAAAGAACAGATAATCGCCTCTTGTATACCTAAGTAAATATACTCTCGCACCCTAGTCTTGAACCAAAATTCTAGTTATTTACATAAAAAATACCCAAAAAAATCCACAGCGCCCACTTTAAAATGTTGCAGCTATAACCGTGAAGTGAATCACCTTAAGACACCTTATAAATGCATTTTTTAATGAAGTCGTAAAGGTTTTGTGAAAGAATATCTTACGTCCTTACGATTAATTATTAAGGAAGTCGTCTTTCCTTTAAAATTAATCGGTACAACAGAGCTACACATTGTGTGGTCGACGCAATTACTACAACTGGTTGTATTAAAGGAAATTCTTCTTCTTATTAATAAACAACCTGCAAAGACCTTACTTTAACTACGCTATTATTTATTTTGTCGTCAACATATTAATGGTCAACTGCTGATAGTTTCTTGACGTAACTAAGGAGGGCTAGACCAGCGTTCCTCAAACTTTTTGTGTTCAAGGCACATGACAATGAATATTTTTGGAGGTACACCCCAAATTAAAAACCAGTTTTTAAATAACATGAATCAACATTTATTAATCAACAAAGTTAAACTTTAAATTGCATAAAAAGTGTTATTTAGAGTGAAGTTCACCCGAGCATAGACGATATAAACTTGGAGTAGGTAATCGTTGACAGGGCTTTATTTTTCTGAGGCACGCCAACTAAAGACCACAGCCCACCAGTGTGCCACGGCACACACTTTGGGGAGTACTAGCCTAGAATCTAGGCTAGCTAGACCATACTTCAGACTTGTCCAGTGTAAATTGGTGGACGAGCTAGTTGCCAATCAAGTGTTGGAAATTTTTGTATCGCCCGAAGTCTTTCGATATGAATTAAACATTGTCAACTTTCAGTAACATTCGCTATTAACGTCTTAGCGTGCCCTCGCGAGCACAAAAGCGCTCAAGAAATTTTACGACTAGCAGTCACCCTTTTTTATACCCTCGCATTTACTTTTCAACTGCATCTGCATTGTTCTTAATTTCGTAAGAGTGTGAGAGCGATTATGGGTAATAATCTGTAGTTGAAGAGATTGATACATGCAATGCTAAGTAGTGAGGCTTAAAGAACCCCAGTGATCTCTTTCTGTGAAGCTGTTACGTCGAAGGAGGCTGCAGAGCAACTAACCCTATCTATTGAGGAAGATCGGCGGAGAATAGAAGGCGCTCTTCTTACTATGTCTTTATAAAGCCTACTTCAGCTTAGAGACGCCGTGGTTGAATGAGACAGTTCCTTACATTTTCATTGATAAATTGTGTACTGATGTATGTTAATATTTGAAGACCTGTATAGCGCAATGGTTAACACGCTGGATCGCCGTTCAAAGGGTCCTGGGTTCGATTCGTAGCGGGGTCGAAATTTAAATGATGAATTAAAATTTCGGTTCTCGGTCTAGGTGTATGTTTGTGTTTCTGTGTTATCCATAGTACTCACAACTCAGGAAATCCTATTGTGATGCTATAGTACGAGTATAGTATAAGTGTATAGCGTTATTATTCATGTTGAAGCTTGCTACAATAACTGATATCTAAGTACAACTTTATAGGTATTAGATACTATCAGTTAGTACAAACGTAAGCGCATACCAGTAAGCTAAGCTTCTAACGTAGGCGAACCAGCCTTAAAATACCTATATCAGCCGAACATCTGTTTGCTATAACATTATATAACACCATTAAACTTACGAATATCGCCACTTGAGAAGATATTCTCAGTAACATAATCCATAAAATATTTTATTACGAATTTCCTCATTTTGTTTTCAACAAAGTAACACCAAAAGTGTCCAGGATACATTAATCTTAAGGGAATAAACCGAAGATCTTAAACTGAACGTAAAATTACACTAAACTTATAGTTACGTGTTAAAATATTAAAACATTTTCAAACAAATTTCCTCATACGTTCTACTCATCATTCAGAATCGCTCATAGAATTAAGACTAGTGATGCGAAATGCAATTTTTAAAACAGGACTTATCGATGATGTATCGTTCTAAGGACGTGTCATACAATCTATACAAGTCGGCCCCCCGCTTGGTTCAGAACTGACCGTTCGTTGAAACAGCACCAGCACTCAGTTAGTGTGCTACGGCGACGCGCAACGCACGCCAATGTCGTGCTCCCGCGCAACTCGTTCGTTCACCCCGACATTACGATCGGAGCGTCAACTGTCAAAGATTGACATTTCGTAACAACTACGATCGATCGGACCCGTGAATCCATATCTTGGAAACGAAAAAACAACTGTGCAGTGACGTATCGTTGGCGGGTTAATTTGAATAATTCAAGCCGCGTAAAAATGTTTTGACGTCCCGCTTGGCGGGTTGTGCTAGTGTTGTGGTGTTACAGATATCGATTGTGTTCTGTGTAACCTAGTATCCACTGTTTTGGTGCGACTGTTGTGTTGTTATGCAGTTATCATGCCGCATTGATGTCGTACGCAGCTGATATGTCTATAATTAGCGAACTGCGATGGCTGCAAGACGACGAGTTGTTTGCTTTATCCTTGCAAAACGGTACCTAACTTTTTTATTACTATACTAGTTTTTATGAACTTTTTTATTCGCTTACCTGTATCGGTGTTAGAGATCTTACAAATTAATGGCTTGCTAACCTTGACCTTGATGTGGGTTCGATTCAAAACAGGTAATAAGTATTTTTTGCGCAGACGATTGTAAAATAATTAAAGTTAAATATTGGAAAGCACTTACTCGTTCCGTTTGTTATCCAGAATTTAAGTTATGAGACATAAATCGATTTATTATTATACTGCCCATAAACTTTACAGTAGGACCACACAGATCGTACTTAATTAGCTACTTAAGTGCTCAGAACCTGTAGATAAGCATTCAAATGATACGTAATTAACTTCAAAATAATTTAAACTCATAATTATACGCTCCGTTCATTATAACAACAGAGAAAAATAAGGAAAACAGATAAAAAAACTAAAATATTCTTCTGGAATATAATCTCTTGTAACGATACAACCGTGTGAAAAACAAATGTGTTTGATGTACATCAATATTGTTGTCACATCTTTATTGAACAAAACGATTAAAACCACAATTTCACACTACTTGCGCAAGAGAAACAGGAATGAACACCGATCCTACGTCATATTTGCGTCTCGTCTTACACCTTCAATACCAGGTAGGCAACTGTAGGTATTCCATTGATAATGTCGATGCCCCAGGACTTCCTTTATCGTTAACTGATCAGAAGTTTAAAACATACAAAACAATGGCAACATCAAAACTTGTTTATATGAAAATGAACTTGCACGGATAATTTTTGAAATTGTTATTGCATCATGAAATTTCCAAGATATATTTTTGATCGCATGGAATTTTAGTGAGCTTATTAAGCCGTCCACTTGAAGTAGCAGAGGATTTTGCAGTTTATAATTGGATGCTGCATTCTGCAAGTTTTGTAATCAACATCGAATCATTCAGATCTAATAAAGCTACTTAGCCACTCCTGATTACATAGATGACACATACTCATAAGCTAGTGCGCTGAGTTACTGAGTATTGACACTTTAATTACACGATGCCAGTGAAGAGGCAAGAATAACTGATATAAACAGAGTTCTACAACACGTTCTAGCTATACCCGCTGTTGAATACAAATTTTAATTAAATACATTGCAACCTTATCGCATGTTGAGAGACAACTTACAATTGAATGAAAACATTTTTTAAAGCAAACGATAATATTATCATAAAAACGAATGAGTGGTTTCGTAATTACTTTTCGAATATGAGTCAAGGTGATATTAAAGATTTATCTAATTACTCAAGTTCAGTTTTACCGGTAGTGAGGTATGGCTATACTGAGTTACAATTATCAGTAGCAACGATTAAAAGTGTAGCAACGTTCAAGCAACCTCTTCCTACGGGGATTTTTATCAGGGTTATTTTTATCTTCTTCTATACATGAAAGGTATCTCGTAAAATACTTTTATGAAAGAAATACATATAAGAAAAGTTACAAAAGTAAATTATATAATCCAATAAAAAAGGTATAAAAATACCCTCTTATTAAAAGGAAAGATAATTTTATTTATACATTTATATCTGGGATCAAATCTAGTATTAAGAGCAATAATCTTCATCCACATCAGAAATAAAATCAGGTAAAAAGTCTATTGATATTCATCAACTTTGTAAACATAGATACGCAATTATTAACATTCGATGAATATTTTTAGCAAAATAATAATAATGAAAATTCATTTTATAAACCTAAACAAAATTCAAAACTTAATAAACTGTTAAACATAGTTGAGGAAGCATTAGCCATAGAGAATTATAAAACAGTAGAAAAACAACCAACTAACAAAGTAGTTAAATAACAATTTCAAGTAACAATTAACGTAAAACAAACAACGTGGTACGACAATGTGTGTAAAATCACCGGTGAGACATGATTTCGGTAGGAGCAAAACGTGCAGAGATGCTAGAGCAAGCCACGATAGGTAAATAGGAAATAATGGCCAAGGTGAGCTAGATTCTTGCGACCCGCCTGTATATTTAACTTGAGCACTTCATTATAGACAATATTGTTGGCTTTAGGGCTGTCGTGGGAAGTATAGAATATTTCTAAATACTTTTGAATATTTTGAAAATTTGGAATATCATGCTTTTTCATTTCTCAAACTTATGAAAAAGTTTTTTATATGGGTTCAGTAAAAACTTCTTCTGAGCTGTTGATGTCGACCATTTTCTTTATAATTTTTAAAACATGAATGTACTAAACGCCAACTTTTTAATTTTGCATGATCATTAATTTTACCATTCTCGCCTCTTTTTCAGTAGTCCTAACATTTATACCTTTATTAAAATTAAGATTTCAAGCCCATATTTAAAAAATATCAATATTGTTATAAAGCTTCCATAAGACAATTTTTTTATTTTATTTTTGATCTTAAAATTAATCCATAGATAGAAAATTAAAATAGTATTCAGTATTACTTATTGGCTTTATTATTCAGAACGTACCTATGTGTCTATTTGTTACAATGAAATTTTAATTGAGTGTAATGTAACTCTGTTAGCCCTAAGCATTACAATTCATTACAAAGACAATATTACTGGTTGGAGACAAGCCGCGAACACACAGTCGTTATCTCGGAATTCTATTTGAATTTAATGTTGTAATATATCGACTCGAATTACTTATGATCTGGGATTATGTTTCGATCGGCAATCTTTGGATACGATTACGTTTAGCAATTTCTTAGCTGTAATGCTTAAGAAATGACAGCTGTTTATAAGTTTCTTCGCTTTTCAATTGTGTGTTGAATTTTATTTAGGTTCCCTTCCGACTTCAATAGCATTGAATATAATTACGAAAATGATTGATACATAACTATTTACAAAATTACAATTCCTTTTAGAATTATTCTTATTACCATGGAATATTAAGCGTAGTAAGATGATATATTTTTGATTTAAATTGACGATGTTAAATATTAGTGGAATAATAATTATCGATACAGCTGCGATTATTTCAAAGGCTTGCCTTAGCAAAACTAGAAACCAAACAATAATGTAATACGTGATTTCTTCATGTTTAAAAACTATGTTTGCCGGCTACTAACTGGTTAGCAAACTTATGCAACCTCATTTATCATCGCACCTTGCATGGATAAGGTGAGACAAGATAGTTCATAAGCAACTAATGTGTCACAATTTGGCATAACATCCAAGGCCGTCAAGTTGGCAACAATGTATCATAGATAAGCAACTAATAAATGTTTCATTAAATTAAAGTTGTACTATTGTGTACTCTTGTATCAGTTAAAACTTTTGTACATTTAAAGGTCTTATTATTATACCTATTTTCGACAATTGTGTTGCTATAATGCAATAATAATTGATAGTAACAAGCACGGAAATAGACACTTGAGCGTTTCAAGATTGCGGATATTTTAAGTTATTTCGATTAAGCCATTCCACGATTCCATTAAAATATTTGAGGCAAATGTAATTTATTCAATATTTAAAACAGGTAAAACACGTCCTACTATTAAATGAAATATCATTACCATACAGGTCACTTATTTCTTTTATGGCAATGAAAATTATAATAGAATAACACCCACTTACAATACTGCGGTTGTAAGAGGCGCGTACAATGCCAGAAATGTAAATTATAACCTATTTTAAGACAATAATCACATGATTCACATTTGCCTAATATGAATTAGCTTTAACACAGTTTTTGACAACTTTGTCATTGTAATTATTTTCTTCATTGTTCTTGTTCTTTATATTATTTTCCTGATTCTGAATATTGTTCTTTTTTCAAAAAATTTGTGATAACGTTTTTAGATTTTTTTGGAATAATTAAGTAAAATTTCAAATTTTGTTATCGTTGATGTATGAGAGTTTGTATAAAATTTCTTTAACTCAATTCAATGTGCCTATGAATGAAGTCTAGTTACATTATCAGTGGAGATGACTTTTAATTTCGTAGTTGTCCATCAATGTCAAATCAAAGAAAACCGTATACCATCGCGGTTTATATTAAACGTTGTCTGTACTATAATTATCTAGAGAATTAATTTTACTTTGAATAAAATAAATAGTTCAAAGGCGGATGTAACACTTATACCAAACACGAAACTCGTTGTGTATCAGTTAATGGTAATGATGATGACTAGTGCAGTGTTCAGCAAACCTTTTTCGCATTAGATTTTAATGACTATAGCTCTTACGTTGAGGTCCCAAGACTGATATTTCATTGACATTTTATTTATTATCAACTCCAAGAGGACTATTAAGCGATTCTGAAATAGGAAACAGAATCATTAAAATCGGTAACAGAGCAGATGCAAGTCAATGTTTATGTGTTAAAGCACTTTATACAGTAACCGACCTCGTTCGAATAAAATTGAAAAGTGTATACTGTCGGTTTATATTTATTTACATTTATTACTTCATTTGCTTTGTCATTTCACATCTCGTGTTCAATTATGTTAAATTTTTTTTATGTTTTTAAAAAAAGAATCTAATCGACAAACATCACTTTCCTGGCGTAGTCGGAAAAAAAACAAACAATATGATAAAAATCCTTATTCAGCGTTTTGCTTGCGGTGATGTCACGTATGCTGACGATAACTCTTACGTAGATTTTTCAATGGCATCCAGATCTCATGTTACTGTGCGTTGACTGCATTACGTATGACGTGCACGTACTGAACTTTACGTGAAAACGCGCAATTTTTAACGTACGCAAAAAGGTTTATGTATTTTCCTAGTTCTGCGGTCTCTGCTATGCATGACCATGCATACACAAATAGGCAATCATTTGTTTACTCATAAATGTTGAATAAAAATAGCTCTGTACAAAATTTTAAAAATGTCGAGCTCAGCGATCTATATTAAACGAATTTCCTGTTCCAATTACTATGTAATTTTATCTATTACTTGTTACTCATGTTTATAATAGGTACTTACTTTATTTACATTTTATTTCGATTTAAAAGATATTTATACCAATAAATATGTCATTGATAACATCGCTGACACTAAGTTACAAACTTCAATCTTCTTGGTTTTTTGAACGAAAATCGATCGATTTGATTGATCTAAGCCGATTATTAGGACTCCTTCAATTTTGATCCGATTTAAATTTATAGTTGTGTTCTATGAAAATCTCAACTAAAGACAGTACTTATTCGTTTTGTCGAACACCTTTTGATTGTACATTTGTTTCAACTTCCAGAATAATCACTGGGATGTGTTCGTAAGAAATCGATTCGATTCACACCCCAGTATTTACAGAGGAAGCATCCAAGGCCCTAATTCTGTTAATTTAAAAATGCCGCAATCTAGTCTCGATTGTATCTTGGTTGAATAACTAGACATATTTGGCATTCCATTAATTCTACATGAGACTGATAGTATGTTTGAAATACTATTGTTTTAACTCTCCATCGCTATGAGACAACTTTTTATTATTTACTTCAAATTTTATGTCTTGAATTGAATTCTGCTTGTTATTTGCAGGTTTTTTAACATAATACAATTGATTTTCACTAGAATCGGAGCTCGGTTGAATATTACCAAAACGCCCAGCTAAATTGCAATAAAACGCAAGTTAAGACGGCACTTTTTATCAGTTGTAAACAGGTTGTCGTGAAGCGAAGTCTTATGGTAATCATCCTTATCATTTATGTTAAAGTTTTTGTTCTTGTATTCAAATTAATTAGTTTTTGTTGTAGCGCTGACTTCATCTATGTCATTAAAGTTATTAACCGTATATCTAGTCTCAAAATTTTTAATAAAGATAAAAGATAATATAAAAACCTCAACATATTTGCAAGGTATTGTAATTTTTTTTCAAATAGTAATTTTGAGGGTTTGAATGGTTTAAACATTAGTCAGAATTCAATAATCAGGTTTACGTTTTATCGATAACTAAGAGCACGGTACGTCACTACAGATATTTTACGGTAATAAATAGGGAAGTTCGAAATATCTTCATTGAGTAATATTAACAAAGTCAATAACATTTTTTTTTTATACATGCATATAATATTCCTGATATAATGAGCAGGTAATAGGGAAAAAGGTCACTAAATAAAAAAATTATGAGTACTCATTCGTTAATAGTTTTCAATAACGACTTATTAACAACAAATTAATGCTACCGAAGCATTATCGAAATAACTGCTACAATTTTATTCCTCTCAATAATGATTAGTCAATATGATCGTGCTTTTGTTCATTATCACGTTCATGTTATTAAGGCATAATGACTGATTAGTCTAATAACTTATGCAGATACAACAAACAATACAGGTTTGAAACTGGTTTTAATAAATACTTACCTACTCTAATTAACTTAAATAATATTCATATACCTAATACTCATAGACCTATACTTATTATGGTATGGATTGAATGATAGATAGTGTATAAAACATAGCTTGGATTTAACCCATTAATAGCCAATGATAGAGTATCTACATTATACGTTTTAACAAAAAATTAATTCAAAATTATAATAACTTGAGAAAAACATCAAAACTGAATTTTCTATAATTGTTTTAAAGTTGTGTGTATGTGTGTGTAATACACGTGCATGTATACCTCATATTGTAAAATACAAAACCCGAGCTTAGCAACGGGTAGAGTTGATAATAAAAGTAATATTTTGTTAATTCATTTTTTTTATTAATCATTGATTTTACTCATGATCGAAATAATTTTACTAAACTCAATCAAAGCTGCCAATCTAAAAATAATTTATAGTTTGCGATGAGACATGCTGTTAATTACATTATGAAGTTAAAAAAAACGGAAAAATAATTTCTTTTCTTATAAAACCAATCTGGAAGCGAAATGATCTTAAAATAAAATATGTTAAAGTTTGCGCGGTAACCTAATATACTAGGCAATTAGGGAACGTTAGGGGAATGCAGAGGTAATGGAGTTTAAATTGTTATAAATAAATATGTGCAAAATCACCGCGGGCTGCTAATCGGTTTTGCAATTAGATGTAGGATAGCTTAGCGCGGTCCCACTGGTGGGCTAAACCTTGGGCTTTACGATAGAGATAGATAGATAGAGACTATAGGTAAATCACTTTCAACCGGAATAGTACATGAGTTTACCTTCTGTTACACTTTATTCTATGGTAGATATGACATGACGAATCAGCGAAATAAAATTCAGATGCGGTATTCGATAAAAATTAATAGAAGCTATTAAGTTTATGGTAATTAATTTATCACTTAATTGTTTCTTAAAAATGCTTTAAATCTGTTAACACTGTTAATTAATCAAAAGCTTCATAAGAAGCTTGTCTACAGCCTACATTATCTAAGGTAATTGTTTCACAACAATAGTATCGCGATAAGCGATATTATTTACATCATTTATCATAAAATGTAAGTAATAAAACTGCCTGACATATTTGAATTGTGTGTTTCAGCTTTACAATTTGTTTTACTTGAATTCGAAACTTAGATGAAGAAAAAAATATCTTATCTATTCAAAAACATGACAAAGTAAAATCTACCATCCATCCATGCTAAATCCAATATTTTTTTTAACTACTTTTCCGCGGGCGATGCCTCGGGCGTTGTCTAGTCATGATGTAACATCGGTTGTAAAGCGCACAAACTTCGTCTTTATCCTCTAGTATAGTATATTTATAATTAAGTGAGCTATCCTGAGACGAAATAACGTCATAACTTAGGTTGTACAGCGCAAGAACTACGTCTTTATTCTCTAGTATATTTATAGTATCTTCGCCAACTAGCCGTTGATCAGACAAGTGGAACCGAGGTGCAAGTATCATGTCTTATCACGCTCGCATTCCATGGGCCGGTGATTGATAACGCGACAACAAGTGCTGATAGCATCTCGTGAGAGAGCCCTACATTGCATACTGCACATTTGACCGACATTATGATTTATGCTTGTAATTATTGCCTAAGTTGTCTAAATATTAAGATTAAGAAAGTTGTTGATATATTGTTTGAAGTTGTTTGGGTTTTTGTGGCATGTATTTTGTATGGATTTAAATGAAACTTGGCACACACATTGACTGTCAGCCACAAATGGAAGCCCTACAGGACAGCATGGGGTCCGACCATGTCCCTGTCCTGTTTGTCCTGGCGAAGGAACCACAGAGAGTCTCGCTCGGAAGGCCACGTCGATACATGGATTGGACAACCTTCGAGCGAAAACTGGAGATCACCACGCCAACTCGGCCAGTCCGCACGGAAGCGGACGTTGACCAGCTGGCGGGAGAACTCACAGCCAGCGTTCAAGACGCAATGCAGGCTGCGACAAAAGACATGACGTCACGGGGGAGTCAACCTCCCCTACCAGTATTCATATACCGTCTACTGACGAAGAAACGCAGCCTGCAGAAACGCTGGCGCGAATCAGGAGACCCCCAGCTGAAGACCCAGTACAACCGGGCCGCTGCCCGACTCAAGGCCGAGTTAGCGTCCCTCGCAACCGAGAGCTGGGAGGAAAGAATGGACGCCGCGGCAGACGACTGGACGGCGCTCCACCAGATCTGCCGTCAACTAAAGAAAACCCCAGCCTCGGTCTGCCCACTTCGACATGAAGACGGCTCTTTGAGATACCGGGCGGAAGATCGTGCGGAGATCTTCGCCGAACACCTCGAACGCCAGTTCCGGCCGAACCCGACAGATCGACGGGAACACATCGCAGCAGTCGAGCAACACCTTGAGAGGTACTTTGCGTCGCCTGTAGCTCCTGAAGAAGACCCAATCGTCTTCTCCCCCGGATTGGTGCAGCGTACCATCCTTAAACTGAAGCCCAAGAAGGCCCCGGGGGCGGACGGGATCACGAACAGTGCGCTGCGGCACCTCCCACAAAGGACGGTTGGAGCAGTCGCGCGCCTGTTCAACGGGATCCTACGCACCGGAGCCTTCCCGAATCAATGGAAGGAAGGAAGAGTATGTATGCTGCCCAAACAGGGGAAGGACAGGCTGAAGCCAGAGAGCTACAGGCCCATCACCCTGCTTTCTTGCCTCTCCAAGGTGTTTGAAAAGCTCCTGCTGCAGCACCTCGAACCGCATCTGACTCCCAGACCGGAGCAGTTTGGGTTCCGGCCGGAACATAGCACGACTCTTCAGTTGTCGAGGGTGCTGCACACCGTTACCGCGGCGCTAAATAAGCGAGAACGCGTGTGTGCAGTGTTCCTCGACATGGAAAAGGCGTTCGACCGTGTTTGGCACGACGGCTTGCTGTACAAGATCTCGCAGTCGTCGGCGCCCCGGAGAGCCGTCAAGGTGATCTCCAGTTTCCTCGAACATCGGAGCTTCAGAGTAGTAGTGGACGGCGCGCTATCGTCAGTGCGCCCCGTCGCAGCCGGAGTCCCCCAGGGGAGTTGCCTGTCCCCGGCCTGCTACGCCTGCTACACCGACGACATCCCGGCGGCAGGGGGGGTGTCCCTCGCCCTGTACGCCGATGACGTGGCGTACGTCTCCACATCTCTTAACATGCCCCACGCCATCGTCAAGATGCAGCGCGCGCTGGACGCCCTCTCCGAGTGGCTCGCCGTGTGGCGTCTGTCGGTGAACGTCGGAAAAACGCAGGCCGTGCGGATTGGTAGCTCAACATCGCGCGACCCTACTCTGAAGCTCCACAACCAGGACATCCAGTGGTCCCTTCAGGCTAAGTACCTGGGGATCACTATTGACAGGAGTCTCACTATGAAGTCCCAGGTCGACAACGCAATCGCCAGTGCCAGAAGCGCGATGGCAGTCCTTCGGCCAGTGCTCTCCTCGAGCCTCCCTCTGAAGACGAAGATCGGGGTGTACAAACAGTACATCCGCCCCCGCCTCACGTACGCGGCGCCCGCCTGGTACGCGCTGACCGCCGAGACACACCGCAAGCGCCTGCGAACGACTCAGGCGGTCGCGCTGCGCCGGGTGGCTGGCGCGCCACGTTACGTGAGGAACGCCGTTATCCAGAGGGACTTACGAGTCGAGAGCCTGGACGAAGCAATCGTGAAGCTGTCGCGCCGAATGTTCGAGCGCGTCGACGCGGCGCGGTTCCCGCACCTGCGGGACCTGGCGCCGCTCCACGCTCGACCACCGGACCGCAGACCCTTCCCGCGCGACCTGTTAGTTGCGCGGGGGGGACACGCCGACACCGGGACTTCATAAGTCGCCGCCTGGTCGCTGATCGGCTCCTGCTGGGCTTCCCACCAGCGGGATTCACCCGGTAGGGCTTGATCGCCCGGGCGGCGCGAAGAGACTCCACATCACCGGAACGACTTCAGCGGCCTCATAGGCCGCACTTGGACTGACCAATCACACGGAAATGACTTTTTGATAGAGACCCAGAGTAGTGGGTCTCACTCCAAGGACCGGCTCATTTTCATGAGCCGCGAGAGCTTCCCCCAAAAGGGGTCTAAGAAGACCCATGGGTTTACCACGCCCCCTGCGGGGCGGTGTGAAGATCGACGGCTACATTGACTGTATTCACGAATAGGGATTTGTTAGGATTTAATTCAGGTTGTACGTTTCCTGGGATGATTTAGACGTCTTAACTTAGACGTTTACTGTTGAACCGATTTGGATTAAACTTGGCATTTAGATATACCATGTCCTGGATCATAGCAACGTTCTGGATATTCGAATGATTTCCTTATTAAAAAAATGCAATATAAGTATGATATAGTCGTATCTCAGTTTATTTTAAAAACATTCTCTATAGCTTGTCGTGTTATCAAACAATGAACTTTTAACAATAAAGAGTTTGTTGACCCTTTTAATTAGACTCACACGTTAAATTGTAGTATGATAATAGGCTCGGATACGTAAAAATGCGGGTTGTAGTTTGTTTGCTTTTAATTAACTATGCCCATATTGTTCGAGAAAGTTTTAGGGGCTTATGAACTAGGCAGTGTGAAAGAGGGGAAACTGAAAATATTAGAATAAGCAGTTTGGAGCGCCAGTTTAAATTGAGAGTTTTTTTCGTTTGTGAGTTGGATAATCTGTTAATTTATATACTCGTAATATAACTACGTATAAGGTAAGGTGGGGTAAGACTAACACACAGGGCAAGACTAACACTGTCTATTATCTCGATATGCACTTGAAGAAACGACATGTGTGTGTTTTAGCCGAGAACATTTACGTTTGTTATATCTTACAGACTGGAAAAATTTCGTATTTAAGCTATACGTATCGAGATAATAGACAGTGTTAGTCTTGCCCCGTGTGTTAGTCTTACCCCACCTTACCTTAGTACTTTTTTATTTATCTTATTCAAGATTTTTAAGGTTTGTATGTAACAATATCGTTTATACTGGGTCTTGTTATACTTAAGTATTTTTAGTTTGTTTCTGTATGGCCTATTGTACCTGTATGGCGCAATGGTTACTACGCCGGATCGCCGTTCAAAGGGTCCTGGGTTCGATTCCCAGTGGGGCCGAAATTTTAATAATGAATTTTAATTTCTGTTTTTGGTCTGGGTGTATGTTTGTGTGTTTCTGTGTCGTCCATGGCACTCACAACACAGGGAATCCTAGTGTAGGTATAGCGTTATTATTATTAAGATATAAATCTGTTTTGTATATTTATTAAGCTTATAAGGAATATTATTACAGTTCTAGAACCACTTGTGATTTACATTATTTTTAACATAAAATTTGTCATGTTGTCAAGATTATGTCTTTCAATTTTAACTAAAAACATATTTAACAAATTCGTTTAAATGTTTCTCATGTAATATTAATGAATCTACAACCAAACTATGTGGTGTGACCTTTCCCCTTGAATCTATTAAAAAAACCTAAACAATACTAAGAAACGACTTACGTCAGTATTAACATAATCTGTACAAAAGGTGAAAACTGATTGATACACGATGTATGAAAAGCAAAATAGACTCTTATTTATAATGAATTAAGGTCGATACTTAAAAAACAGTCATATTTCATTTTCAGATCTAATGCATTGAAAGCGAGGAAATATATTAAGTTGAGCGAGCGAACAATGTATCAGATAATTGATACAATCTGTGATTATAATCCTTAAAATTAAATAAAAGCATTAAAAATATCTTTAAAACAATAAATAATGATGCTGTATTTAATTAAAAAATATAACACACAAATGAATTGTAGTATGGATTGTAATTTTTCTATTTTTCCGAATAAAAAATAATACGCAGCAATATTTTAACTAGCTGTAGCCATGCAATGAATCTTTTTCAATGTATACAAAACTTTACACGAATTAAAGTTTTTAACTATTAAAAAAGTTTATAAGCGAAAGTGCTAATCCTTAAATCTGCATAGTTACATCGCTTATCGTTTATCGCTTTGGTTACAACAACTACACAACATTAAGCCCTGTTTACATCGGTACATTTAACGTGCATTTTTACTGGTACACTAACTATTCATGTTAACTACTTGCGCAGTAACTTTAAATGAGATAACTTGAATTGCTGACCGTACGTGGGATGTAGGTAATGGTTACATAAAAGTGAAAGATATTAGGATTCTGTTTTCTTTATTTTAATAGTTATTGTCTGCCGTCTGGGTTTTAAGTTATAATTTCTATATTATTGGAAAGTTGTAGAGGCCATGCCTCAATCTCTTATTAGCATATTTTAAGATATGCTAGCTATAGCTATGGTCGGGAATCGAACCTGGATACCTTTGATAAAATTGCGTTTCATACACTAACTCAAGAGCGGAAAGCTCCGTTTACAGATAGGTGACTTTGAAATTTACATTTACCACCTAAAAATATCGAAAGTCTATAGTCGTCTATAGTCTAAAGTCTTCTATGGTCTATAGTCTGTTGCTTAATGTTACTTAAAATAATTAATTGTGGTCGGAATTCGACCATAGAGCAGGTACTCTAGTATATCTAAAACGATAATATTTACTACGTAGATATTTTAAAACAAAACACATTGAAACAATGTTGAATACGTATTTAAATGACTGTTTGTGTGTCAGTCGGTAACAATAAATTGGTTCTAATGGCACCAATCAGAAGGCACAATAAAACTCTGGGAGTAAATAAGCAATAATTTAGTTGGAGTGTAAAGGCTGTTGCACACTATCGTCTCTTTCATATATATTTTTTAATTTATTTTCAAACTAGTAAAAATGAAAGTGGATTGGTGACCGCTAGTTTATTGAAATTTCATTAAAGGGTATGTACATTAAACCTACGGTCCCGGTTGTCATCTTTAGATAAATATCTTAAGTCCATGTCAGAGGAATTAGGAAAAGAAAACAGTGAAAAAATCTCCTCAGCACATCACTAAAATTACTTGTTGCTCTTAGTGCATAAGTAGATTACCGATATTTTCTGCTAATATATTTAACCTAACAAATTTTGACAAAAAACTTATAGCATTTATAAGTTTCAATTATAATAATTACTAGACGACGCCCGTGGCTTTGCCAGCGGAAAAGTCGTTCAACAAAATATTGAATTCATCCCACGGGAACCTATAATCAAGATAAAAACTATCCTATGTCCTATTCCTGGATGCAAACTATCTGTGTAAGTTCCAGCTTAATCCGTTCAACGGTTTAGGCGTGAAGGACTTACAAACATCCAAATATCCAAACATCTTTACAAACTTTCACATTTATAATATTAGTAGGATTTCACAAGATATTTTAATTAGCATTTCCATTAAAGTACTAAGGTTGAAAAAGCTTTAGGTTTCAAGCTGTTATTTTAAACACGGAAATAAAGAAAGTGTTGGTTTGGACACACCTTTACGCCGTAACTCATATTTTCACTTTGACCCCGTCGAGGACTTTACGATGTCATTAAAACAATAACTAAAAGTATTTGTTGATTTATTACTAAAGTTCTGTAGTGTAAAGTGCTTTTAGGGTTCAGTAAAATGATTAGGTACCTACTTATGACCGTTTAAAAATATAGGTATGTTTGTCAGTTCGTTAATATATGTATATTTAAGGTAATAGAATATGTAAATTGTATCGTCTTACGAAAATTACGTAAAATGTATTTAGTAGTAAGGTGTTTTTTAACTTAATTTAAAACTCACACAATCACAAGTATTATAAACAGACAGCACATAGTCAGATGGACATAATATGCACATAGGCACATGATCATAGATGATGAATAGTTGATTTCTAACTAGGTATATCGACTATATTAAAGTAATGAATTATGGTCAAATTTCAACCTCAGAGCGTCATCTAGCTACAATTAATTTGCTTTGAGCCTAAGATTATC
The DNA here is from genome assembly GCA_001278395.1 of Lerema accius. Lineage (NCBI taxonomy): Eukaryota > Metazoa > Arthropoda > Insecta > Lepidoptera > Hesperiidae > Lerema > Lerema accius. Next base: position 7,263 of record LGAG01000455.1, on the reverse strand, counting down.
AATCTCTACCTTATCGGGATTTAGAGTTCAACATAAAAGTTGATAACAATTATGGTACGGTACCTTTGACCATTTCGATATATTTTCTATAAACCAGTGACATGGTTACGGTTACAGTTCACGATTTCGCCATAACGATCGATATCGAAACAATAACTGAATGGTAAATGACTTCTGTCTGTTTGTACGTATATAGCTTTAGCTTTTTAAGGGTTCCTTAGAGCTTAAAGCGCTTATAGCGCGGCGGCTTGCGTTGATTCTAAGTAATGTCATAAGCGGGTTGGGTAGTTTTATAAACATGTGACAATAAAAAAAATAATCTATAGTAAAATTTAAATATAATTTCTTAATACCCATCTGCACTAGAAGGGTAATGTTTATCGAGCTTATGTATGTATGTATGTATGTGTAGTTTTTGGTAAGCTCCACATCCTAAACAGATTTCAAAGTACTGGGTGGGGTTTAATTAGATTCGTCTTCATTGTAGAAGTGACACAGATTACTTTTTTTTAAACCCTCTCTAATTTTCGCAGGCGGCTTTTTTGTTTTTTTTTTATTATTATATAATTATTGGTATTAAAATCCTTTTTATCTTCTCTTACCTATTTTCGGAACAAGGTTAGCACTAAACCATCAACTAAGAAACATAATTAAAACTAAAACTAATTCGAGCAACCGAGATATTAGAACGAGATTTAATACTATACCTATTTATTTACGTTATGATATCAAAGGAAGTCAGTTTAATACAACACAAAATTAAAGTTATCATTAAGACTCCCACAGAATTGCTTCTGGCTGTTGCTACCAAATTCAAGAAAGGAATATCACGCGCCCTATATTTCCTTTAACAAGACTATTTATTACTTTTTCCTTTTATATCAACTATTGATATTGAACTCACTATCACATTATGTTAAAACGGTGATAGCTTAGTGTTATGCATAATTGGTCTCTCGAACGGGATATCCTAGGTTCAAACCCCGGTACGCACATAATCTGATTAATCAAATTATTTGTATACGAGCTGTTGCCCGCAGCTTTGCTTGCGGAAATTATAGTTTTGCGGTGATATTTACCCACTTAGGGGTTGATTTAAAAAAATCGTTGAATCATGTTTTTCATCCCTTTCAACCATAAACCTAAACACAAATTTGCAAACTGCTAGCTTTAAAATTTGGTTAATTTTCATACAAAGTTTCATCCCTTATTTCACCCCCATAGGGAATGATTTTCTAAATTTTTTAAAATTCGCATTTCTTAGCTTAGTATCAAAAACCTAAATACCAATTTGCAAATTGCTAACATTAATTTTATTTTTATTTTCATACAAACTTTCATCCCCTATTTCCCCCCCTTAAAGTGTGAATTTCCAAAAATCCGTTCTTAGTGCTCCCCTACACTCTAGAAGGAACCTCTGTGCCAAGTCTCATGCTTCTAGGTCTATCCATGTAGGCTGTAGCGTGTCTGTCAGTCAATCAACATTTTTATTAAGTATGATGATTAGAAACTAGTTATCACTCGCTTCGGTGAAGGAAAACATCGTAAGGAAACCTGCACCTGAGAGTTCACCATAAAGTTCTCAAAGGTGTGTGAAGTCTACCAATCCGCACTAAGCCAGCGTGGTGGACTAAAGCCTGTCCCCCTCACACTGTGAAAGGAGACCCAAGCTCAGCAGTGGGACGGTTATGGGTTATGATGATACTGATTTTGGAAAAGGGAGATCTTCCACCAGGCGAGATGTGATACCTGTGGAGCGGCCAAGCTCCAACTGACTGAATGTCCAAACTTGTATATATATTCTGTCAGTGTAGAAAACTTCGATAGCGCGATTCAGGTTGTGACGTCACCGTTTGAAATCTCAATTGCGAAATAAACATAAACAAGTTGTTTATAATTCAAGCATCGAATCAAGTGTTAGTGACATTTCATAACGCATTCTCTTGACTGGAGTCTGCTTAATCATTAAGTAATGCTCTTAAGTGGATATTACCGATGCTATTAGGAAAACACTTAATCGTGGCGGCCATATTAATATTTGTTTAAAGTCTACTGATTGTGATGTGTATGGTGCAATGATTAATGTTGGACTGTTGGTCAGAGGATCTTGTTTTCGATTTCTAGTGAGGCAAAAATTCTGTTTTTGATCTTTGTGTGTGACTGTTCCCATATTTTGTGAATTTTTCATGGTAACCACAATACATAGAATCCTTAAGTTATGACTATCATTATCATAATTAACTATCAAAGGCAAAATATTTTGATTTTTTCCAAAAAAAAAATCTTTTGGTAATCCATTTAATCTTCTTAATTAGCCATCAGAATATTAACTTATAATCCATAAAGTTCTTTTACTTAGCAACACACTACGAGTTATATAAACGACGCTATTTATAAACCACGACTCCATTGCCTTGTGGTATATTAAGCAACCGCGGTAGGCTCTAAATATTTGTAAACCTGAATACTGCAGCCGATAAGATAACGCACTTCCTCTGTTAACATAAAAATATTAATTAACCCTAATTATTACGGCATAAGGTTCAAATTCGTCTGGATCTTGCATTAAAAATCTTATTTGAATCGAGTGTAGGAATGCAATAGCTTGTTGACAAATTACTAGGGATGCAAGAATACCGAAGAATCTTCTTGTACCAAGTACTTGGTATGTTGGAATTTGTTGCTTGTTATTCTGTTTTCGATATAATTTGCAACAATCATTGATGTTTGTGAAGTTGTTGAATACTTGAATAATATTTGCGAGAGCATTTCAAAAGTTTTTGAGTATTGCAAGTTTTAGCTCTGTGAGGGACTCATTGCCTGGCTAGGTGATCGACGAAGTAAAAGAATTGCAAGCGCAGTCAGAAAATGAATGGGTGACCACTATTGTCAAATTCTTGAGGGTTGCTAAACTGTTTAGAGGCTTACGGGCCGCCTTAAAACTTCCGACTTCCAACTATTGATTTAGAAAATAACTCCTTTACCAATTCGTACTAGAACAGCGTGGTATACTATGCTCAATCATTAGAGAAGAGACTGTATTACATACTAAAGAATTATGTTCAATGAGGTTTCCTTTAAAAGACAACAAATTACACAAAAATATTTCATCTAAGAAAAATATAGATGTTTTACTATTGTCTCTCCCTTGATCTTTACGAATAGTAGCTGCATCGGTAATCTTTCTCCAACAATATTTACAAAGCTACGCTACCGCCGCCAGTGGCGTAAAGTGGAACTAATTATGAGTGAGCAACTTAACATTCCTCCATAAATTTCAACATTCAGCAAATAGCCTAAAGCGTCTACTTGTAGGGTCAAGTATTAAGCAAAAGCTACCCATTTCTTGACTTTGAACTTATACAATCTGAATTCTAAACATGTTTGATGCCAAACAAGTTATAGAATTTTGGTGTTAGAAAACTAATCTTTACCTACGTTTTTCCTTTGCCACTCACATCCTCTTAATGGCTGGACTAGTATTCATTATTTTTTTCTTTATACGTCTTATTTGAAAAGATTTAGCAGCCATGCTATTGCAGATATTGGAGTGCCCATTTAAGTTATTCAATATTATGAGCATGATCATATTAATTTAACTAATTTCAGTACCAAATACGTACCGTACTTATTCGTAGATACCGCTATTTCCTAACTTAAAGATATTCATATTCAGAAGCTAAACAATGGACCCATAACTCTCACGTCTTATCGACAAGGTTGCGTGGTTACGAGGAATCTGCCGAAAGATCTTAGAAAATGATGACCAATTGTTGAAACGCCACTATCCTAAACAATATTATTGAATTATTAAACGTAGAGTACAAAGTATAGGTGACATTTTAACTTTTGGTAATTGATACTGCCTTTGACTTGTTTATTTTCCACAACAATAATAATTAACTTTAGAAAACTTTATGTCTAGTTCTTCTTCTTTTTGTCCATTTGTCTAATCTATTCTATTCTTCCCTAATAGCTGTCACCTCTGGGTTTCATTAACTTTCCTAAGACAGTTATTCCAACTGTTATTTGGCGTATCTTGTCCTCTTCAATCATACTTCCTCATCATTCATATCCATCGATGTTCTAGTTGTTTTTCATTTGTCTTTTTGTATTTACATTGTTTCTCTCTTCTCTGTTTATACCTTTGGCGGCAGAAAAAAAAAATTGCATCTTTTTAGTCAACCTATATTGTCTTTCAAGTATTTTCTATTTCTTCTCAGGTTTTGAAGCCCACTTCTTAACCGCATCATCAACCTGTTCTATTCTTTGAATCCAGCTTTTTTCAGCTGTTTCCTTTGTCTAAACAGTCCATCTATTTGATGGATAATGCCTTGGGTGCCATTCGTTAGCTTCCATTACTATTTATTCATCATTTACCTACATGTCTTATTACGTGGTTCTTCAAATACGTAGTTCTTGAATTCCTACTTCAGAAAGATAACTCTGAGTTTGTGTTACTGCAACGAAATTGCACAATTTATTATCCCAACATTATGTTTATTGTTCAACCTCAAACATTCACCTTTACACGGCTTATTTGATATAACCAGAGATATTAATACATTGTATTGTCTCAACAAAGCTTCGAGTTAACCAACTTTAGCCGCATTGCATCGCATCAGCAATCCATTACTCCAGTCGACATTGTCAAAGGTCGACACACCGGATTCTTTTAAACTGGTTGGAGTCCATTTTGCCATTTTGTTACTAGATTTAACCATTTGTCTTATAGCTGGCTAGTATCGTTTAGAAGGATTATTTGTAAGGACGTCTAATTTAGTAGTTGTTCAAGTGTATGCACGCAGGAGGAATGTCAGGGTGCATTGGTGCAAGGAAGAGGGCCTTAGATTGAGTAACAAAACTGGGATATCTGACGAATTCGACATCTCTTCTGATCAACATGGTCATTACCTCAGTCATTAGAGTTTAATAATAGCCTACTGACAGTGTAGTATAGGTCTTAAAATGTATTATAGTATTTTTTTTTCATAATAAGTTCACCATATATATTTTTCTCATTATCTAAGATATCTTATACGTCGGCAATTATTCTATGAACTTTTCTTTCTTTCGTCTAGAATTTGTTGCATTGTTTCTAATTACAAAGGTTTGATTTCACGGTCCCTACAGAGTAAAACAATTAACGGCAATAGGATGCAATACCGATTAAGTTCCTAGTTCATCACATGGAAAAAATTGGTGACTTCTAAAGCGAGTCGCTGCGATTATTCGCCACCAATACCACAAGTCCCATAGTTACATCTTTGTTTTTTTTTCGAGTTAATGTCACCGTGTCATGATATTGATGTCCTTGCCCATCACGAGGTCATTAGCGTATAATATTCATTATATATCATGATGTATAATGATCATAGAGCAACGGCTTGCATGATCGTAAGTGTACATAATTTAAGCAATGTGCACGGCCTTTAGATCCAATTTAAAACCGCTAGTGGCGTTATTTTATGATCATATCATACTTCTAATTATGTGTAAGAGGCATATTTTTATATAGTGATGTTAACTATAATACTATTTGATTTTGGGCTACTTATAAAATGTACCTACTAAGTACTTTTAAAAAAGGTAGTTAACTTAATAAATTATAAATTACTAGACGATGCCCGCGGCTCCGCCCGCGGAAAAGTCGATAAACAAAATATTGATTTCGTCCCAAGGGAACCTATAATCGGGATAAAATGTATCCTATGTCCTATTCCTGGATGTAACCTATCTGTGAACCAAGTTTCAGCTTAATCCGTTCAACGGTTAGAGCGTGAAGGAGGGACAAACATCCAAATATCCAAACATCCTTACAAACTTTCACATTTATAATATTAGTAGGATTATTATTGATTTGGCCCTTTTTTAAGCATTGCATGGAACTTACTAAAAATCCATTTATAATTCTATTTTATTACATTATTATTTTAACATTATCTTGAAAATTAAATTGCCTGAAAGAAATGGTCGAAATTTACTGTATTATTTCATGTATTCAAGCTGAAAAATTGTTCAACACCTGAATAATTTCACAACACTACAACACTTTTTTTACTTTTTAAAGTAATAGTATTTGGGATACACGAGTATTTTTAGTACTAGTTTTGTCATTAATGTTTGAGCAAGTTAAAGGTTGTTTAAACATGTTACGAGAAAACAGTTTTTCACACGTTTCAAAGCAGTTTCACTATTTTTGCTCGCGCTGCCCATAACTTCACTTTAGCACCAAAACGTCGTAACCTACAATACTTAAAATATTCGTAATAGAAAATAATCTCACTGTATCTATACTTACTATCTCTATTATTTCTTCAAATAGGTTTTTTTATAGATGAGGTTAATGGGACTGATATGATAATTTCAAGAATTTAACTAGGTATGTTTTTAAAGATAATAATCAATTATTAACTGACTACTTAAATTCGAAATAGACGAAAGGAGTTAGTAGAATTGTTATCTTATAATTTAGTAAAATTTAATTTCATCTCGAATCAAAGACCTGTTAGAATTGTCATGTTATTATTTTTTAACAAATGTTTTTTATGCTAATTTATGCATAAGTATACACGTAAAATACAAAGAAACACGAGGAAATAATAGAAATATTAGAACACAATTTTACTTCATAAATACGAACTTACGAAGTTATTACAAGTAATTTCATCAATTGTAGCAATCCAGTTAAAGTTTTCAGAGAGTGCTTTTTATTTTTTATTTCTAAGCTTATTGCTTTCTTTCAATCTCTTGTAAGTTAAGTGCTATGGATGTAGTTTATTGGCTTTTTATTTCTTTTCATTTACTTAGCCCTCGTAATAAAATAAAGGGTGCACCTGGAAATTGAATACTTCAACACACAATTATACCTTTTTACTATACACTGTAAACTTGTGATTAAAAAATGTCTGAGAACATTATTGTTACCTACTAAAACTTTCTGTCAAGAGGAATTAGGTAGGTATGCTTAATTGTATTTATTTGGATATTATTTTGACTTTTAAAATATTTTTTTTATAAAATTCAATTAAACATTATTACTGCTCCCTTTAAATGAGCCGATTAAAATCACATTAACTTATTATAAGTTTTTTATATGTATTCTATATAATGACGTATTATGGGTATTTGTCGTATTTTAACCACGGAACATCGCAGTAACACATGCTTAAACATAATAAAAGTTTTGTGGTTTTAACTTAAACAATACATTAACATATAAAATCTCTAATTTTAAATGTCGGAGAACATAGGAATTTTAAA
>LGAG01000454.1:93918-106006 GCA_001278395.1 Lerema accius | reverse complement strand
TTTAAACTTCTCCCCTTGCAACTTATTTACACAACTCCGCAACTCATTAATTCATGATCCGCGCCGATAACACAGATCGTTAATCGATTTTGAAAGTTAGCCGGCGCGCTGCCCACGCTGCCCACTAGCCGCCAACTATTTCATTACGCTGATAATACAGAGCTCAATCAAACTTATTCGCTTGGAATGCTGCTCTTACCGTTCCTATTAAACAGTTCAATTTTCCCTCAACGACTTACTTAATTTTATCATACTGAAATTATTAATCAATAATTATTACGTCTTTATCTTAATTATAATCGTTTGATCGTGCCTTGCAATATGTCTATGTTATAAGTCAACATTTTTTACAATCAACAACATTTGCTAAATACTCCGGTGTAATGTTAATATGTCACTGGTTATGTCATTGAGTCTAATAATTAAATCCTCTATAAAACTTACAAATATGAAGGTAAACTCGAAACACAGTCACATTGTGACACAATGTCTTGTGAATATCGACAATCAGTAGTGTGTTATGTAAACAATGCCAAGTGCAGCTCTGTGGCTCGAACCACACAATGACTGGGCTTCAATCCTGACGTCACACTCGTTTTTGTAATTAAACTTGGAGGTACTCTCTTGAGACGCCGCCGTCGGCACTATAGAACGTTTGAGACCATACACGTTTAATAATCACATAATACACCGTAAGGTACGCTGCATACTCGTACAGTTACTTATACATCGAGTATTATATGTATTACGTACCACAACATATCTTTTATAATAAACATAGTTTCTATTATACTGAAAGATAACATAAATTCTTAATAGAATGATCTTACGTCAAAATAAAATTGCCAAACGTTTCTGAAAATATACTGCCTATAACTAAAGTTCAACAACTCCAACAAGCTGTGTACTAACTAGATGGTGATCAGCATCGACAGCAGGAACTTATTATTCTTACTTACTCATTATTATTCACCGTATAATGAGTTGTTTTAGTAAATTAATCAAGAACAAATTTTAGCGTTAATACTGCCACGGCCCGTATTAATAAAGTAAGACTAAGTTATGTCGGTTGAAGATAAATAAAGTAGAAAACTTCAGACGGCTTTCCGACTTACACAAGGAAGTTAGGGATGTAGTGAGCGGGGCGAGGGAGGCAGTGCGGGAGGGGGGGTGAGTTCAGCACTTATTATATCTCGTGTTAATGACTGCTCCTCATTAAACACGCGCTCGCACGTGTGCGGTTTCATTTCGCAGGGACCCTTATACACATCATTACTTTTACGGATATGCAAATGTTATTATTGATCTAGCACATTTTCAAGTTTTCTCGGCGGCTATTTTAGATGCTATGCTGCACTAAATAGCAAATAGTTTTGTATTTATTAGACATTTTTAATATTTTGTGCATCAAATCTTCGTTCGAAAGCGGTTCTTTTACACGTTTGTTACAATTAGTCTGTTACACCTTCCTCCTCCCCTGAGGTGTTGTGGATAATACACACGTCAAGCTGTATCACGCTCTCGATGGTATCTTTGGAGCACGTCGCTTGACATATACGAGTAGTTGCTCCTCGACTATAAATCACAGGCTGCAGCGCCCCGCGGGACACCGGATACCACTTTCGACTTAATACAATTCTGTATTTAAAGTTCAATTTTCAATATGTATGTGTGTGTGAGTTTTAAGCTAGTTGCCTACTAACCGACACTAACTCATAACATCATTTGTACTTTGTCAACTGTCTTAACAAGATTAGGGATAGTTATTGAAAACGGCCTTCAGTAAACGGACCGCCATCGCCACGTCACCTCACTTGCTCAAAGTTTATTAAAGGGTCGGTTCGGGGGCACATATCTATTTCTGAAACGCTGAATTTGTATTTGGGTCAGATTCGGATGGCGGCGCATCAGCCCGACATACAAAAGCTTTTCGCACAATCGAGCGACAAAATCAAACAAGATTATCGTGTTCGAGTGAACTTTGTGCCATTCTTCGCGGCGGCTGTTTACAACAATGTTAAATCCAACATCAATCAACTGCGACTCTGCAATTGCCTAGTGTTCGTATTGCATACAATTTATGTCGATACTTACAGATCTCGACTTATGTAAATTTTGTTCAGATACATTTACGTAAATAAATGGGTGAAAATAAACTGTATAGTCATGCATCATGCGTAGGTACACGCCGCACGCTTGCTTTTTGGGTTCCTTCCTGTCGCGAGCCCGCGGACGATAAAACGATGTCCCATCTCAAAATATATTTAACTCAATATTCAAATAGAATAGGTTTTAATGTAGCGATCCGAGTGAAGCGTCATCGTAAGCTTCATTATAAATCAATGACAAAGAATCCGTAATTAAAGCTTGTTGAAATTTTATAATGAATGAAATTAATTCTAATATTATGCGATAGAATAAATGAACTTTAATTAAAACGTGGAGACTAATGAAATATCCGACGGATGAATAAGTAACATAATTCTATTAATACGACGGAACGAGTCGTGTGTCAGACCGCGGGGCGATCGCGATCTTATCGAATTGATAATTAAATTCTAAACAACTCCTAACAACAATATGCGATACATAGTACAATTGCAACCTTCTGTAGCCAGCTAGTCAGGTCGGTATAACGCAGTATAATGTTCAGTTAATTCGGCAATGGTTATCTAAACGATCATCTGATTTGAGATTGTGAATGGTAGTGACTCCAAACTTATAAGTAGTAATTCATGTAAGACTGAAAAATTTTGTATGTATCATTGTATAGCAGCCGCTGCGGTGACGGGCGGCCGCGCAGCCGGGTGAACGGGCGTGCTAGACCCGTCTCATTCAATAACAAACAGACAGTATTGTTTGTCGGCCGTCACCATCGACTTGCTAGCGATAACAGCTATTGGTTCACGTCAATCTCATCAGCCGTACAAACAACAAACACCCACCATTGTGTCGTAATCACATGTTCACCGCGCATCATGCTGCACGCGTCGTGGAGAACGATCAGGAAATGGAATTAAAAACCAGTCTTTTGGATACAGCAGGTGTCAAATTACAAAACACAATAAAAAAATTGTAATCTATTCGTACTTATTATAATTAGGAATATTGTCATATTTATATTTATTTAATAATTAATATATAAGATATACCGATATTGGCTGATATACGACGTATTGACAGCATCTGATATTCATATTATTATATTAATACCTAAATGTAAATTTTATTATAATGATGTAAATGTTATTTATTTTATTTTGCCATGTACTTAAATTTCAATTATTTAAATTGTAAAAGTTTTGATTCTCGTTAAGAAAGCTGTTAGTTCCTAAGATGAAATATATAAATTCACGTTGATTTTGACTTTAAGACTTCAGCGAGCATGAAGCTAGGACGTCAAGTGTCTTGGAAGAAAAAGAGAATATTGTTCTCCAGCGCCACGTACTCGTATCTGGGTCGTCTGTCGGCGGCGACCTGTCATCATTACAGCGGTCATTAAGCCTCGTCAGGCCGCTATTAATTCGCGACAATTTCAATCCGGCACAAATTAATTGGCCCTCGACTAATTTCGTAGAACTGTCCTCGGAGCCTCACTCCGCGGGAATTTCTCGGCTTTTAATTTAATATTTAGATTAATGGCTCTCGCTCGAGCACTCGGCAGCCGATTAGGAAATTGGCAGTTTCGGTCTAAAGCTTTATTAATTTATAATAACTTACCTATAAGATAAAAGACAACGATTGAATCTAATTTACTTAAACGTTTCCCTGGCCACTTCGATATAAATAAATTGAAATATAGGTGTAAAAAGTAATAAATATAGTGATATTGTAAAACAGTCCTGATTATTACGATTATTTTGAACCTTAAGCATTTAGTGAAAGTTCTATAAGTCAATGGATGCATCAACATTTTAGATTCAAAATAAATATTTTACACACTGAACCAGAAGTCGCCTCCTCCTCTCTTGCTATCGTCTAAAAACCGTTATATAATTATTATCGTTCCAAACTGTGTAATAGTTAATACGATGGAGTATAAGTTAATTTCTGGTTGCAGCGCGGGCGAGGTGGGGGCGGGGGAGAGGACAGTCGGCGCCCAATTAGTCGTGAATTGGAACCAATTAAGACCGCCATCTTGATAATATCGTTTATTATCCGACTCATTTGTCGTTAATAAGAAAGAGTCACTCAATTGTTTAATCTGGATTCGTCGATTTGCTCGAAAGCAACAGGGGATTTAAGAGAATTTTGAATTAAAAGTTACTTATAAGAAAAATTTTGACTGTTGTTGGTAAGTGATGTAATCTTTATGGATATAATAATATACTCGTAAATTCAATTTCGCAATGGTTACATTTACAGCTACAGTCTCAGATTCGCGTGATCTATGTATTTATAAATCAAAATATTTAGTTAATGACACGGAAGCGGCACGTCTTGTTGTCGATCAGAAACGTTTATGTGACTCCCCCTGTATTGCGATAGTTATGCACTTCTTCGGCTGTGTCTGAATCAGAAAATGGTTAAATAATAAATTATAATTATAATTTATCTAAAGTGCGCGCCTCCACCAAAAGCTGAGCCTTAAAATATAATTATTTCCAGAAAGCATTACATCGAGAGCCACGTTATAAATCCACGCGCTCTTGTTATATATTATCCAGATTACTTGATCGAGTTTCCTCGTAAATCACACGTCGTGATATCACGCCCTATTACGACACGTCGGCGAGTTCCGAACTGTTCTGACGTCACAATAGTCAATGTGTGTACAGCCGATGACGTCACGTGTCAGTTTACGAGTTGAATTTGTCTCGCGCGCGACTCATTTCAATAACACTCATACTAACGAATACGCGTTCCGTGTCAGTCGTAGTTACAAGGACAGATTTAATTGATAGCTTGTATTCACTACTTATGGTAGTTATATAGTAGATAGCAGTTGATTTAATTGCGACATGACTACGAAGTAGTAAAATTGATATTTTTTTCCGAACTCCTATAATCTTAAAGTATTCCTTTTAAATTGGTAGCCGACCCCGTGTAGAAATGTTTACGATAAGAAGTTGATCATAACATAAAAAATTTCATTACATGTAATATGTTTCCAAGAGGAGACCCTACGGCTGATTATCATGTAGATGTAGAGTGTAGACCCAAGCTTCTAACGCTACATACCCTAACTCGACAAGCCCTTACTTCACTAACTACACCTTAGCCAAAATATTATGTGCCTTGGCTGTTAAGTTATTACAAGATTTACATAAACGTAATTAATTAACCGTGAAAAAAGTTTTTAAACTTATACAAACGGAACAGTAGCTTGGCTTGGCACTACCACCGTCACTATCAGCATCACAACAAATAACTGTCCCACTGCTGGGCTCGGGTCTCCTCTCAGATTGTGAAGGGCACGGGCCATAGTCCACCACGGTGGCTAATAGCGGATTGGACACTGGTGCACTACCGTACCCCTGAATTAATTTATGAGTTTTAAACTGCCAAAAGTATAAAAATAGTATCTTCTCACAAATCTATATGAACAAAGTTTGCACAGGATCCAAATCCCAGGGCAAATAAGTTGTACCTAACGTTCCTACCTACTACTATAGTACTACCGATCGCTTCCTTCTACGTCCTAAATATTCCCTTTTCTCTTCAACGCTGAAAAACCATTACGCGAGCCACTTAAATTTCAGCGCTGCAATATTTCAGCGACCCTTTATATTGAGAACATCGTGAAAAGAACAAAATTGTTTTTCATTTTGAGATAAATGGGGCTTTGTACACGGCGCTTTCAAATGCAGATTTTTTATGAATTTCATTTCGGAAGTAAAATTAATGTGATGTTAGTCGATGACGAGATGACTATCGCGAAAAAAGTGATTAACGTAACGTGAACAAAAAATAACATAATCGTATCTACTCGTTTGTATATTAATTAATTACCTTAAGAGGTACTAAATAAATGTACCTAGTTAATTTCGATAAAAACCTACTTAGATATTTACACAGGTTGAGAAGACCGCAAATGGCATAATTTCCGTTCGTGAACACACGGATTTTCATATGTATTCAGATACTGGCCACAGCGGCAGAGCTGGGGGCGCCTGGCATTAGGTGTGACGTTGGCAGACGATAACTCGAAGCTAACATTTGAGTAAGCATGACTGTATATTGAAGAAAAGTATAAATACAGACTACAAACATTGTTAATTGTCATTTAGAATATTCCTAAAACGTAGATGCTAATTTCGTCACAATATTGTCACAGTTTTATTAACTCATTCGTGATTCAACAGGGTGCATCTCATCGAAGGAAGGCTTGAACTCAACGATGCACGGAACCCCATACATTGCAATATTTTTTTATAATAAACATAGCGTAGCGATGTAAAGGAGTGGCACACAATCAAGACGAGTAGAGCAACAAACCACGAAGTAGAAAGTGTAGTTGTTATCATTAGTTGGCAGTTAAGTGTTGTGGAGGACCCTGGGCTATCTTACTGCCGACCGCCGCCGACCACTAATCTCAACCCTTGTATATTGTAAGAAGCCGCGGCGGCCGCGGGGGGTAAGAAAATCCCGCAGAGAGTTAACTAATTGTCCTTTGACATTGTTATTGTATCAACTACTTCTACACAAATGGCTGTGACTATTTTTTATGTTTAGTAACAAGAGACGTTTTCATTTTTGTATGACATCGCTTTTATATCATCTTTAAAGATTATCTAATCGGGATGGAAATTATTTTGTTAGGTTGATGAATGACAATATTCCACAGTCAGCTTCCATGTTTTCGCAACACAGAGTTTAGTGTTGACCACATACGAATTAATAAATTTCCCGTGTTTGACGGCCTAATGAGTGACCCGCTTCCCGGCCGTCCTCGACTCGACTCCGCTGTAGAAAACCTACGACCGACACGAACCGTTTTATTAGCACTTTCCTTTGTTATATTAATATTTGCTAAAATATTCCCGCACATTGTTATGTTGTTCTTTGTCAGTATTTGATTAATAACAATTGTAAAATAATTAGTTCGGGTTCAGTCACCTCTTGAATTTTCTAAGTTTTCCGATTAATTAAACATAATTTCCCCAAGAACAAATTGTCCGATAATAGTTCCAACAATTATTATGCATGATATATGCAGCGAGTGAACCCAACATCAGATAGTAAACCGATCCTATTTATACCCATCAGGAAGAAATTAATAGCTTCTACTAATAAGGTAGAAGTATATCACTTCGATTATAATCGTAAATTACGTACGCTTACATAATTTACGATTATAATTGAACGTTACGTACCAGTACATTATTTTACGTTCAAACACAATTGGAAAATAATAATAATAAAACTAGACGACCGTCTTCAACTCGGCTAAAAACTTGATGCGATCAAGGAGCGGGCGAATAGCCCTTTAGTAGAGATCGCTCGTTACACTCCACAGCCGATAGATATTGCTTTAACTACGAGCGAGTGGTCGTTTGATCTATCTCGTAATGACGATCAGCTTCGATGCAGCGGCTACAGTAATACCTGAGCTGCAATTATCTGTGCGGTAGATATTATAGGGGTACTGAACATGTAGGGATGTAAGATTATACTAAACGATATATTTGGTTTGCTTATCGATTTAACAAGTACAGTGTAGTGAGTATTCGCTACTTTCGGCAAAGAGCACAGATGGATGTTGATCTAAAGAAAACTACAATTACATTGACTATACATATAGCGCCAGGAGGACGTTTTTTACATTTTTTGCAAATAGTCGTCAAAAGTATGCGCGCTTCATATGTTGTTTGGGAGGAATTCACAAAGCAACTCAAATATTGACAAAGCCTTCTACTCTCTTGTTTATAGTTGTTTACCGTTTATATTATAAACGTTTATAGCCTCAATTCCACACATAAAAACTTGCGTTACTTGTCACTTGTGCTACGAAAATAATTTATATTAAAGCAATTTATAAGTAGAAAAAAAATAAGCCAATAATAAGGAGCACTTAAGAATTTTTTCATTAAAAAACGCTACGCAAGCAACAACATTTCTTATAAAATTTTCCTCAAGCGGTGATTGGCTTTCAAATGATTATTTTGCGCGATGTTGGCGAGCTTCCATTGATCCGTTCGCGGGATATTTCAACATCTTCTCGGAGCTCGTAAAGACGCTTCCTGCAGCTGCCGCACGCCACATCCTTGCCTCTCGACACCCAATTGTTTCAAACTAAGTGTCGGAAAAGTAACTCTTTCCTCAATAGGATATATAGATTCTAGATTTTATAAAAGTTTTAGTATGAATGTTGGGCATGGATTTTACAGCCTTATAACAATGTTCTTATAACAAGATAGATCATGACTTTCAACGCCGCTGAAAAACCCACCGTGTCATACAAAACATTATTACGAATGAATGAAGCATGTCTTTTAAATATTCCTATTTTATTATAACCTCTATCGTAACACATGAGAATAGTTTAACTTATTTTACCTGTCACTGACTGATTATACAAACTACACAAACACTGTTCTACCTGCGAGATAATCTTTACGATTGTCCTCGTAAATCCGAGTGGGTTGTTAAGCTGTGATTCGAAACAGAACCGTTTTTAGTCGCGGAAATGAGGAGGAAATTACTACAGATCATGCAATTCTTGAGCCGTAAAATGATTTACAAGCGTCGCTTTGATTCATAAACCGACGTCGAGTTCCACAGACCGTAAACGTAACGAGTTTTGATCGGATACTGCGGTTCGTGGTACCGATGTGGCGATATATTGGACGCAATACTGACAACGACATATTAACGAGGCTTATACAAGTTTTCGAATATCCAAATGTTTGTACGTAATGACGCTTAGACTATTATTTACCATAGTAGACCACCGTTCAATGGGCCCTGGATGCGATTACCAACGATTTACGTAATAACATCATAAGAAAACATTCATGAGAACTTTCACACTTTTATGAATTGTACAAGTTTTGTATTAAAATAGCATTTATGAAAAATTATGCTTAAATAATCCAAAACAAAAATTATTTACTAACTACTTCGTTTTACATCCACCATTTACTCGAGGAACTCGCTATTTGAATACCTTTGAAGCATCAATTAAAAACAAAATTTGACGAGCTTCAGAAATTTCTTTTTAACGCCCTGTTTATCTTTATCGAGGGACGAAAAATGGTAATTTTCTCGCTACTCTGGAGGCTAAGGGCACTCGCAGGCGCCACACGATCGCTAGAACAAACTCGAACGACTCACACCCGAGCGAAGTGATTAACAAGTCAGGAGGAAAAAAGGAATAAAACAGGGAGGTCGGAGCGTGGAGTGCCTTTATGAATATTTAGCGTCTACCGCTCCGCTCGGCTCGGCTCGGCTCGATGTATATTCAGGCGGAAGGACCGGCCGGCGAGCACACATCGAGATCGGAAATGTTGTATACTCATTTGCCAGTTTGGAAGGGCGTTCTTTGCATAGTAAGCGTAATGCGAACTACCGTCGTCACTACACACGAGTGTTCGTCTTTTAATGCAGAGATGACACTTTTTAAACATAATTTTGTTTAACATCATGTAACAAGTACGACACTACTGTGTGAAGGTAGTCATTTATTAGACAAATACTTGTGTTAACTACTTTTTATTTTCCCAATTATGTTTGTGCATGAATACATTTGGTTTTAACATTATTCACGGAAACGTTTGAAAGTCACTCGTCCCGCGGCTTTGGCTGCTGTAGAGATAATTTTCTTCACGACTGTGTACAACTTTGATTAATACTACTAATACTATCGACTGGGCGATGCTTTATATTCCAAATATCCAAATTCGTAAAACCCTAATTCAGTTTTAATTGGTCTACGCGTCCTACGAACAAGATGATGGTGCATAAGTTGTTAACGAGTTTATGTAAGAGTCGTGTGACCAGAATAACTTTTTTTGCTTATAATGTTTGCTAGTCATATATGGTAGAGCTGAATCGACTGAGTACACAAAACATCTCATCAGACAACTTCAAATAAACCTTTCCGGAGCAGTTGATTGGGTCGCCGCTCGTCGCTCGCTGGCTGGCGCCGGTCCTCGGCCGCCGCCGCCGCCGCCGCCCAGGCAGGTACGAGCGTGAGTATTTCATATCCAATTTGCCGTGATCACGTTATCCTCACGTGCGCGGTAACATGAAATACTAACAACGGAACCTAATTCCGAGATCACGGCTCGTCGAGCACCCCTGTTTATATTTAATTTCGGGCCGAAATCTCGTTCCGAACAATATGGATCCCACCGACCCGGAATTCTGGTAATTGTGCCGTGTGTTATGCAATTAGTCGCAGGTAAATAAAATAACGCTCGTAATCCTGGCGTTGATCCTGTGTAATCATCAATTATTTTCAGGCAGTGCCGACCGACGAGCGAAAAGAACATAAATATGTGACCATTCGCACACCGCGGGAATCACATGTGAACGTTACTTTTACTTGCATGAACCCGTTGTGCGGAAAAGGAAGGGTCAGACATTTCATCATTGAAATTTAATCGAAAAATTAATTGTCGGTCCTTCACGCGAACGCGGCTAATGTACTTCTAGTGTACGCGTCGGCTCGACACGTCTGAATATATATTAATTACATTAATGACTTGTACGACATACCTACAAGTCATTATTACTCCATTACATAAAAGTTATGACTCAAATAACATCTTCTACTATCTGCCTTTATTTCGTACTCTGATTTTGTTCCAGTGTTTTTTATGACATACAATATACGAGTTTGCATCGTAAGATCATAAGAATCGAAGACGAGGTACAAAGTACGATGAAATGATGTATTTCTTTATGTAGAAGATTTTTCTACTGTTCAATTTAGTAAAATAACAGTGTCGTCAGACGCCACGTGTACGTTTTATTAGTGTTATCTGGTTGGTGTCCACATTGCCTACGACCGCAGCAGCCCGCCGCCGCGCCGCGCGGCGCCAGTGGCAAGCGGCGTTATATTTCCCGCGGGACGCGCCAGTTATTGAATCCACAGTTCCCGGCTAGTTACCCACAACGAACTCTATTTCACACTTACTATTGATTTATTCATAAATATTACCGGATATTTTTAATATTGGTGTTATATTATATGTATAAAGTAAGTAAACTAAAACGGAAATTCGTCGCAGTCCCGCGTAAAGATACGTTAAAAGCGAATGTTTGGCGAACGTAAACAACGCACTTATTGTTTTATTTTGCACATTTTTATTTAAAACATGAAAAATAATTCGTATCGAAAGACTTTTCCATTAACTGTAAATTCAGAATAAAAATACGTTACGATGAGTATAGCTGTATACATAAACTCCAATAAAGTTAATCGTATATGTATAAGGATAAGTTACCAAGAAAGCTTGTATTAAAAAACATTCTAAAGCATACACCGAGGATGTTATTCTCAACTGGAGATTAAACCTTAGGATAAAAAAAAATACAAGAATTTTTGGTTTCGTTACAAAATATAATTTGGTGTTAGAAATAAAAAAGCGCCTTTATCGTAGCTACTATCCACTTTCATCATGACAATGGGTATCATGTAAGACCAAAGTAATTCGTACGTTTTATCTCAACGATAATTCTGACCTATGACAGGAAAAACTTCAAGAATATTTTCTTCACCGTAACCGTGTTACAAAACAGTGCTTCATTTTTAGATTTTAATACAGATACAGCTAATTTGACTGTCAAGGTGAGGATGCTGCGGGGGGGACACGCGTGTCGTTCTCGAGCGGAGTCATTTAAAGGAAACGTTTTACATGAAAACATTCAGTATGCGTGGGAAATATTGTCATATCGTATTATTGATCTACCGTTACGCTTACATTACATTGTGTCTCCATTACTTTATGAATATCATTACAGGACAACCAGTTAATTCTAATAAGCCAGTGTGCGAAAGAGAGACGTTTACTATGGACTTGTTCGGTAGAAGGAACACATATAGGTACACGAATAATAACGAATGTCATATCGATTGACTAGAAGTAACAGATATTATTGTACATTAGGCCAAATTAATATTTTTCAAAAGATATTAAGA
>LGAG01000454.1:56564-92181 GCA_001278395.1 Lerema accius | reverse complement strand
GACGGGACTTTCACTGGCAGACAGCTGATGTATCAAGGAGTAACTTGGGCTACTTTTTTTTACTTTCGTTTCAGCGTAGGTTTCCCGAAGCGAAGCGAGGGCGGGTCGGGCGGAATATTTATAACATAAATATAACAATATTTATGATTAAAATTACGCTTACTTAGTAATTTAACTTCGGAACTTACTTACTTTTCTTGAGTTGCGCCAGAACCCCGTTCTGTAGATATATCGTATGTATAATGTAACAGATAGTGTATAGAGGAACTTGTTTTATGTCTTGTTTTCCTATTTACTCTTATACATATAATACATGCCTAGCTTGAGTTCTGTTATCTAAGAGACAACTCTTACTCGTAAATATAATGCGAATTCCTGGAAAGCGATCAAAAACTCTATAGCAAAGTTCTTATTGTAATTTCCGTTGAAGTATTCACAAAGCTACACCACTGTATGCTCGGAACATAAATCCTAGTAATAACTTTTCCAGGAAATTTCGACAAGGCTACAGCCCATACGAACAGCGGTACCGAGAAATGTTTTCCTTTAGCACCATATTCCTGTTTAGACGTAATACTGATAGAAGTAAGGCGTTTTAAATGTCACACGCTGCTCGGTTGCATAATCATAAGATATAATGAAATTATTTTCTTCCGATTTTTTATAGAATATTTAGTCAAAGAATAGGAAACAAGCAAGAGTGACGGCGGACGTCCCGCGAGCGAGCCGAAGACAGCGTGGTTCAGATATTAATAAGACTAATGGGGGCGCTAATGGAAGGGCGGGTGACGATCACTCACACTTTTATATATTATTTTCCGGCGGCCGAGCGAGACACGATAAAAGCTTCGATACAAAAAGTCGCGACGCTTTCTTTTGGCTAGCAAGTATCGGCGATGCCTTTACTTTAGATTACCTTTCACAGCTCAATCAGAGAACCGTCTGTTCTCTCGACGATTTCATTACGAATTTATGTTTCGTGTGGAACTCTATTGCAGTCCTATACTGTTGTTCATTAGTGCTGCCAATACTTGTCTAGTATACTATAACTTACAGCAGTAGGTAACATCTGAATTATCAAACTTAATTAGGTGAAAAACATTGACACGACATTAAACATAATAACACCAGCCGTAACTTATTTATTAACATGTTCTCAATGTTGCTCGGCTGCCTCACAGAATTGCTGGGCTACATCCACTTCTACACAGACAAATAATTATATACGAAAGCATTATAAAAAATATTCACTCAAAGATTAAATTTATATTAAATCAAGTGAGTTTATTTAAACGCTAACCGTGTTCACGGTGCGGTTATTTCATAAAGCTAAGTTCTTAAGTAATTTGAAGGCGCGCTCGCTGCATACATTCTCCAAGTTTTACCAACTTGCAGTGAGTTTGGAGCCGCTCCGCCCCGAAGCTGCATGTTCTAAAATTATGGACATGCGACTTAAACTTTTACGGTAGAAATTATTAACGACTTCAGAATACGTAATAACTTCAGATTCTTCGCCATTATTTGTCAACGTCGTGATGATAGTAAATAATAATATTGACTTTCATGATGATGATAGCAAAATTAATAATATTGACAATTTATATCTGGTATAGTACTGAACATCGTCTAGAACCAAACATTATAATAAATCCCGACGTATGAGATTCACTTCATTCTAGTTCGAACAATATCTTTCAAATTTCATAATATTTTCTCAGTGTCTTCCCATTTCCAGTAGTTGTCGAATGACGGAATGAGTTTCTGAACTCATCCGCTGTTCCGACATCATTACATAGTTTACACTGCGAGAGGCCGCGCGCCGGGACGCGGAGAACTTTCACTAACAAGGGATTTGCTTTACATTGAAAGGGCCTTTGATCCCGCCAACATGTATGAACTTACTGATATACCTACTAGAATTGAACTCAAAACACTAATCAAAATTGTACTGTAATAAAACAAAAGAATTTGTATCTATTTTTAATTTACTAGTAAGCGAAACGCACACAGACCGGCTGCTTGCTTCGGTGCTAAGTGATCGACGAAGTTAAGCAACTTAGTTATGAAAGTAGATGGGTGACTTTTTGTGGCTAATTTGTTGAGGTGCCGGTTGTTACTGTTCTTCACACATTTGGGTCGGCCATCCTTCCACCAGTCCGCACAGGAGTAGCGTGGTGAAGTACTCGTAGGTACGCTCTATGCACGCTCTTTTTTAAGCATTTTTATATTTTTCTTATGACTGGACATACAGATGGCACAATACTGATAAATAACCAGTTACCTAGCTTACGCTAAGGTAGGCGGTCTTTGCCGGTAACCGAATATTATCGTTCCTGTTTGACGTGGTAGTAAATCAATCAAAATCAATATACGTACAGCGAGCTTCCGAGCCCACCCTGCTTAGTGTAATGTAATTTCCTACATTAGCTATTACCTCGTCGGTGGCCGGAGCCGCCGGCAGAACAGCTAATGTAATACGGATGCCAGCGTCACGGCGCGGCGGGAGCAGGCGGCTCGGATCCCGTTTAATATTCGCCTCAACCTGGCTGCGGCGGGAGCACTGATTACTAGTGCAATTACTATCCTTATTAATAACACTGTTATTGACACAGATGTTGGAGATTGTTATTATACGCCTTCGTTCACACAGCCTTCTGCCGTCATATAATATTCTACCACATTCTACGAATATTGGTACAAAGGCCGTCACGACACCTGCAACCATGGTTGATTATAAAACACTAAAAACAACATATTACACTACACTTCAAAGATATGCACCTCTATAATCAGCAGCGATTTGATATAAGAATTCTATGAATTTGTAAGGACCCATCACGATTAACTGCTTATTATTCACTTAAAGTTATAATAAATTTTGAACCCACGGAAACTGGAAGATAACACATTCAATGTTGCTATTAAACTCCTTTGTTATCTTTCGCTAAAACCATTCCGCTTTAATCAACTCCGTTTAATGTAGTGTAAATGGTACTAATATCTTACAAGTTATGTAAACATTATCATTGGTGTAATATATATGAAATGGAACGAGTACGTAGTCTTTGTTTAACAGAAACGCCGCACCCTGAAGCTCGCTAACGTGTTATATTAATCTTAATCCCGGTTTGGGATTTAAACATCGTTCTTGTTGGTTTCGTTGGATAAAATTATGGTTATTATGTTGAAATTGAATACAGCAACTAAGTTATTAAAATTAATTACAATCAACCGTTTATCAAGATACCCCTTTGAA
This sequence comes from Lerema accius, assembly GCA_001278395.1. Taxonomy (NCBI): domain Eukaryota; kingdom Metazoa; phylum Arthropoda; class Insecta; order Lepidoptera; family Hesperiidae; genus Lerema; species Lerema accius. Next base: position 88,925 of record LGAG01000454.1, on the reverse strand, counting down.
ACAACCTTTACAGGAAGCTGTATTTGCGAGGTAGGTATCTCGTAGCATTGATCCGCTTTCTGATATAAAAATTATGTTATCTTCAATAAAAACCCTTCAAAATAAATAATCCTATTAAAATACTCCAAGCCTCATCTTAATCTGCTCAGTGATATTGGCACGATGTCTGAATTTCAAATAATATAATTATTCTCATGTCTACATATTTCCTCGAAAATGCATACCATTTACATTAAGCTGTTCAAAAATATGCATCATACAGATTTGCTATTAATAGTCCGAAATATTTAATATTATCGTAATAAGTAATGAAATTGATAATGTTCTCCAGGTCTATTTAGAGCAAATAATTAATTCAAATATCATTAAGCGAATTGTTTGAATAATCTAATTGTGGTCCATAGAATCGTGTTATTTCAGTACCACAGCATAATGCTAATTTGCTTTGTATAATGAGCGTATTTAATTCAGCCTAGTTCAATAAGCACTCAGGAATTTGAACTGTTCTACGAGTATGTTGAATCGAACGTGATGTTGAATGATACAAAATATATTTTTGTTTAGATAAGACGAATGACTGTCATAAAAATAGTATTTCACCATATTACATAAAACGATTGTATCTCTATCATGATTGCAACTGTTTTATCATCCTAATTATTTGTTTAATAAAGCTATGCTAGATTAAAAACTGTCAACGAAAACAGCGCAAAAACCCCAAATCGTGAAACTTAACAACACAAATTGACTTTCTAATTTCAGGAAGTCCACTAAAATAGTATTCATAGTACAAATATGTCAGTATCCTTTCCCGAGCATCAGTGTGTTGGGATAACAAAATTATCAACTGCATAATAATGGAGTATTATCCCGCCGCGCCGCCCGCCGCCGCCGCCGCTGTCGCCGCCGCTGACCGCTCGTTATTTTACTGGTGACGGACGACGCGATATGTGATTAGCATACAAATTGGTTCCGACCGCGTTTGAAGCGCACCGAGTCGGTAGCTTTCTAGAAAACAGCTTTCACGATCAGAAACATACTTTTTAGCGTTTTTATATTTTCATTTTGATGGTTTCGCTTGTGAAAGACTAAAACAAATTGGCAGTCCCTTAGTAATACTTAATTATAATAGCTACCACGGGTAATGCATACCCCAGATAGGTGCTCATCGTCTGCCTTTGGTTTGCTTGGATCAACCACTGAACAGCTTATCGTGTCCCGGCTGGAGACTCGAGGGAAGTATGCCTGTCTCATACAAATTTAGGTGTAAATAAATAGGATCTTACGATAAAACAATTACGAAATTCCTCGCTCCAGTGGATTGATTCGATGGCGGATGACAAATGAAGCTGAGTTCAAAGAAACCTCCGCGCCGCCACTAATTAGAGGCAAACGTAAGAAATCAGAGCTTTCGAGGGCCTCGGAAGTTGACGTTAATTTGTTCAACTTCGTGATTTAATGTCCTTTCAAATTAACTTTTCCATAAAAATAATTATATTTTGAATAAATTCTTAGATCGGGTAATTACGACCTCACTCCAGGAGGATAAAAAAAATTTAGACTGTCGTGTTCTAATGGCTCATTAAGGGCCACAGTTTATCCTGACAAGGAAGACACGAAGCCAATAAGCTTCCGACGAACACGAATGCGGGAGGATGTAGTCGATAAAAGCTGGATCAAATTGTATTCGGGACACGAGCCTCGGGTACGGGCTGTACACGAGCGTTTATAATGCTACCTACCTACCTGCCGTGTTTGATGTTAGCGACGTTAATCGTTGGTAATTGTGTTTGCTTGACATTATGTCGATATCGGTAGCGCATACCTGCTTCGCTCAATTTCCTAGCACAAACAAAGCTTTCAACTAATCCCTTAACACCGAGAAAGCGGCAGACGATACATTAGTAGCATTAGCCATCTAAGCAGGATCGGACGTAATCGGCTCAGCGCCCGGCGCGGAGCAGCGCCTGATGGAGGCTGGGACTTACGGCTGAGCTCCTTAATGCGTATTTTGTAAATTTTAGAAGCTGTGAAAGTGAATGTCTATTACAGGAAATAATAAGTCGTCGTCTTCGTATCGTTGTTCTGCCAACGACTATCTCAGTGCGAGCTTGTACCTATTAGGATTCTGTATAAGCGAACGAATTCCGTCCAATTGTCGAGTTTTATTTTTGATATCTCGAGGCCGTCGAATATTGCCCTCATCAATCATCTTGGCATATAACATATATATATCACACACCTATATAAAAGGTAGCTGAGAAAACAAAGCTGAGAAGTAGGCATTAATATCACCCGATTAGCTAACTACACAGCAGCTGTTCATACAAACAAACATAATTTTGAAAGTTGTTTATAAAATTGGATAGACAATAAACTGTATTGTGAGTCTCCCAGATCGGACTCCGGCGACGGTGGCGCACCACCCGCCGCCGCCGCCGCGCGACCTCTCCAACTAAATTAATTTAAATACCATTTATCAAACGTCAACGGCGAAGATTTCCGACATGAAAACTTTACAGCAATTATATGAAATTTCATCCGACTGGAAATTGTATTTATGAAGTTTCCCTTGAGTGAAAATTAAGTGGAAGTTTTCCTTCCAAAGCGCGTCACTTGGCTTCGCTCGATTCGCGGTGGCAACTTATCAAAACACTTTGAGAATTATTTAAATACCTATAATATTATTTTGATTAGACGGATAAGAAGCCGCATGTGTAAAACTTACTCATATGTTTAAATTTATTTGCTACGGATTTTAATGTTATTATGACAATACTTTCGAAGTTAAATTGCTGAGTACAGACAAAGAGGATCAGTCATCTTCAAGAGAAGGGATCTGTTATAACTGTTTGTTATCTTATTTAAGGAAGCAAAAAATGAACTCAAAGTAGGTTTTTTTATTTATTCATATAGGTATCAAAGATACAATTATGCACGTCATTTTTTTAATCTACTCTCACTTCATAAGGTGCTTTGACATGGAGGAGAAGAAGCGGAGAAAGAAACTCCCCCGCACATCTTTTTAAAACTAATAATAATACAATAAACGTTTTACAAAATAAAAATCTAACCTGAACGGAACTGGATGCCGAACTACTCATAAAATTATCCAAGCATCTTTGTCATTCATTATTATTTATTTATTTAGAGATACATGTTATTGAGAGATAATATAGTGTCCAGTTGTAGGAAATTTGATTTGAGGCACTGAGCTGGATACACCATACAAAGGTCCTACGACTACACGTATTATACCAAGATGAAGTAATACTGTCTTACACTGGTTATTATGCATATGCGCGGCATCAAACTGTTGACATAGCTGAAGTTTCTGATATAATCACCAGTAGCTAGGTAGCTATACTATGCTGTACAATGCTTTGAGAAATCCTAACCGTGCTCAATAAACTTGGTCCACAATAGTTGAAGTGGATTTATAGTCTCCCTTAACTAATAGGGTCTCAAGACAGCTCGCCAACTTAAATGGTTAGATCCCGCGAGTGATCCGATCTGTCGGTAAATAGTTAATAGTGCGGCCGCTCGGTGAACTTAGTTGATCGATACTGTCGTTTCCCGAGGACCGAGGAGGTAATACTATCTACCCCTGCTGTTTTAGATCTGTACCTTTTTATTCTTATTTAATGTACTGTGATCGCTCTGGCAATCTCCGGTATCCACCGCATTTTTCCTGTTTGGGTATTTTATGTTCGTTTAATGTGGTCCAACCTAACGAATCTCCTAAATTTCTCTTTGACTATAAACTTGTTTTAGGCTTCTTAGACAACGTGGTTGAAAATGGGTGAAATCGTTGAAATAAAATAGGTTGTAAACCAGGTGGCCTCGTTAAGGATGAAAGATCGACCCCAGACTTTGTCATTGCCTACAGAAAAACCTCAATGAATATGCCGACAGGGAATCAAATTAGTGTACAGACGCATTTCGGAGAACTAATACAATATGAAGTTTTGACGGGGGAGTTTTATTACAAGTACCTACAAGTTATACGATAGTTTACTGTTAGTAACTATACCAGACGTAAGAAACTAGTTTCTAAACTCTAGTAACCAGTAAGAACAATAAGGTGTAAAGGGATAAATCGAAAAAGTAAAGTTGAATTAGGTAATGACGCAATAAAGTTGTTAGATATTTAGTGAAACGACATAGCCTCAAGCCAATAATGGCCCACCACTGAGCATGATTCTTTCCTCTTATCTGATAAAGCATTGTGCATACTCTACCACGCTGCTCCAGGGAGTATAACGGTGTCGAGCTCTATGAATCCGTATCGGTGTGACTGGCAGCATCGAATCCTATTGATTATACGACTGGATATTAAAGTGGAACACTTACATCCGCCAAATCGAGCGAGCGTCCGTCGCACTGGACTTCAAATTAATATAATTACTATAAATTATGCTGAAATATCGTTGTGACGAACTCTATTATGGTAATATTCCGGGTTTATTTAAATGGAAATCGTTCATATAATTATCGATAAGCAGGAATTCGATCAGTAGCTTTAATTTGACTACACTCGTACCTACACACGCACGTAGTACATTTGACTTCACTCTGTGCTCGATCGTTCGCTGTAAGATTTTATGAGGTAATTTTTCTACGGAGAGTATTTTAGTGCAAGCAGTTCTCGGCCAATAAAGTTGGATGTGAGTTTTATAAGTAGAAGTTATATAACCGCGCTGGCCTCGTCGCTGGCCGCTCGCGTTTGGGTCAGTGAAACTTGTACATATTAGTAGTGCACGATGTCCGTCCAACCACTGCTAACATTTGTGTTGACTTTATTAAAAGTCACCAATTACATTAATTAGAAAATACAGCTATAAAAGAAGACATCGATTCATATTTCCCGTTCAAAGACGGTCACTAACAAAAAATAAAATCCAATGATCACATAACAATAAGCTACACTGTTAACAGTATACATTTAAAATAAAAACATCAGAAATGCATAAAATACCTATCCTAAAATAAGCACCTTATGAATAATGTTTACCTGCGTCCATAACGAATAATATTTTTGTCAAAGCCAACCAAAGCGGAGCCGTAATCAAAGCAAAGCTGACATCAAAAGACGAAGCTTCGTTTAAATCGCAGTCAAAGCGAAAGGGTTAAAGGGAACGGCGTAATGTCGACGGCGGTCCGCGTCGGTCCGCGTCGATCCGCGTCGATCCGCGTCGATCCGCGTCGATCCGCGTCGATCCGCGTCGATCCGCGTCGGTCCACGTCGGTCCACGTCGGTCCACGTCGGTCCACATCGGTCGGCGACGCGGCGGGTGGTTGTTGTTTTCATCATCGACGACATGAAGTAAAGAGGGCGTCTGTTCAGGATTTTTCAGACAATAACATTTGAATCGTCGCATAATGTTTTTACGGGAGAGCCGCTCATATTTTGGAGTTCTGTACAATTGATGTGCGGAGGTGTTTATTTCCCCTTTCTTCTCCTCCATATTAAAGCACTTTTACGAAATGGTGTTAGGTTAAAAAAAAAATTACGTGCATAAGAGTATCATTGATACTTACATGAATAAATATTTTTTGATTTTGATTTTGAATTCGATCCAAAGAGAAAGTCATAATGAATCAATGAATTTCAAAGTGCGCTAAGGCTTGCTGAAAAATGGAAATTGCAATTGACACCCCGAACTTGTAACAGATTCTCAATAGCAAGTCATAAACTAAACTTTGGCGATGGAATTGGTGTTCAAAGATTTTTCTACTCAATTAGGCTGAAGAGCTAATCCAAGGATTGCTTAGTGATATTAATTTTATTTACGTAAAATATAAAAGTTTCTTATTGTATAATAGTTGGTAAAGTTACAGAACTTTACACTTCTGAAAAACACAGACGAAGAGAATGATATTTTTAACAGAATAGGTACATTTATGTTGTACATCAACTACAGAATCTGATAAATGTCAACATTAGGTACAAATATTACGAGTACATGTCCTGGCCTGTACCCCTCACACTGTGAGAGGAGACCTGAGCCCAGCAGTTGGAAAGTTATGGGTTGCAATGATGATGATGATTACATGTCCACTTGAATTTTATAACATCATAGTAAAAAATCACGTAGTAAAGACTACAGTTTCATATTATTCGAATTTAAGTTTTGTAATCATTTCAAAAGCAAAAGTTAAACTCAAACTTAATTAATGTAGAAATAATATTGATTTTTTATTCCTATCGTCCCAGTTTCTACAAATTATAATAATCAACTTGACAAAATCTTTCCCCGCGACTAAGTTCCCTAATGACAACTTATTTCAAGTAATGAAGTTACTGAACTTATCGCAAGCGGCCGAATCACTAACGACTTTTAAATTTTTAATAATTACTCTCCTTTAAATGTTTTGCATAATTTTCTGTAATATCAGGTGGATGACTCGGGTAAATAACGAGAAACTACCTGTCAATATTTGTAGTCGCAATTAAATTCTATAAACGAACCTATACGTGATGAGGCAATAAAAAAGTATTTACTGTGAAAGTCTGCCAGACTAGTAGACCGCCAGCCCGCATCTCGCCGACGAACTGAACCGGGCCCTTAATGAGCTAGGTTTATCTCATATCTCTTCAGAGAAGGATCCGAGGCAAACAACGAGAGGTAATGAGTTGTTTTAGACAATTTTACACTTACCTCGCCTCCGTGAAACTTATGTAATTCAAGACGCTCAAGTGTTTCATCGGAAATACTTTTCTCATTAACATTAAGTAGCTACGACATCAAAATGTAAGCAAAGTTTGCTCCGAGGTTCATTTACGAACTAATTTTGCGGAAAATTCAGCGCCTTCGTCTAATTATTTGTCTTTTGCCTTTCGCGCAGCCCTTCTTGGGAAAATGGTACAAGTTGACTATCGGAATTAAGAGTTTTCAGTTTGCAAATCGTTTGGGATTCCATCCTGGGAGTTACGTCGCCGGCTTGTACCGTCGCGGTTGACAGTAAATATAACTAATGAGTAACAATTTAAAATTATTTTACCTATTTCATGATCATTAAACGATACTCAGTTAGGTACCTTAACTTTATATTAAGAGGTTAAAATAACTTTTAGGTATCGAGCATCAACTAAAACTTAAATTATTTGATTAAGTTTACGAAAGATTATTAATAGATTCTTAGGTAAAAACATATTATAAGAAACTATAATGAAAGAATTACGAGTAGAAGAGAATCTTTAGGTGAACACACATTCTTTTCCATCGCCAAAGCTGATTATAATTAATTTGAAATACCTCTTGCAATCTAACAGTATGTGTAATCAGATAAGAAGACTAACTCCATCAGTGGAACCATAACTATCCATAGCACTATACATAACACATAATAATTGTTATATATTATGTGTATAGTAACAAAATATTTGTGTTGAAATTAATATTCTCGACTTAAAGTAGTAATTTGTTGTAAAGCTCGCCGAGGTCTGAATACGACAGTTTGATGAGTTAGGAAAGTATTAGATGAAACCCAATTCAAAACTTTGCGAAGTTATTTCTTTGTGGATGACCGAATTGAATTATCGTCCAGAAGAGCGCATTGAAAAGGCCTTAATTTCAAATTGGAACAAAGAGCCTCGAAGTCCTAATCCTCGGCTATAATCTCTCGGAACATAAACTAATTATAATACAATTCTCTATAACTCCGTCTGTGGAGATTCAAATCAAATGTTTGACGAAGGATTATTCGGCCCAATCGACGTGATTAGCGGCTTAATGCGTTTACCATTACCGGATATTACCAGAATTAAATCATTTTCGGACGAAAGCTGATAATGATGTATACAATAGAGATGTGTAGTATATCGCGTGTTTCATAAAAAAGGGATAGTCTCCTAAATTGAACCTTGGTATGTTCTCTTGTAACCTATCTATAGGTATGTGAACAGTCCTTAAATACTATGATGGCCGTGTGATGCTTAAACGGACACAAATTAATACACAAAATACCCATTGTCAAAAATATAGTTTACCATCTCCCACACTCAAACAACTTGTAGTATAACTGTTGCCCGTATTTTCGTAAAACAACAAACACCGTTAATGTAGTAGCGGAACATTATAATGTACCTGGAGCGACCAAACAGAGGAAAACAACGTCATCAAATTAATGTCCACAAATCTGGCACACGGCGGCTCCCGTCCTTTTAGTTTAAACCGCGACTCGCTGCGGAACAAAAAGGATTAAACTCCGTTTTGGAAATTACATTTCGTCGCTGCATTGAAACCGCTGAAGGACTCACTTAAAAACGGATTTTAAGCAAATTTCAGCAAACGAAAATATAACGAAACAAGTTATGAAGCAGTTGTTTTAATGGATTGTGAATTAGGAAAACTCATCATTACACATAGTAACATAATTACACTAACTATAGATTTCAAGGTGCAAATAGTATCTACCTACAACGATCCTGAGGGCGGTTTCCAAATGTTACTTCCAGCCGAAGCAGACACAGATTAACACCACGTTAATATTTAACGCTTATTCGAGTATCAACCTTACGATGATCTTCTCTACCAGGTGAAATAGTAGCAAAAACTAAATTATTGTTCAACATAATTGGTCTTTGTTAGGACATAGTTAAAGTAGGTTAAATTGTTTTATGGACGCTCGTCAAACTGCACGAAACAGTTTTACTCGAGTGCACAAATTTTCCACCATTTTTAACATAAAACTTGTTTCTCAACAATTTTGCAGTAAGCGCATTGAGGTTTCTGTGGGACGGACGGACGGCGGCGCGGCGGGGCGGCGGGGGCGGGGGACGTCTGTCCGCGAACAATTTGGGACGATTAACTGACGATGTGAGCCGGTGCTCGCAAGCCCTCCCTATACGTTGAATATTCTTGGATCTTATGGATATTGTATGAGAAATATCATTAGTACAACAAACATAAGGATAACTTAGTGCATGTTTTATTTACTGGGTTAACAACTAAGTAATTGTGTTTTTTTTTTAACAGTGTGCAATCATTTGATTCAATGATGCTGAGGACTGATCGTTAATAACGGAGAATAAGTAAGTAATATTTTAAAAAATTGAAAACTAGTTTTGAAAATGATTATGCACTCCTCACAAAGAGCAAAAGTATCACAATATCTATCTACAGCTGCTATTCAGTCGAGATTACAGAAGCATAAACATATGATCATTAACGTATTATCTAAATATTGGGCATCATAAATATAATATCTGCGATCTAAGAACTAACTCCGGCAACCGACAGTTGCTCGTCTCTGTCCATTGTCCACTACAACCAGAATAAAAGAAATAGCCGCCCCACTTCCCTGCCGGCGGGCGGCGGGCGGCGGGCGGCTGGAGCTGGGCACAGCTCACAGCGACCATTCCTCGTAATTGTACCAAATCGCTCGCAAACAAAGCTCCGGGGATTCCGGGAAATAATTCCTCAAAACTGTTTGAAAGCCTCTCCGCCACCGACGACATTAACTACGGATAAATTAGAGACGAAAGGATCGAGACGAATTCAATTCGGTCATTCAAATTCGCTGCAGGGCATCGTTTGGGCAAAATCACGACTGATGAAATACGAAATGTAAGAAAAATAATTTAATAACTGTTTTGACCATTATAATACATAAGTATATTTAGTGTAAAACCGTGCAACCGTCTCAACATTGCAACTTTCAAATTAATTAATAATAATGTAAATTATAGTCTTTTATGGTGCAAATGGAATAACATAATTAGAAGACATTTCCGCAAGGCCAATAACTTTTGAACCTACTACTCATTCTACAACTAATATAATATTATTTTACAACAAACATATCTTCACAATACACAAACGAAAAATTTAAATTTTGAATAAAAAGTTTCCTTGTCCATCTTCCCAATATTACTGAGGTCCATTGTAACCCGGACACGTAACAGTTACCGTAATAACACTGCTAGCCCGTTGTGTTACAACCGGCCAGTATTTCAGTACCAGAAAACATTGTTTAGTTACATTTTGATATCCCCGGAGCCCGCTACATTGTTTCCTTGTAACTATTTCTAGACCGTAGTACAGTTCCGTTTAATTCAGTCTTGTTGAGCAAAGTTTTAATTAAAATTGAATTTTTAAGTAAGTGCATTCTTTATTTTACGAGCGTAAACACAGAACGAGAGCTGCTACTGATGAAATGTCTCTCAGTAATGAGTTTCTGTTCCGCGGCACCGCAACCAAGCCACCGAGCCTTGAATACTTTTACGTCAAAAAATTGCGCGTTTTAGTTCACAACATTTGACGATTAGAATCCAAGAAGTAAATGCAAAGCGAATGCATAATTTTATGAAAATAAAAACTACGGGCGTGCCGGAGAAACCACTAAATTTCCCAGAACTAGACTCGTTTCCGCGGAATAAAACATTTAATACAAATTTTGTATGAAAAGTTATGGAATTAATCGTGGAGTTATTAAAACGAAAGAATATTTGTGTAGTTTATATAGTAACAAAAATTACCATTAAATTGATAAAACAAGGTAATTAAAGTATGTATTATATAAATCCTTTTATAATTCGGATGTATATTGTACCAACGAGAAAAGCATAACGTGGGTGGCTTAATATAAATGGTTTTTCCATGATAGAGATACTTCAACTACAAAGTCATTGTCACAACCACGTTCTGCTTGTTAATTAAATGCCAGTTAAATATGCAGCTCAGAGGTGTTAAATTATCATTAATCTCAGATGTATCTACTTATAAATGCAAAAGGGAGAATAATGTTTCATTTGAATAGAGTTAGAGAACAGACTGGTCGCTTTGTTGTAAGTTAATTAATCTCTTCGAATCTTATTAAATCAGATTGTATTAAAACTGTTGCTAAGTTTTAAACAGCAGGTGGTAGAATAAAGTCTTAATCGAACTTGCACACAAATTATACGTAATAATTTACGGTGCACTGATATTTTAATGTTAATGATTAGGGGTAGCAGTAAAAAGTTGAAGTCAATCAACCGTGAACGCGATCGGCCTGACACGCTAATTGTTTTCAGGCTTCTTAAGGTTTAAAAACCTCCAAACTAACGCCTCCGCCACTCCATACTAGAGCAGCGTAGAGTGTACTCTAGAATTCCTTCGTTCTAAGGAGAGATCCATGAAACGTTCTCAGTTGTGGCCCGTTAATAAGTCGAGGTCAAGTAGGTAAACGGAAATCGTCTGAGATGGTGCCCACATGATTACTGTCCTGTTTGGACATTAGTAGCGCGATTCGCTAAACCAATATGTTTCCGTCCAAAAAGAAAGCGAAATATTTTCATTGAGGTTACGAGAGTGCCTTCATACATAGTTATGATGGCGGATGTCGTACCAGCAGAGAAGGGTTCCTCCAGTAATGGCTCAATTATTGTTATTCAGGACGAGTCCCTGTCGCATGAATAATTTCTGAACATGTTCAACTTTTGCAATAATTCATGTTGTAGTCGGTACCCTGATAATAGGTCGTCACCGTAGTTCAATGCCCTTCAGGCGCATTCGAATATAAAGGATTAATATTACACATTCGCTTACACAATCTATTTATAGTAAACTAATACAATTTCTAAGGGCTCAGGCTATCACGCTTCTTCCAAGTTTCTTTCTAGTTATATTCAGTAAATGACACACAATAACTGCGGGTCCCGTTTGTTATTCAAGAAAAGTTGACAAACTTTGTCATAAGCTTTCGGGATACACTTGAACATTCTGATTTCCAACGAATACTACTTCCGGGTTGATCGACGACAGTTTGAAATACACAAATAAAAATGATAGTAGTATGCAGCATATTCTGTTTACTGATAAAAACCTAACCAAAAGTACGAACAAAAAGTACGAAAAGTACCAAAAGTGCACGAACAAAACAAAAACATAATAATGTAGAATAAAATAATCTCAACCACAGCTGTTATAGAATTTACAGACAATATCCTCCGACCGGCACCGGCTACAACCAGCGCATTCTAAACATCCAAACGGCATGATAACAAATTATAATGTTAACATAAATCAGAATTTGAGGGGTAAGTAGGTAGGTACACAAGTACCCCGGCTGCGTCTTCAGCGGCACAAATTCTCGTCGGCGCAAACTCCTTGGATTTCCCCCGGGGCCGCCGCGTTGCCGAAATGAAAAATAACTCAGGTATAATTACGATATAGGCTGAAACCGGGGATTTGGTGCTGGCATCATAAACAACGACCATAACTCCTCGAGACGTCGCGCTCAAAATAATAGGAACTTTTTATAGCACTGTCATGATTCGGGAAGCATGCTCATTCTTTATAATGGCACAGTGTACGAATATCTACTCATTATTTCATAAAACATCTGAATTATGAATTTATATTAGATTAGAACAAAAAATCGGTAATTATATGTGATTATTTTGTCAAGACGACCACAGCTCAAGAAATATTAAAACCCACTTTGTACACGACATCGCGACATTGTACACATACTCGTACATAATAGGTGTAAGTACATGCAAAACAAATATTTTAGTTGCAAACGTTATACCTTCCTTGATAACCAATTACGTTTAAAAATATTACATAATATATTTTTATGTGACTAACAGAAAGTCACAATAATATTAAAAAAATGTACGGAAATAAAATCACAACCACATACACGTATTTGTCTCATGATACAACGTGGTTGTGGTAAACAAGTAGCTAAATTATGATTTCATTGCAACCCGCTTTCTTACACACCTGTGGCTGAAATGAATTTCAACAAATACTTGTTAAAAAATCATACGTTTATTTACCTTTGGTTTACAAAATTTTACAAAGTTCTACAAAAAATAAAAATAAATAACTTAAAAAGATAAAATACTAAGTAAAATGAAAAACTGTCGTTTGACCCCGACGTGATTTGAACACGCAACCTTCTGATCTGGAGTCAGACGCGCTACCGTTGCGCCACGGAGTCGACACGCAGCTTCCCGAAATACTCTCTTACAAGCCAATACAGAACTAGTTGCAATAAAATATGAATACGACAGTAACACAACGTGTTGTGCTGTCTTTTTTTTTGGACTCATTTTTAATTTAAATTATGATTTTAACTATTTTAATCCGTTTGTTTTATAAATTTCGCAGTTGCATTATTAACACAAGAATGAATCAGAATTAGATAAAATTTAAAATAGAGTAAAATTTTAAAATACCTACTTAATTAATTATTGTTCCCCCCGGAGCCACTCCTTCGTTCTTGTAAGATATTTCCTTGTAGTCGTAGTATCGGAGACAGCGAGCTCGCTCGCCTCTACTTAAATTGAATTGTACCCATTTCAGCTGTCTCGAGGAAAGTACTAAGCTAATTTATGAGGGCAGTATTTTATCCCATATTTTCGTAAATCGTCAAACTGTCGCCTGCAGCCGCCCCGCCGCCGCCGCCCCGCCGACCCCGGTCGGTATTAAGGAGTGCGTTGTCGACTCTAAATGAAGATTAATGGCAATAAGCGTTACATTCAACAAACTACATAACAAATGTAACGAGGCTCGGACCTTGACGGTTTTCGAAGAATCCTCCCTTATATCGTTCAGGAGCAATTTATATGCGAAGCCTTCGCTACTACAGATCCATTGCTGCACTTCAAATACGACCCTCTCAACGTGCAGTCTGAAGCGAGCGATGTACGCGGTCCGATGGAAGGATTAGAAAGTGCGAGGTATTCGGCTGATCCGCCGGTACCGAGGGTTATAAAGTCACGCAACCACTGGAATATTAATACTCAATTACTGTTTCTGATTTATATAAATTGGGAAAAACAGAGGAACCGTCTGACCTTACGAGCTAACAATTACGTCAGGCCAGGGAACGTTCCAGATTCGATTTAGATAGCGAGATTACCCGGCCAGTTATGAGGCTATTTTATGCGCTCGGATAGACAATTGGAACAACCAAGTTTATGATCGTAAACCAAATACGTATGGATTTATAGCAGGCGTACATTATCGATATCCTAATAATGTTAACCCTGTGCCCGCAGAACGTATCTTTTCTTGAGTTATCTAACTATGTCATCGGTTAGCATTTGATTGTAGTACTGATGTAAGTATTAAGCTTCATCTATACTATAATAAAACAGTAAAATGAATTTGTCTGTACATTGAGTATATTTACAAAAAACTAATCTAGAGTGACTCAAAAACAGTAACTGAGTACGAATCTACAATTTTTAAAATTTTTGTATGTCTGTTTGTCTGTCTGTTTGTCTGTTTGTCATTTTGTCTGTTTGTCTGTTTGTCTGTTTGTACACGCTAATCTCCAAAACTACCCAACGGATTTGAATAAAACTTTTTTTATTCTATAGCTGTTAAGTCTGGGCTTAAACTAGGCTATATTTTTTTCCGGAAAATATTATAGTTTTCCTGGAAAAAGCAACGAAAGTTTGTATGGATTTTTTTTTAAATATCAACCGATTGGTTTCAAATTTATAACAAATATCCCTTACTTAAATTAAATGAATACGTGTCTCCCAGTTTTTCGATATTTGATCAAGAAAATAAAAAAAAGTGAAAAGAATGTACAAAATTTGAGTTTTTCAAAGATCGTTCACGGGCGACTCATGATTGATATCAACGTGGTTTTGAGAATATAACTTCCTCAACATACTGTTTACAATATAATTTCACAGATTTTTCAATTTCACTCTACAAAGGGTACAAAATAGGGAAGAAACTTTGAACCAAAAATACCTAAACTTTATACGAGTAAGTAAGTACACATGCTATATTTTTTCCAAAGTGAAGCGCGGGCGGGTAGCTAGCTTTGAATTAACATTGAGGATCTAAAATACAAAAAAATGCAAAAAAAAATTAATCAATCAATCATCATCAATCATCATCAATCATCATCAATCAATCAATCTATATCTATATCTATACTACTAAATAAAATTGAAGTGTCTGTTTGTAATATTAAAATAACCGCTTTTTACTAAATGCATACGTATGTATACACGATACACATACCGAAATGACATTTAAAAAATTTTTTGTCTGTCTGTCTGTCTGTCTATTTGATCCGGCTAATCTCTGAAACAGCTGGACCTATCTTGACGGGACTTTCACTGGCAGACAGCTGATGTATCAAGGAGTAACTTAGGCTACTTTTTTTTACTTTCGTTTCGGCGTAGGTTTCCCGAAGCGAAGCGAGGGCGGGTCCACTAGTTTGTAATAAAACAAATCCTAACAAAGCGTACGATACGTGTGAATGAATTGGTTTTGAGATGACGAATAAGAAAAAAATACATTGTAAGTAGTAACATGACATACATTTAGCTTATCTATACCGAGATACAACAAATTCGACACAATATTTGAATGCAATGTAACGATTTGATGTTAAGTGTGTAAAGCACCTAAAGCCGCCACCGTGGCCTGTAACAACACGCCGAATCTGCAAAAACAGTCGGAAAGTGGTCTCAAACGTAATTACGACGAACAAGCTCCTTGAAAATACATTTGCTTTCAATTTACCGAATTCCCTATTTTATTAACGAACTTTTTATAGGCTTTCTAGTCAGCCCGCTGACAACTTGTACAAATGCTACCATCGCAACATCGACAGGCAACACTAGAAATTAAACACTCTTATGTGCTTTGTAGAAGTCGACAAAGAAGAATAAACATTTCACACATGATACAGTTAAAAAGTAGAATGATAGCAACTGAAACATTGTGGCGTAGTTTAAATCATTAAAACAAAATCATAAAAAAAAATTAAAGGCTTGGAAATATTGTAAGAATTGTAATTGCTAAACTAGCAACCACGCTTTTATTCTCATCACAGATAAAACTATTCCTTTGTTGCGAATATTTAAGAAACGTAATACCATACGCCGCACCTACCTGTTCTGTTTCCATAAAGTACAACAATTGAACCACCGCCGCCGTCGCCGCCGTGTCGCCCGCTGGCATTCATCACTTTAATCAGAGTAATTACACCGGCCGGTGGTCGTTATGTCGCCAGATTCATCTCATTGTTTGGAATTGTTTATCAAAGCGGCGCTCGTCGGCCGCGGCCGGGGAGAGCGACTCGCGCCTACAGTCGCTTTACCACTGCCTTTTATACATCACAATTTCACATTGAGATCCGACACGAGGAACCCGATGACATAATTAGTTGGTCTTCTTGGGTCTAGTATATTGTCCAGCCAGGTACGCAACGAGCAGAAAAATTGTCTCCTACTTAAATTGGAATGGATATAGCTCCATACATTCCATACCGCTGGTGTCCATTAACATATTTGTAAATCCAATACTATAAGTACATTCTTCCGTTAACTGTTGCAGCGCGCCCTTATCGTGGAACTAGAACCGAACGCGAGACCGAGTTCCAAACCACCGCGCGATCCATAATAAATAAAAGCGGATTATCGCTTCCAAGGCCGATCACGTTGAGCGAGTTTAAGCCGAAAATATTCTTTGAAATTGAAAGATAAACAACAAGTTTCGGCCGAGCGCACCGCTCTTTGAGACCGCAGCGGCGGCGGCGGCGGCGTCGCCGAGCCACAAAGGGCACCCGACCAATAACAGCTCCTCCTTTGAACACCTGCACTCGATCGAAATTGATTCTCAGTATTATTTGTAAGCCGGCGAGCGCGACCTCTCCTCGACGTTAATACCCGATCCTTTCTGTACTGTCTAAAGCGGATTATTGAAAGATTGACAGGTCAACTGATTAACGGCATCCGACGATTGAATACTGCGATGATAAATTATATTTTTCGTCGTAGAGACACTAATCCATACTCGGTTCCAGCCGAGCTTGTAACTCAATCGCTCGTTCTCTTGCAAAACGATTGAAGAGTTATATTCCGTGTTCGACTCACTTATGCAACAGATCACTTTTTGTTCTTATTGTAATGTCGCATTTAAGCATCGTTTTTGCATGCTACAAAGGAATAGTTCAGAAGTGTAATGTAAACGTTAGTTATATTGTTGTCTTGACATTAGTAATAATTCCTTCGAATAATAAATTCCCAGAATGATACACAGATGTTGCTTCCATGCACGTCGCAGGCGCTCATGTAACAACTAATACCAACATTATTATTCAATCCTTCAATTCAAGAATGCTCATGAGAAATGAAAAATGTAAGATTGCTTCGAGAAACGAGCATAAACAGATTTGAAATTTGGATTGACGTGAATGAACTTTGAGTTGAGATCGTAACCTTGTATACCGAGAATAGCAATCGACTCTGAAATATTCAGATAAATAAAAAAGTTTAATCGGATGTTCTTTTATCAGCCTGTCTGCAATTTGTTCAGAATGTATTATGAAACGCCTAGAAGGATAAATGTATATCACGAAATTATGTAAATACTCTATTAATCTTACAATCTAATCTACTGATTTACGTATTATTCTGATTCCAATTACTTCGTTACTCCGTTACAACTCTACTGTTATAATAACGCAGACATAATTTAATGAGTTCTTTATAGATGTAAAGTTCATTGCACTGTTCCAATCAAGTAAATGTACTTGAAAATAAAATTGTAATAACGCCCTCAGAAGCCAGTGGATACCAAACTGGAGAGCGATACAGTTCCGTACTTCATTATACATTCAATTGCCGTCGGCAGCACCGACTGTGCCGTGCATAATGTACCCTCTGGGGGACTACTGCTCTCCCTCACTGCGCAACAAGATACTGTAAACTGTAATAGAAACTGCATTGTTCTACAACGATAGTTGATTATCCTCAGTGACATGATATACAAATGTAATTGTTTTTTCATAGCAGCTGACTTGTGAATGCTTGTAGTATTTATTTGAAGCTTTTTATCACTGTTGTTTCAGCTCTCGTAAGCCATCTATTTTAAAGCGAGCGGTGGATAAGTCTACAATATATTGCTGTTTGACTTACACTCGACTATATCACGGTCCTGTATAGATAGTAACTTTATTAAAGATTAAGCTACGTTTATGCAAGTCGCTGTAGCGAATAGATGCACTGACAGTCGCCAACTAGAGCTAGACTTGCGTACACGACATAAAGATAGAAGTTACAGTTCGGCCCTCATCCTTGCAGATGCTCAGTCGAGTGTATCGAAGATACTCGTATTACCGTAATAGAATCTGAGTTGTAATATTGTATGAAACAATTATATTTTAATAACGCTACTGGCGGTGGACGAGGATAAGTAACTACACTACAATGCACAGATGTCTATGAGTACGTGAAACAAGACAACAATGTTATTAAACGACTGTTTCAGAAGAAGGGTAATGTTTTTGAAAGATATTATTATATTTGGAAAGTATAGAATGTATTTGTGTACTTATTTTATTGGTACACTGTACAACTCTAACAGCAGTCATTAGATTATTCTCCTTTTGTCTTTGTACGTTTTTAATAATGACATGAAGAAACTATTTTGCAGTTGGGTTTTTGTTTTACTAATAATGAGTGCTTGTTTTTCTCTTCATTTAAGAGGTCTGTGGAAGGCCGACAATGTCGCGCGGTAACGAGATTGTAGGTAATCTCTTTCTACTTCGTTGTACGGCAAGTATCTTGTTAGTGCTCCTGTTATTCGCCAGAACATCCGCAGGGCACTAAGACATGACTTACATTAAAAAGACATGCTCTTTCTCCATCTTTACTTAGTATAAAACAAATTCAATTCCGGCCTCATCTACGCTTAGATCTTTCAAACCACGCAACGGATTGTAATGCGGTTTCTATCAACTAGATAGAGCGATTTAATTCTAATATACTCGTATGTTTCATACACGCGTGTTATATTACATTTTAAACTATTCCTTGGGACCACATAGACAATAGTACAGTCTCGTCATAATTAAAACAATGTCTCAACGCGAAACAAAGGATATTTGATATTGAAAGTCTTAATTTTTGTGTTACTAAGCACTAAACGCTTTGAGGATAACTACTTAAACGAATCTCTGAAACATTCTGCACCATGACTTTCCCACTTAAAAGTAAGTTACTCCAAGTCTCGCTTTCACCGAAATAACTCGGCGATAGTTAGTAACGCAGTCGTTCCGCTGAAAACATGTTCCGCGGAGAACACTTCGCTGCCAACAACTTTATTACGGATCCATTAGCGTGCGTTGTTTTCCTGTTGAGAGGCAAAACAGGTAAGTTAGTTTAGCTCTCTTCTGCTTGCCGATGAACTAGATAACGTTTTATCGTTTAACAAGCAAGCAGCACCGACTCTAACTACATTAAAATAGAAAATAACTTTTTTACCTTTACATGAAATAAATTTCAGATTAAATTTCGAGTAAGTAAGAATAACAAGTATCCTTTGTAACTAAATATACATATTTGAAATGGTTTCGTATAATCAATACTAAGTAACTGGAGCAATTTAAAAAATGAATAATTTTTTATACCAATTAAAAACGTGTTTCAATATCTGTCCATCAAAATAATGTTTTTTGAAAAGGCTTTATATAAATTTGCAAATAATTGTACAGGACGAATTCTTTTCATGAATAACATTCATAACGCGTAGGCTTTTAATCATATAAATATCAATTTGGACAATAAAATTATAATCTACATCTGTATTTAAAACGAAACGTGAACTGAGCGACAGCTCAAGGGTTCTGTCTGTTTATCAGAAAGTCACTTTGGTATATCGAATATCTACGTATACATTCGACTCGTCATATGACTAACCACCAAGTTTCTTGAAACTTGCAATATGAGAATAGTTAGTCTATAACTGTATCACGATTTGTACCAGCCACATACAGCTAGCCGACACTCTCGTCTGAACTTACCGAGAATTCCAACTCAAACATGTTTATAAGCAGTTTACTGAAACCATGTCACTTCATGACATTGCAAGACATGATCGCCGAGTGCTTGCATTACCAACTAGTTGTTTATCGTATACAACTATAAGTGAGTTAACAAGCACAGTGCCTTGCGTCTCTATCATTGAGTCAATGTCACGCCACGATTCGGCTAGTGTTTCTAAGTTACGATGACTTCACGTTAGATAGATTTTTAGTGACCCAGTGAAAGGGAACGATGGCTTTTAAAATTTCTTACGAAAGGGTTCTTTGTAAGTCCCGGCTTATGCGTAAGTATATACGTATTAGTGGTCCCTTCCCCAACATTCAATACCCTTACCTTTACCTAAAAAGCCTGTTCAGTTATCGGTTAATGAAGCCGGAGGTTTATTTACTTAGAAATAAGTAACAATCCGCTGTCACACTATTTGTACCCTCTTTTATACATGACTGGCCGTTATCCGACCCACTGAGACGCAAAAAGGGAATTTCTACTTTACGTACACTTGAGATACGTAATTCATGAGGGAATGTCTCCATTGTTGACTTCAAATCAACGTTCACTGTCTGAAGTAGCCCAGCTAGACCACGGAAGAGACTGTGATCACTTCCTTATACTAGAATCACTTATACTATCATGCATAAGTGGCGCTAGGATTGATTTAAAGGTAGGTAAGGTAGTGCAGGGCCTCAAAGGTCCAATACGGGCCGAGAAAATTGACCACAAACTAAAAAGCAAACGCTAATTCCCGGCAAAATATTTCCAACATTTATCGTGAAGAATAAACAGAAATAAAAAACATCCTACCAAATTTAAGAGATTACTAATTCATAAAAGGCTTACCTCCTTGTTTACATTATTCACGGGCTTTTCTGAACTCATGCTGTCGAATTACGTTTTAAAACATTATTCGCAAGAATTACTAAATTTATCAACGTCGCGCTCCATCCTTATGTTTTTACATTACGTCTTTCGGTAACTTTGATAAATGGCTTCGGCTCCACCATCGATGTCTGAGTGTTCAGTAGCATATTGATCACTCCGGATGGCTCACCGCCAGCCATTCAAGCCGCTCAACTATGTAAGATGACCTGCCTTAATGAGTGATTTAAAGAGTAATGAGTAACTTAACTTAATGAGTGATTTTAATCATTATTTCACTTTTGTCACTTTCATCAAAAAGATGCATCTCCTAAACTTATATGTGTTTTTATACAATTAAACTCGCCGAATGAATATGGCGATGTTATCCTACACGGTGAGCGCACTTACTTAGGAAAAACTATCTTGTTTGTTCGTAGGGAACGCTATACCATGAATTTTGGAGCTGGTATGAACGACATGTACCTATGTACTCATTCTAGGAAATACACGGAAAGCACACTCCATGGATAACCATTTGGTTATCCAATGTTGATTGTAGGTTCTCCGCCTAGATTTTTGTCTAGGATTTCTTTATATTTTGTTGCTGATGACGCAGAAACACGTCGGTGATAACACCGTATTGTTTTGTGAATTGTCATTTAGAACCTTAAATAATATAGCATTACAAATAGATATGTAAAATTAATCCACATTTGCGACCTTAATATTTTTCAATACTTTTTAGAGTACCTAGTTGATAAGTCGTTGATATTTAAATTAGTTACAATAGCCATTTTCTGAATTCATACATTACTTTAGCTGTGGATCATTTTCCACTTGACCTCTCAAACCAATCCGACCGTTCGCTCGTTCTTTCACTTGAGCGTCGTATTTTAGCAATTTAAAAAAAAAGTCAATCAACGTTTTTATTAATTTATTGCTGAGCTTGGAAAGGGTACAAATCCTGATCGAAGGATCAAACTCAGTAAATCGAAGAATAATTCTTTATCAATTTATTTCTTGCAGATTGGAACGAGTTAAGGCAGATTTTTGAATTTAAGCAGCTGAAGCCAGTGTTTTCCTTAATCCTTTTTAAAGCTCGTCAAAGTTTGATCTTTCATACTTATTATTCTGTTCTTATAATCCTCAGCACAAATTTATTAAAACAACTTAGGTAATATAAAAGTCTCAACTTCTTAAGATCTTGTAGATGAACTTCGGCTCTAATAGTGCATATTTTACTTCTGCTTGCTAATTAGAAAAATCAATAAAAAAAATCACAGCCTGGTCTCGGCTAAATATTATGTCAGTCCACCTGGTGCCGGGCTGCCGTTAGCTCGTAACTTTGTTATTTAATTATATTTTGAACTACCCGAGCAGTGAACCTAAATATGACTGACTGACCGAAAGACATGGTATTCGATATTTGATCAGGTTAAATGTTGACATGATAAATACCTAGTACTTAGCTAGGTATTAGTACCGTAGTTTCGCCGCTTGGGATATCGCTACGTAAATACCGGTGTAAGCCGCAACAAAGGGTCGCTGCGCACGTGTGAGTGTAGTAAGATACAGCGATCGTTCTCGTGTTCAGCCCCTCTGCATTAATTCTCTATTATCAGGCAAATTGCCTTACCCCGCAATTATGTCATGTTTGCCACCGAGCACTTTAATTAGCACACAACAAAGAGAGTTCCAATCGACTACCACATCTACATACTTAACTATTAGGACGAACTAGAGCGCGCAACTGACAGAAATGACATTCAAGGTTAACTATAACAAAATAAAGCACTACACCAAATCTCTTAATGCTACTCGCGCCTGAAGTGTGGTCGATACGACCCGAGTTCAACTTATTCTAGAGTTGAAACTTTATGCGGCCCTGGTACTTTTTCTTACTAGAGCTTTAAAGAACATCACTGGAATATAGACCGAAATTATATAATACATAGCAGCTGAGCAGCAGTAAAACGTTACTGATTCTATAACAGTTTTTAATTTCTCCATGTGTAGGTATGTCGCCAGTGTCCGCAATATGTTGTTAAAATAGTATTTCTACTTATCATTAATTCTATGGTAGTCGCCCCCTTCTCTAATTATCGTCTGCGCTCGGTGCATATTAATATACGTGGAGGATCGCTAAAAGCAGATTCCGATAAAACTGACCATGTAAAGTACCTACAATAAAGTAGTACCTGAAGATATAACGACCTCAGGCACTTTATCCCCGAGTTGAAGTCGACGTCTCCAGATTGTGCATCCTGCTGAACAATGGATGCCGGCATTTTACCCCTTGTTTAAGTTGTTGCTATTGCCGGGCTCTGTATCACCGGTTCAGCTACTTACAGCTGCATTGATTTATACTAGTAATTAATCTATAGTTGAAAATTGAGAAGTTGTGGTTTGTACTTGGATAGTTGAACCCCATTAGCATATTTTTTAAACAACCGCGGGCGGCATATTTACCAGAAACAACCTGATTATTTTCTGATAATTTTCGTTAGAAGCTTAGTTACTAGCCTGCTCAATCACTATTCAACCTATCAACTAGTAGTCATTTCAACAGAGCATAATGAACAAATTCAACGTCGCGTCGTATTATTTATTACCTAATAATATATTCCTCATCGAGTCCCGGCAATACCTCCGCTTTGCTGAAGTAATGTTCGTATTGGAATTCAATTATCAGTCGTTTCACCGGTGAAATAAAGCATTTAAACCTGCTTAATTGAGAATTCTCTGCGTCGCTCTCAGCTGGCGGCGGGCAGCGGCGGAGCGATCTGTCTCTATTTTTCGTTGAGAAACGCATTTATGCGTAAACGGTTCGACAAGTTTCAATGAACTATGCGAATATATCGCACGATGGAAAGTTGCGTTGCCGTAACGTATTATTGTCATATCCTCTTTTGTTTCGATGTAGTATGTAGCGGAAAAGAACTATGACATGAGATTTTGCAGATCAATGATTAACATTGTTATTAAACTTCGCATAAATAAGCTCTCGGGAACAATTCCTTTTTACGGTCATTGCGATTAAACTGCTTCGATGATAGATAGCACTTTGTCTCGACATTACTTCCAAAAACAAAGCGAGGTTAGGTGCGGGCGAAGTAAGAATATTAGTGCGCAGCGTCGAGGTTGTAACTCACTTAAGCCCTAAGCTGGACCGCTTGTACGTAGCGCGGTAACACATAAAGTTTATAGTCGGTGTACCGGCGCCGCACCGCATCCCGCGCGGCTGCTAATCCCGACTACATTTAAAACAGGTTCGTTCCTCTGCGTCTAATGGACTCCGTAACAAACACACCGGCTGTAAGGAACGGACATAGATTATGTGTCGAACAGAAAGTGTTTACATTTACCAACCATGAAGTAATGGCGGTTGAAGACTAGCGTTTTTACGCGCGTATAAGCTCGACTTTGGAAGCGTATGTAGGCACGTATAGGTGTCTTTTGACACGCGCGCAACTTGTACGAGCGTCGACGCGCTTCTAAGCTCGTATCAATGTTGATACTGATAGAAAACCATTACCAGTTCGAGCAAACACGCCGAATTTGACAGTTTACGCGCGTCCGGTTTTTGAAGCGCGTATCATGGCGCGTGTGTACGCACGTATGCTATGACGATATACGCGCAGAAAAACTTGCTAGTCTGAAACCGTACTTACTCGTGATCTATCTGTAAGTTCCCATAGAATTCTGGTACCTTTTATACCGTACACTGACACCGAACACGTATAGACGTGACTTATTCTTTGTAGGTAAATAAGGCTTCACAGCTAACGTCTCATTAAAGTACTAGAACTTTATTAACAATCTCAGTGTAAACGTCTTCATGTTGACGTATTCGTAGCAAGTAACAGCCAAGTTACCGTTGATATTAGGCGCGGCTTAGTGTGTTGAATAACTAGCGGTAGTTCGAGCTCGATACGTCGCTCAGGACTTAAGTTTACTCCATAGTCGGTTCAGTTCTGTTCCGTTTGAGATATTGGTATAGTTTTTCACCGTTTCCTATGTGGAACGATATGCATTTGATAGAAAATGTGTTATTTCAACAGCGAATAGAAAACATATTTTTAAATTATGATAATGTTACCTTACACAGTTAATATAGTGAAATTAATCTTTAAGTGTATACCATGTATTAATATTGTATGTGTGTAGGTATAGCCACTCCATCCATTAGCGAGTAATAGCCTGTTGGCGTCAACATCAGCAATTAAGCTAATTATAATTAGCTAAACAAATATGTTTATTATCTACTTCATCAAATCTATCTGTCAAGAGTGAAGTAAATGTTGATTGTAAAATTCATATTTAGATATTCACTTCGGCATGATGCCGCCGCGCTCTAGGCGCCTCCGCATTGTGAGTTACACGGAATCCGACAATTAACACATATCTCGAACACCAATTAATTTAACGTAAACAATTATGTCCCTGGCCGGGACTACAACTCGAGACCTGTAAATCTCAAGACATCAATTTGGATACTTTTATAACACAAAATTCTACTACTATACAGTAAACCTCTTCCATTGTTCTTTACTGACCTCGATGCGGAACTTCGGTTCTAAATATTCCATTCTGCGAGTACAAATTCCTTAGAATTCCTTATAATTATTCTTAGAATAAAAGCATCGTAACTATAACTTACCCTATTTATTAGTCGCGCGTGTTAACAAGAGACTGACAGTAATCCAGTTACAATCTGTAATATTTTCATTTAAAGGTAATAGTTTAATGCTTACACTAAATTGGTGGTGTTCCAGCTCAACTAATCGCACAAAGACATTAGCACATTAGGTAGACGCGGAGCGGCGGCGGCGCGGCGGGCGCGCTGAGCAACGAGCTTCACATAATCCATAACGTTATAATATTCAAAGCTCCAAAGCTCGGGTCATCGACCTCCCGACTGCACTTGATTAAACGGTTTACGTGTTCGCCAGTGCGCCAACCGCAACCACTACACTGTGCTCTAATCCTAATTTATCTATTCACTATCATCTACAACCGTCGTTAGTTGGTTAACTTGATACGTTTATTGTACCAGATTTTAAACATTGACTGTATTTTATCGTGAAACAAGTTGCTTCACTTGTTTCTGTACTTCAATATTTAACTGATGGTTCAGACATTCACAAAATAAAATAACGGCTTTTTTGGTTTCTTTAACAACCAAACATTTTTTTAAACAAGTAATAAATGTGACATTACATTCACGGTGTTTGCTTCACTTCATTTTCCATGTCTTTAAACGAAATGCCTCAGTAGATGTAGTGCCAAGTAGACCCACATCAGTGAAAAAAACAGTCATTGAGCCCAATTCGCAGGAGACAATTTGTGTGCCGTAAACATAATGTAACAGTAGCAATACTTTCACCATGTCATTATAATTATCAATATTCACGCACACTGTCCAACTAACGAAAAAAACAAATTTCGAAAGTGGTGGAGCAAAATGAATGAATCACTCCACCACGAACAACTCATCGGTATATAAAGGAGCCGTCGCTACCCACTCACTTCCCGATCCACGACCAACATTATTATTCTCTCGGAAATCGCGAAAAAATATACGGAGATACAAAAATCAGAGAAAATAATTCTAACTCGAGAGAAATCTTTACGAAAACAACGCGAAAATAAACCAACGTTTACACATACCACGACGATATCGTATTTAACGTACGAGCCTAAGGCGGTGTGCACACGAGGACACTGTTATATTATAGAAACCACAATAAAAAATATTCTTTTGAACGGCAAGCGTAATCGGTAAAGCGATTGCGAATAAAAGTTTATAATAAATCCGACATCATTTATCTATGAGTTTGGGCAAAATAAACAAGAGCTAGGAAATATTGAGATGTGTTTCAATATCCTACAAAATATTTATTTATATTTATCCCCCGAAGACGTTTTGTTTGAAAACTGATTTAACAGTACAGTGCAGCTTCCAATATAATTAACTTGTCCTTAAAACAGTTCGATTCTCCTACGCGATATACAAACCGATGTAGCTCGATAGTCTCTGTGTGAAACAGCACACAAGTTTGTACCGGGCCTTATACGAAGAATAAAAACAGAAGGCACATCACTATACGAGAATCGCAATATCCAATAGTCTGATTCTTTTCAAACAGTGTCCGTAAGCAATAGCTGTTTATTTATTGAGGCTAAAATCCCCGGCAAAAAATACGAACACGACAGACTTGCGATTTTGCGCCTCGCTGCAAGAAACATAACAAACACCTTCTAATACTCGTACATTTAACGATACAGCACTTGGTTTCGATAAAGACAACAAATCCTCTACAAAAAATGAATATGTTTAATTAATCTAATGATAGATTAAGTTTTATTGCCATATATTTCTGCAGTAGCTAAACATAAATGAACACTTGTCTTGGGGCCACTTAGGTCATATTATTCGATGCGACATAGCGAGTGGAGATAACATTATCATGTTTACATCGTTTGCTCGAGACAACGTATAAGACAATCGAATGCAACACTTATATGCTTACCTTGTGGTATCGCTTATTATTATTCCAATCAGAAAGTACTGAACGTGTTTTGAATAAATCATTAATTTAATTATTTGCAACGAGTTGCGCTTTGATTAACGCTACGCTAAAGTCAGTGTTAAAGACGCAAGTGTGTTGAGGGCGCGCGGCGGCACGCGGCGGCACGCGGCGAGTTATTGACTGCGTGCTGCGGCCGCCACACACCACACACCACACACCACACAGCAGACCTCTGTTGTTACAACTGGCGTCAGCATTTATACTCTTCAAACTAAAAATAACTCCTTGAAACAAATACAAAAAGCACCTCATTGACGCTAAGAAGTAAATTAACTTAAATTTTCAGAGCTTAGGTATAATACGTCTTTCAGGATATTTGGTCTACTAGAATAAATAAAAATAAAATGGTTTAACAAATCACTTTCTCAATGACGATTTCAAAATGATTGAGAATCCGCTATTCTAAAGATATTTATTTATTTAGGAAGAATTGAAATGAAGTAAAATGTAAGAGGATCTGACAGTAGTCGTTATGATGCAGCTTGTTTCTGCGGAGGTTTTTCCATTTTCCCAGCTCCTGTCGTCGACCTTCAGTAACCTTTCAACTACGACCCGCAGCCAGTTAAACAACTAGTCAGTATGCAGCGCGAGCCGCGTCGCGGGACCCCACACCCCACGCCCACAACCCACGCCCACGTAAACTTGTTCCTTGTTCACTATTTCTGCTCTAATGAAATTCCACGAATACTTCCATTCCGCAGGTGTGCTTATTTGTTTCTTATTCACATGAATAATAGCGTTAGTGATGCGAGCGGCCAGTGTAAACAAAGAATACGTCCTTGATATATGTCGCTATGTGTCGGTAGCTCCGTATAAGGTGGTGTGTCCACTCCGAGCGCCGGGACTCGTGACACAATTCCCGGAGACGCCGTCATCGTTCGCATTCTGATGCCGTCTTTATCCTAAAATCAAAAGGCTGTCGAATCGACATCCGATGTCCTATTTTTGTGCGAAGATCGTAGTGACGTGAACTTTTTTATTCATTAGCTGTAGAGACAGAAATGCGTACAAATCGATATGCTTTATTTTGGGTTCGAATTTCAGGATATATGTTTTCAAAGTCTAAGTAGGTATCACTATAAAAGTTTATTACAACTAAAATAAAATTGCCATTCAATTCGGAATATTTAAGTCACTATTATCTTGCGAATACTTTAAACATGTACCTTTATAGTAGTGCGGTGGTTTGTAATTTTTGTAGAAGTGATGTTACTTTATATTATTTACCATTTGCATATTTTTGAGGTCGATTTTTAATTATTAAAAACTAAATAAGAGCGGATAAAACACGTACTTCAATAACACTCAAAAGGTCGTATTCACAAGAACAATGGTTTTACCAAATTAATAAATTCATGACGCGGTGACATCAGCGCTCGTTAGGTACTCCGCTCACATACCGATCAGTTTTAAATCCAGCCTCTGTATTCTTAGATACTATGACTTGCTCCACGTGTTTTTTACGTTCGTAGCAAAGCCTCCGTGATATCGACACGGCGCTGCCCGGCACTGTTCCATTATTCTGTATCCATTTCTTTTGATTT
This sequence comes from Lerema accius, assembly GCA_001278395.1. Taxonomy (NCBI): domain Eukaryota; kingdom Metazoa; phylum Arthropoda; class Insecta; order Lepidoptera; family Hesperiidae; genus Lerema; species Lerema accius. Next base: position 60,132 of record LGAG01000454.1, on the reverse strand, counting down.
AGCTCACTGACACGTATTTTTCTTTTCTGGCTTTCAGACTTTCGCAGTGTTTTTGTGTTGGCCAGCGCCAGTAGGCTCGTGTATTAAATAATAGAGAACAGAATATCTGCGGCGCGGCTCGTAATATTCATTTGTCTCTAAAAGCAGGGACGTCTTTATCTTGAAATAGTGAAAGAGAATGTTGTCACCGGATTTAAGATATATTATGGCAGTCTCTGTGATCTATGGGCTTCAAATGTAACTACCTACACTACGGACTTGTCAGAAGTCGGTCAAAGTAATTCTGTTTCTGCGGAGGGAGTTGAGCAACTCATTAGTAAGCGTCACTGGCCTGAATACAATTCAAACCGAATCACTGAGTATCCTGTTAGCCTAAATCGAAGTGAAGGCCTGCCAGCCTGTCAGTGCGCCAGTCTTCGTACTAGTTACAATAATAATAACCATTGGTTCACACTCTCGAGAGGATATTAATAGATGGTACATCATAATTCTTTTAAAATATGTAGCGACGCTAACTACGGAGCGAAGATGACTGGTTTTAATGGAGATATAGTTGGATTTTTGTAAGAGATACACATACCTACTCAAGTTTTAGGGTTGCATACCTCTACAACATACTGCATAAACAATGTCCGTGCAACCTACGACATCCTAGCGCAGTGTATTTTAATCACAATAAATAAATCAATCACAACGATACATAAAAGGAATAAAATGTGGCGTACGTTAGTTTTAATGTTTCGTATTCCGAGTTTAGACCCTCGTCAACTTTCTGTCTTGGCTCGATATAATCTGAATAAACATTTACTGTAATAACTCTGAGTGTTTTATATTTCTTTTATTTGATGTTTTAATTGAGTTTCCGTCGCAATAGAGGTTTAGAGTTTAAAGCAGTCGACGAACGTGATTGTATGAGACGAGGGCTCCGAGCTACTTGTGTATGGCGCTAGAACCGCACGCAACTGTCTTAAGCCAAAGGTTCTGACTGCTTTAAGCAATCCAAAATAACTAACTTTGATGCTCGAAAGCTGTATTTGCCATGGCTATACCGATTCAAACTGATGATTTTTTTTAAGATTCCCTTGACATAAAGTGAGAATTGATTCATTTTCATCAATCCAATTGGAGATATAAAAACGGAGTGTCGATATAACGTTACGTTGAACAGGACTTTCAAAGTTGGTTGGTATAGCTAACATTGACCAAAGCTGCAAAGAAATAAATATATTCCATTCAGTTGGATTTACAAAATATTTCACTCCGGATAAGAAATTGAAAATAATGCAACCGTAAAACTTCGGAGATAGAAAGCGAAATTACTTCGAGCAGAAATTTGATAGAAGGATGGATAAGGAAGAACGTTGCAAATCCATCGCAGCCACGACGGCCGCCCCCCTCGCCTCGCGTCAATATCGGTTATCCCTTTCATATTTTCACATCGCTGAGAAATTTCCCTCGAAGCAACACACCTGCTAATTCCACCAATACCAACTTTGCGTGGCGTGCAAAGGATCACGCCCGTCGTTGACACTTACAAATGTTAGCTCGCTACTCAGAAATGGACACATTTATGACTGACTTTAAACTGGTCTAAACACCACTCTAACTTCTAATTTTCAACTCTTTCCTTCTTTCATCTGGAGATAAGCGGCAAAGCTTTTTTTTTTGGATAGTTTGGCACCCTCATAACTTTATTAACTGCGGGATTTATGTAACTACAAAAATATTAATAGAACTGCCGTTTACAACAATACCAAACACGGATATTTAGAGCCTAAAATCCCTCTATTTTGGTACTCCTTTAAGGTTAGTAAAGTCCAATTTACTACTCAGAATAGATCATATTTATTTGAGTAAAATCCAAATTGGCTGAATTGGCTTAGGAAAATATGTTTCTAGAATCTTCGAGTATTTATAAGGTGTGTGTCTCACTACACTACAGGATAGAAGCCGGATTATAAAAACATACGAAGTCGCTTGGAAAAATTCAAATCTATGGAACTGAAAATCCTTCCACTAGATAATTGCAACTTTAAATGAAGTGTGTCCTAAAAAGTACCATGTTGGTGAATTCCTTATTTGAAACGATCGAAAACGTAACTATTAACAGATATCCGGTAAGAGCAAGTCAGATGGCGCTCTTCGGAACAACAAGGCACAGCTGTAGACCAGAGCCGGTGTCGACTTCCTTTTGTTTTTCACAACGTCGGTTCTAGTAATTAGGCTAGGAGATATTTTTTTCTAAAACATCATTCCCTACAACGAAAATAACGAAGTGTCAGAGTATGGAGCGATCAATTTCAGTCATCTGTTAGTGAACAGTTGATAACGGAGCGTATAGTAGAATGTGTAAAGTGGTGAAAAAATGACCATCGAATATCAAAAGCCAATTGTTTTCAGCACGTCGTTATACTCGGTATCATCATATTATTTTATATTTCAACGTTTGCGCTCAGGACATTTTAGTATCAGCGGACACCCACCATGACAGAAAACGTTAGTTTTTGGTTTGCTGAAAGAAAATTAATATTCTCACTGGTAGACATTGTGAAGTTACTTAACGTTTTAAGATGGCCTTAAGGTATCCCTAATCAGGTTAAAAAAGTCACACTTCACTTATAAGAAGAAGAGCACATGTTTGAACTCACACTGTCTATCGTCGAAACATTAAAATTGAAGTGATTTATCTATCGTGCGACCCGCATCGCCGTGCGCCCGTCTGCGCTAATGCATGATAGCGAAGTACAATCGTCGACAAATTTTTATTCTGCGATACCACAAAAAGTTTATTCAGTTCGTTAGTTCTGGTCCTTTCGCAATAATTCTGTTGGATTTTCACAGTTACATTTCGTTTAAAAATACCAGTCGGAAAAAAAATTGCTATAGGCATGGAACTAACTTGTTATTATGAATCTTCTTTGGGAATAAAAGACTGTAAACTAAAAATCTTTAACGAAGTGTAGTTCACTGCTGTAATGTCATCGCATCAGCCACGTTGTGAGAAAATCATCATTGCCGCCGCATGCAACCCTTTCAAATCTGATTTGCTTACTGTTATATACTCTCACATACACACATTCATTCTCACATACATTCACTCATTGCACCTAGCAACCCTTCACTCGCTCTCTTCCTCTTTCTTAAGATGGCTTTCGTACAATACATACACGTCTCCTTTTGTGTAACTATACATATATATATAAAGTGAATAATAAAAGTATCGTGAATTAAGTGTGGTGTTATTAATTAATTAACTATCTACTACTTATTGGTCATTGAAGACTCGACACCTAGGTACAATACGTACAATCGCATTCTATATTGATAAATAACTTTTATCTATACTATCCATAATATAGTAGTGCATAATGCACCTGTTATCTAGAAAAATAAGTAAAATTCAAAATGATTTAATCGTAGGAACCAATAGCCCACTTAACGAAAGTCAAACCTTTAACAATTTAAATGACATATCTATCCTACTAATATTATAAATGTGAAAGTTTGTAATGATGTTTGGATGTTTGGATGTTTGGATGTTTGGATGTTTGGATGTTTGGATATTTGG
>LGAG01000454.1:43375-54950 GCA_001278395.1 Lerema accius | reverse complement strand
TCATCACGTATTTTCTCGTAACGACGCGGAAAATGTTTCCTATCTGTCATGTAAATATTCCAAGCGTATTCTATTTAGACAGCTGCAGCCAACAAGCAGCGAGGGAAAAATAGAACAGAAAAATTAACTAAGCTAGGAGAATGCATCGGTGCACTTACCGTCCACATGATAATGCTTGTGGTATGACTAAAGGTCTATTAGTGTTTCAACATTTCTCTGTTGTACACAAACAAGTTCATACCGCATGCTCGACGTTACCAAAAGCTAATACTCTGGGATTTCATATCAAGAACTCCAGCCGCTTACAATAAGACAAAATATTTTCATTTGTCCATCCAAATATTATATGGATAACTACTCGTATACAGGGTTAATTTTAATTAGCGCATCACCTTTTGCAGGCAGCTTCTCCACATCAGTCCCAACAACATTTGTTCTAAGTAAGTAAGTAAAAAAACGGTTGTGATCCAATATAAATTCAACAGGCGTTCTCATCATTTAATTAGCAATATCTGACAAACAACCCATTTATAGGTAATACAATAGAAATCAATTTGCAATCCCGCCTACATTATACAATACATAATTAAGATCAATTCGTGAAACACTGTAATTCAGTCATGAACTATTTTCTCTCAAAATTTTAAGAAAAATTACTTCGAAGAGCTCGGTAATGACGTCTGACGAAGTTTGCTGACACGAGCACTAGTCGCAGAGCTTTCGTTAAATTTACTTATAATAAGCTTACCAATATCATTAACTCGTTTTTAGAATATCAACTTTAAGCTTGTCATGTGAAATTTCATACACTTTGCAGTAAAAATCAACGACATCTTCAAAGTAGATATCGTTAAACATTTCGTAAATCATGTGTATGTCTGTGTACCATGATCGTAAAATGGATGAGTTTTTAATAGCTTGAAGAGTTAATGTGATACATACGAGGGTACTAAGTTAGTAACTAACCACTGGCTATTTTCAAAACGTGTTACACGAAATACCCAGAGCTCAAGCGCTACTTACATCGGCAAATCATTTTACAGCCGGTCGGTGGCAGGACGACATCTTAAAAATATGACCACATAACGCCACCAGCTATCGTAAAGTCTTTTACTTAGCGGTACTTGCGGGGAGCTTACGTAATAATCCATAAAAGGAGAGCACTATAGAGCGGCGATGTACGTGTAACGACGATAAAAGTAAATGAAGCCGCGACAAACGATGCTGAGACGTGACGTGACATGTGTTCGATGACGTCGGCGGAGCGACTGATTCTTTGTAGATACGACGTCTTTATTAGTATTGGTATGTTTTCTGTTATCAAAATGAGCAGAGTGGCGTGACGTCACCGCAACAGATGATGTCCTTTCGGTCCCCGTCCGTCGCGCCGCCCGCCGTGGCCGCGGCCGCTCCCTGACGTCATGTATAAAGAGGACGCGGTAATCACGACGACTGCGACCTATCTGATGACCAGAAGTCACCTCGAACCACGCATTTATATTTCTAAAATAATGAGGCCCTAGAAATATAACAATTACGAGTACTTTATAAGTTAATTGACCACGATCCCATGTCATGGTAAGTGGCAAAATAGACCAGGGTGACAAGTGCACTAACAAATTAAACCTTCGTAACAAACATTATCTTAGTAAATACTCTTAAACCTTAGTAAATTACTCTCTGGAAGACTCCGACATCGTAGCTTATAAAAATTTACTCTACAGTTTTCTCACCAAACTACCACTTGAACTGTAATTTGTGCGAACATTTGACTTTATTGGTTTACCAATCTCCAAATTATCAAAATACTTGGCCCAGAAGTCGTATCGCAGTCGTAATCACGAAATGGTCTCGTCCGAAGTATAATTATACGGCGTACGTATCTTTATTTGCGAAGAGCCTCCCTTTACGCGCGAGTGTCATTCCCTTTGAATTCTGTTACGAATGTATCTGTTTCGAGATAATAGGCTTTTTGTTCAGGAATCGTCAACCTTCACGTTTAATGTTACGAGTTTCAGTCGTAGTCTACATTTCGTGTTTGAATTTGTTCAAATGTTTGCCTTCAATTTCGCGATTGTTTTAACAATTTTCCGTGTAAGGGGAAAACTGTTCACAGAGCAGAACGAAATGATCGAGTGGTGCTAGTCTAAAAAGATGTTACATAAACAAAAATTACTTTACGTCGCTACACGGTGGTTTTAAGGATTATACGTTAGACAAGATCTTTCAATTTAAAGGTGGAAGTAGTAAGAAAAGTACTCAATGCCAAAATAAATTAACCACTTATTGGTGATCTTTCCTCATAAGCCATTACGAAAGACCCTTTCAGTTTCTCAGACTTTTCAGTTGCGAGACATGTCGAAGATTACACGCACAACGACTTTCAAATTTGTAATTATGATCCAGCATTCCGTACTGAAGTGATTTCCCGTAGGCGCGCGTCACTCCTCGCCCACGTGATCACATGAAACAGACTGTGAAATTAGACTTTCCGCAGTTAATTTGAACGGAACGTCGCCGAACGATTCGCCACTAATTGCTCGAGTCGATCTCGGCGCTCAACTGTCGGCGCTCGGCGCTCGGCGCACGGCCTGCGGTCGCTTTGAACCCTTCAACAACCCTCCAAATTAACAGAACTAAATTAACCTAGAACTTCAATAGGTTCAGCAAATTCGAAGCTTGTTAAGAGTGGTTATCTTAAAATAATTATTTACGACAATTACATTAAACGGAGTGATCCGGTTAAACAACTGCGGACGCGGTCCATAGGCAGATTACTTCCACAATTTGGGAAACTCAAAGCTTCGTGGCCGTCACTACCCGCTCCAATATTAGGCAATAGAGTAGCAAAGACTATGCTCTGAATCATCTTAGTGTAACATTAGGTAGTGTTCATGTCCGAGAGGTAAGAACTCAAAGAATTACTTGCACCGATCCACCAATTGAAGTTACTCAAAGCACTAATTAAAATGTGTATCAGGGTATCGGGTTGAGTATCGAAAGTTGCAGTAGTTATTTGACGTGCGCGTCGCTAATGAGGAGTCTGTGTGCGGGCGCCGGGCGGCACACACCACGACCGCGGCTGCGGGTCCGCTGCGGCTGCGGTCGCTCACCGCGCCGAGACTTAATATGTAGCGCGAAATGCAAATTTTAAATTCTTCCTCAAAGATGACCCAGCGTCGCTTTGCTTGAGACATACCTTACCTAAATCACCCCAAACTAAAACTATAAGTTTAGATCAAAGGCAGAAGACGGTGAGCAATAGACAAATTATACAAAGTTGAACATTCCAACTCGATCTTAAGCAAGTCATCGAACCTAAGCTTATATCCAAACGACCTTTCGTTCGATCGCTCACGCTAAACGCTACCTAAAAATTATAGGAATGGCATAAACAACGACATTTTTTTTCGCGCCTTATGTTATTCTTATACAGTTTTAGATAGTGCTTCACGAGAACATTCGAAGGAAAGGTGATTTGGTTACCCGCACTACCGAGACGAGATTATTGCAACATCACGAGAATGTTATTCATACGAACTATCTACAATATTTTTCCAGTGACCTGGCCCGCAGCTCACTGTAGCCGTACATTAGCAAAAGACCAGTAAATCGTTTAGAAACAATGATGACGCTGCACTAATGAGTTATAGCGATAACATTCCGTATCTCGGTTAGAAAGGCACTCATTACGACTCGCTAAGACGAAAAGTGAACCTTAGTACGATAACATTAAATCGAATTTAACCTGTATTCGGTGAACACTTTGGACTAATAGGATTTCGCTGTAAATAACCAACGGTTAGCCAGAGATTCCAGTAAAACACAGAAACAATGGTGACGATGCAGTTACTAGTCACAGCGCTAGAATATCGCAGCATACAGCGCTTTATGCTTAATGATTCGAAAATTTTGAGATGAACTCATCCTGTCGAATCAGAGGTCATAAGCGCCGTTTCAAGCGTTTCAATATGAATCGTATGTAGTGAGATAAAGGTCGAGTTTACACTACGGCCATGCAGCACTAAAATCGTCATCGGACGAGCTTATGCGTTAGATGGTGAGTGTTTAGTCAAATATTTACAAACAACTCGAGATATGCTCTGAATTTCAGATGGGCGAAGTGTTTTGTTTAACCAAACGCTCAAGTGTAGCGCAACAATTGCGAAGAATATTAAATTTTCTTGCTGAAAAACAATGTTTACAATCAACCCAATCAAGTCGTATTTCAATATTTGCCCTGAAAAGCAAATAAAAGGAGTAAACTGAACATTTCTAGAGGCTTAACTTCAGATTCTCGGCGTGATTGAACCGGCAAAGTACCCGCCATGTTTGTTGTGTAACTTGCGTTTAGGATTAACAGCAGGATTACACGAAGTGATCTGAATCCTCCAGCGCCGAGGTTGCGGTATGGCACGGCCGTTGAATCTAGATTTACAAATCCTAGGTTCCTAGAATATCCCTTTCGCGTCGATAGTCCGGGTTAACATACGTTCCAGAGAATTTTGCATAGATACATATTAGTGATATGCTTCAGCGGCAGAGTTATCTTTTTTGGAGCTGTCCATAATATCGAAATATAAAAAAAATACACGTTAAGGGTTCATCGCCGACCAGACACATCGAGGCAGCTTTGTAGCGACATCGTTCCGAAGGTGACACTAATTAAATTGACGTCTCGGCTCCCACTCGTAACTTTGCAGAATAAAGTTAAAGATAAATTTAGTTGGAAACCGCCGACGGGGACCAACTCGGTATACTTTATAATCCTCGATATAATATATTCGGAGAACGCCCGCGCTACTCCGGGGCCGAATGAAATGTTGCTCTCGAGAGGTGAATTTAGATTCACAAAGTAAATATCTAAGGAAACTCTAAATTTGAGGGAAAGGTACACTCTTTATTCAAATTCCTCGTGAATCAGTGGAACGTCAAATATCCATTTTGTTACGCACGGGCATGCGATCCCTTCAAGGATGACTAAATGAATAGTTATTTACGACTCACTCTTGAACTCCATCACAGGTCGCTGCCTCAATTCAATGTAGACCTCTTAGTTTTAATAGAAAAGGAAACCTGCATATCGGTACAAGGTTCTGTTCTTATACTTAAATTAATGCATGATGAATTACAATTCTCATTTTTCTGTCAGAAGCCGAACAATTAGATAGCCAGTAAAATGAGCGTTTTACCCGTCGTCGCCGGATTAGAAGGAGTAAATTGCGACTACGCAGTTACATCATTTGATGAATACATATTTGAGTCGAGCACAAAAACGTGGGCTCTCGCTCTCGATTCTCATCAATCAGCCTTCATTGGAGGCGCAACAAGACGCCATCACTCATCGGAAAAACCGACGGCGGCCGTGATTGATGTAAATCAATTTACCGCTGAGGAGGCCCATGGCTTATGGGCCTTCATAAATACGACCGTATTTATTTTGGGGCTAAAGTTATTCTTGCCTTCGATTTTAGATTTAAATTTGGGCGCAATCTGTGGTTTAACTAAAATAATGTGAACAGGATGACGATCAGCACTTCTAAATGTGTGATCCTAAAGTATTTTCAGTAGACTCCAGTTAGTTTAAGACTGGTTATATTGTATAATTTAGTACTTATAGCCTGTTGCTTAATCTATTCAATTGCCAATTATTTTATTTAAAAGATATTCTCGGCCATTTATCTGGTTATAAACGTGAAACGCGCCTTTTTGGGATAAGACGTTTATAGTCGAGCAGATCGTGTATTGCGATCAAAGCAATGTTTATGACACACTGAACTGGTGGCTAAAGTACCATTATTCCTATATTTATGTTGCGAGAGTCGCGGACGGTCTTCGTATTTCAGCCTTTTGTGTGTCGATATTTACTGTAGCACTGTTTACTAGTTCGTGCCAAGATACTACCAGTATTTACAGTCTCATTGGTCTAAGAATAAAACTGCTATAAAAATAGACTACACATTAATAGATCCGCGTCAGGGTCACCATCCTCAGTGATGAGGCCCAACTGAAGGTAAATAGATTAATAAAGAAAAAACAAAATTAAGATTGGCGAAATATTATTATGGCCCCAGAAAACTATGAACATTCCAACCTCGATTACTAAGTGCCTGAGTAACTAAATAAACTAAGTTGCTATTTTTAAAACCGTTTCTGTCAGTTGAGAACAGTAATATTGTAATCTGTGTCGCGCGAACTCCCTGTCAGAGCGAGCTGTCTCGCAGGACTGGCTCGTCGTCTGTATGAATTGCAGTAATATTGCTTATGAATGTGTCCTGTGTTGTGATGTCAGTCCCCGCTCGGTGCACGACACGAACTACTCGTAGTACAGGACAGCGGTCCCGATCATTTATTTAACTTTTAAACTGATTGCGTCGTTTGTTGGATGGACGCTGTGAAAGTTCTTTATGACAGTTCACTGGTAGTTGGTGCCCTAATAAACTAAAATGGGCTGCAGTTCGCTTACAGTTAAATGGACTTTGTAACCAAGATAATCAAGACTTATAATTCTGTGTTGGAGATTATGAGTTATACGCTGTATTGTTAATTCTGTAGATTAAAGCGTTTGTTGTTGATATTTATGAAGATTAAGAAGATATCATTTTGAACGGCTGACAAAGGACATTAGGCAACTTGAAAACTTTTTGATATTTGGATTGACGTTATTACACGGTAATTGTCTCATCTTGAAAATCAAACTCAAAGTACTTGCGCTGAATTTTAAACGTACTTTGTCCCGTGGGCATAGTCACGGCGCCGTAAAAGCTCGCGTAAAGTTACAGTACAGAGTAACATATGAGCTCTAACAGATAGAACGATGGACCACACAATTGCTTAGAGTATAACAGTATGCACGTGACAAGGTACAAGGCTATATCTTTAGATGTACGGGTATCTCTCCCCAAGTATCGGATGTCAATGAATCGAACCGACAGCCGTCCGGCCGGCCCGGCGCGGCGTAGGGCGGCGGCGATTCTGCGGCATTCATTGTACACAATGGATTGTTTGGATTGTTGTGCTGTTGGGAGCCATTCAGCTACAGAATGAATTGTGTCAATTGAATCCGATCTGTTGCATTGTTGTAGCAACGAACTAGCGTTTTGAAAGCATGTCCTGCACGTCATTCTTCAAAATACCTAGTGTTACTGTCGGGAACATTTAGAAGTGGCAAGCTTGGTGGCGTTTAATTATTAATCACGATACCGATAAACTTTTGCACTTTTCATGTACGACTTAAACTATTGGTTTAACTGAAAAATTTCACCGCAGTTAGCTGATATTTTACTAATGTTCTACTAACGATTTATTTTATTCACAATTTAATAAATTACAACAGTTGAACTCTACAAAAAAGTTACTAAAATTATAGTTGGTATTTACGGTACAGCTTACAGAAATAAAGAAAACTTTTTATGATTTATGTCAATATTTTTCTACGTATTTTCTAATACCAGCAGATACTTGAAGAACAGCAGATACAAAAAGAAGCCTTAATACTTTTACTAAGTAGTAGGTACTTATTTTGTTTCCAAGTAGCCGGGCACCGCGCGACCGCCATCGCGCCAGGCGAGCGCGGCGGAGATGCGACGGAGGTGGTCGAGTTTACAATTAAACTTTTACAATTTAAAACAGTGTCCATACACTTGCATTTGTGTTTAGATTACATTTTGAATTATTAATTATTCATCTTAGTTTTTCACATCGCCTTTTAGGTTCGTTCGTGTAAATCCAGAGTAAATTAAGTAGAGTAGAGTAGTAAAGAGAAATTACCGAATAAATCCAGAGCACTTCATCATACCTTCACGAATTCGATTTAAGAATTCCCGCTAGATTAGTACATTCTACAAAACGAATTAACATTGAGTACTTTATTTTCAAAAACGAACCAAATTATGTCGATTGAGATTTTACAAGCAATATAACCTCCTTAAAATTATATTTCCGATGTGAATTGCAAGTAATTGAAGGGTTTATGTATTTTCTACAAAGTAAATGATCGTCACGAGGCGCCTCGACGCCGGCAGGAAGCGTCCGTCACGGGCCCCGACGTCGTTCACCGGTGACTGACTTGTGAATACTTCTCACAAAAAGTATCGATTTATCTTTCACGGTACATGTCATTGAATGAAAAATAAATACATATAGTATAGTCACTTCATATAACAAGTCAATGATTAAAGCAGTTATTACATTCGCATACACTTCAATGAACCGACAAGGCGACGACATAACACGTGCTCTCCAAAACTTTGACAATACTAAAACATTTGGTCGCTGCAGACACATTATCTTCCAGTAGCATACCGCAGGTTAAAACACAAAATGTTCAGTCCTTTGTACTGCTGCGGCCGTGGTGCATATTGTAAACTTGTCAGACTATAAATTTCTCGGTATTCCTTGAAAAACGACACTACCCTGAGCCGGGGGTGCGGCGGAGTGCGGCGGGGTGCGGGAGGGCTGAGGGGGGAGCACTGCACCCTGCACTCGCGGTATGCGGCGGGAATCCACAATTATCGCTTCTCTCGAACACGCGGCGAGGCGAGTGTTCTTTCAGTTCGTTAATCTTGTAAAGGTTTATTCCTGTCCTTTTACACTGAAACTGTTTCAACGTCGCATTTTTGTTTACATTATTTATGTTATTCGGTTCTTTGCAAGTCTTCTCCTAGCTCTCTAAGTACGTAAGTAGTTATCATTCTGTTTGCTCGTTTCACTTAGTGCAACAGATTTGATCATAAAACGAGTGACGTAAGTTTTCGACGAACTATTTCACTAAATCGGTCACCGATGTACAGTCGTCCGTAATGCCCAAATCTAATAATAGTCGGTAATTTAATCAAGTAGACTAGTAAAAAAATAAATATTATGTTTAAGCAAAGATATATTTGTCGAGAGGCGGCGTATTTCCGGCTGACGGATTGTCCGTCAGCTGATCTAATTTGTCGTGCGTACTGTGCGTCCGGCGGACTCACGGACCGCGAGCATTTACAGCGTGTTGTGGGGCTCGTAGTATTTAAAACAGCCTTTGTTATGTTAATAGCCAACAACCGAGTGTGTAGGCCAACCCCCTCAATGATAAGAGGTCATCGTTGCCCATCTACAACAAAAGCACCACTTCTATCAAGATTTGTAGCGCACACATGTTCTCTACAAGCTAAAGTTTATGATTATTCTTACGCAACCGACTTTTAACATAAAGCCTTCATCTCCATTTCTCTACATGCCACATCTATCTCGTAAATCTCTATCGTAAATCGTAAACATCTATCTTTTGTTACCTTGTTAGTAAACCAAAATTATAAAATCATTTAAGGGCTTCGGCAAGGGATATCATGGTGGAAATTTGAATGATGTATTTAAAAATTCCGTTCTCGGTCTAGATGTATGTTTGTGTATTTATTTCTGTATTGTCCATGGGACCCACGACACAGGGAATCCTAGCGTGGGGCTGTGAGTATGTAGCGTTTAGTTATTTATTAATAATCCAAGCCAATGTTCCAGTCGTCCATTTGAAATAGATTGACCATCGTGGGCTGCAGTGTGTCGCCGCACTAACACTCCGTCACGTGGCCCCGGGGCAAGGGCGGAAGTCCTAACTTCATTACACGTTGTTTGCAGATCTTCTAAGGGCTATTTTCCTAGCAACACTAGTTTTGTAACCGCCTTCTCTTGTTAATATTACTTAGCAAAATATTAGAACAATAAAGGTTCCTTTCAAGCTATGAGCACGTTGAATACTTCAGACTAATATACATTTTATTAATACGTGATGGTCTCAACTTTGCACCCCCCCTTAAGAATATCAAAAGCACGTCCGAGTTTGAGATTTGGCATAATTAGCGTTTATTGGAGAAGAAGTGATTGTATCAGACTAGTATTTTCATAATATTTGTAGGTACTTTGTGATATTAGTGAACACCAGTTTCACTGCAAGTGACACTGGTGTCGCAGTATTAGTTAAATCAAACGCGGAACAGTAGCGTCAGCTGGCACACATTCAGGCAGTAGCTGCACGTAGCCTGCGAGCTATACGAAGATAGCTTCCGTCTCCATTAGAAAGAAGACTCGACTGGCCTACTAACCCGCTTGCTCGCATAATGACGCCGCCCGCGCCCGCGCCCGCGCCCTCTATACGTGCGCTAGTATAACACGTTTCATTTAAGGTACGAATCTTTGTTTCCAATTTCAAATATTTTTTTCTTTTCTGGTTCGTTTATATTATGAGTCAGTTCTAATTTTAAACTCCTTTTGTTTTAGTATTCCATGTGTGTAGTAGCGTCGCCTGTTTTGTTCTGTGCTATCTCTTAATTAATTTAAATAATTTTTAACTCTATAATAAATCATTTGATACAAATTGTTTATTTAGCCAAGGGGCAGTAAAATAGATATCAGAAGTAGTCACGCCGACACAATAATGATTTATCGAGCCGTCATACCGTGCGAGGCAGTTAAAACTACATGTGAATAGTCGGAGGGCTGGCGGCTGGAGGCTGAGGGCCGCGCGGAGTGCCGGAGGGCCGTGTGGGGTCGAGGTCGCGCCGCTGACCCGCATCACGCTTGCATAATGAAAACTCCGCCGGAGCCTCTACTTAAGCTACTTATCCGTTCACTTAGGGCGCACCCTCATCTATCCGCTGAAATCTTCACAATAAGGGTGAAGATCGATGACGTCATCAATTACTACGAAGATTTTTCAAGCTGAAGAAAATCGTTGTTTTTCTACTACTCGTACATCCATTGTAAAAAGTAACTTAGAAATGCGAATATTGTTATTGATATTACAATTATAACCTGCAAGCTACAAAGCAACATACCATGTTAAATCTTTTTGGTAGACAGCGCGTTTTACTTAAGACATTTTTATCTGATGGGATTGTAGACGATCAAACCTATCAAAATAAGAATAAATTGAATCTATTCGAGGTCGTTCACGAGACGTACTACATGTAAGAAATGAGATGGAATGTGTCATTTGTGTGACTAGTCCCCGAGCTCCAGAAACCTCCAAGCCGAGCCGGGCTGGAAGCGAGCTGCTCCACGGTACGGTTGGCAGGTGGCCAGCACCACCGACCACCTGTTGGCGAGAGCAGGCCGCAGCCGTCGCCAGTGTATCGCCGGCCTTCAATAACATATCGTATAGAGAAACTATATTAAGTAGATAGAAAAAAGATAAAATTAAGAAATGTTAAAAAAATCAATATTCGGCCCTTTTTGTGTAATTATGCTAATTTTGTTAGAAAATTAAAATGCTATAGATTTTTACTGACGTGATTATTTGTTGAGCGTGGTAATTGTACAGCCATGCCGTATAACAGTTTTGGACCAGGCAAGAACTTCCATGAGCGAGGTGCGAGGCCGACGGACGCACTATGGCAGACACAGCGAAATTAAGTTATCAAATTCCAACAACAGAATCCAAAAATACATTTAGGTATTCATCCATTCAGTATGGAAAGTGACGAGACTCCCCATTGCCAAATCACTCATTGCGGCAACCTAAAGGTAGACTTAGAATTTCGTGTGGACCGACATCTCGGAGAGGAGAGGCTGCGCGGCGGATTGATGTGTTGATCTCCCG
>LGAG01000452.1:1227471-1245428 GCA_001278395.1 Lerema accius | reverse complement strand
GTGAGTAACCGCTACCTATCTCTGTCTCACTCGATAGTTCAACTGAATAAGACGGTTGACATCTGTTCGTCTCACTTACGCCGGCGCAAGCGCATCAACAGGTACCATTCAATCTCCTGCACCGTTCTGCGACCCTGGTAGCTCTATGGATTCAAACAAGTACGTCTCAAAGTGTCAACCACGCGCTATTGTCAGATTGACTGAGTGAGACGTCTGACATCTGTTCATTTCAAGGGTTTCGGCGCAGGCGCATCAACAGTTGCCGTTCGATCTCCTGCACCGCTCTGCGACCCTGGGAGCTCAGTGGACTTCAGTAGTAATAAAATGTACGAATAATTAAGAAATAATGTTCCATGCAATCGATAAGGAGCGCTTAACAGTCCTAAAGCAGTAGGTACTAGGAGTATGAGAATTATTTTAGAAAAATACGTCTCAAAGCGTCTATACTGATCAACTGAGTAAGACGGCTGACATCTGTTTGTTTCAAGGGTGTCGACGCGGGCGCATCAACAGGTGTTGATCTCCTACGCAGTTCTGCGACCCTAGTTTCTCTGTTTGATTCAAGTTCACAAAAATAGTGACTACACAACTCAAGAGAAGCGTATAAAACTACCGCCCAGCAATTATTAGGAGAGGACATCGTGCGTCGTCGTCAGTGCAAACGCATCAACAGGGGCGTTACGAACAACCTCCTGTGAAGTCCTGTGACCCTGGTAGCTCAGGGATTTTCGGTGACGGTTGCAGACCATTTCAATGACTTATTCTGTGAGCTTAGCTGAGGACTCGTTAACCTGTAGAGGTGTATTAATTGACAGCGGTGTGGACTGCAAGATATTGCTTCTATTTTATGAGTTCCTGGTAGTAGTCTTTGGTAATTTGGAGCTAACAAACAACTGTTAAGATGCCGCTGCGCCGTACCCCGCCTGGATCGCCACAGGTGGAAACCGCGCCAGATGCCAAGAACTTATTGACGGCCCCCGGGTCGATCACATCCTAGGTCTCACAATGTTGTGCTTCAGAATCAGACTCATGTAGGGAAGAAACTGAGCATGATGTACGTACTATCACCCAGCGATCCAAGCGTAAGCGCCCTGAAACTACAGATCTAGCTGACTTTATGGTGGAAGTGAAAGCCATGTTTCAAGACATAAAAGCGCACCAAGCTGCTCAAGACACAAAAATGGAAAAGATATCTAAAGCACTTGATGAAATTAAGTCACAAAACCTTGGTCATGCAAAATAGAGTAGACTTCCTTACTACTAAAATTGAGAGCTTTCAATCACAAATAGAGAAAATAGAAGCTGACAGAAAGGATGATCAACAGCATATTCGAGAGCTTGAGGGTAAACTTGAACAATTGGAACGTCACAGAAGGGCCACGTGTATTGAAATAAAAAACGTACCATTTTCGGTCGGCGAAAATAAAGAACTTCTTCTTAAGCAAGTTAAAATATTGCAGGCCGGTTAAGTGCTTCGATTGAAGATCAGTTTAAGATGTTTTTCGCATAAGTAAGAAGGGCTCTGAAGAAAAAACTATAATAGTGGATTTCACAAGCGTTTTGATTAAAGAACAAATTATTCGCAAATATAAAGACTACAACAGATCCAATAAAACAAGCAAGCTAAGTACAGAGACCCTACACATAAGCGGACCCCGTAAGCCAATTTTTTTTTCAGAAAACCTCACACCCAGGATGAAAAGGCTACTGTACTTAAGTAAAGAATACGCAAAATCAAATGCTATCGCCCACTGCTGGGTTTCAAATGGAAAAATATTGCTACGTAAAAATGAGGGGTCTACCGCCTACCAAATTAGAACTGAAAAAGACCTTGGTAAAGTAAATGGTACAAACACCTTATGACTATTTCTAGAAACATAATATAAAGTAATCATAAAGTAAACTAAAAATAACTAAATAAGTACATGACACACACTCATGCACACACACACGCACACAAACACACACATGCACTTACACACACCACTGAACACATTTTTGTTTATCTGTCAACTTGGTTTAATATTACTGTTCCTGCCTTTTGTTACCGGGGTGAGGGCCTGGAGATCTGTAATACAGGTTCATCCTAGTACAGACTTCAGTCTCCCACATAATGATTATTCATATTGTTACATTAAGGACCACTTGTTTATCATATAATTATGTGAGAGTAAATAAAGATTTTGTTTATTGTTTATTATTATTATTAATAAAACCAGACAATATTAACAAAACATTTGTATTTAATAGGCAGTACATACTGTAGTTCAATAAAATAGAACTAATATTACGGTTATCAACAATGTTCTAGCGCATTTCATCCATTGAGATCTCCGTCGTGGTGGATCACTTCCGTTTTAATCTTTTTTGCCCTGTAAACAATGGAAAATAAATTGGTATTCTCGAACTAAACTATCGCCCACAAAAAAGTGATATCATAAAAGTATTTGTAATTTCATGGGTCTCTCATATTTATTTCATGGATTTCTAGCTGACGTGTATCTAATGTATTTAATAGCACAAGAAATAACACTTGTATTGTTTAAACATAGCTTCCTATACACCACTATTCTTCAATATAAAAAATGCTTACTGTCGCTTATCTTTAATAGATAGATATTATTAAATGTTATAAGTACCAGTGCTTTATAGATAGTGTGTCAAGATGTGAGATATACAAACATTAATCTTTTTCGTAATTTTTTGTTTATGTTCATACATAGTTTTTAATATATTAATTAATACTTCTCAATTGACAGCCATGTTGGCTCTAAAAGGTAATAAAATTAGGCACTAGTTTAACGCGGCGGTAATATATTTCGATTTTGGTCAGTAAAATTGATGACATTGGCAATAAAGTTTGGGCAGTAAATAAATGAAAATTTTTATTTTACTGCCCAAAAAATATTTTACTGCCCAACTCATTATTTCCACAGCCCAATGTAACTGCTGGGATTTTTAAGTTACTGACCACTTTAATTAGTGCCATAAAATTATACTATTGAACTTATCAGGCGGGATAGCTAATCATTAACTGGTCATGAATAAAAAAGGAAGACCACTTTCAAAAAATAACTTACGCTATTGACAACAAAGCTTACAAGGACAAATGACTGTACAGCTATAACCTTTTAAATTACGTCGAAAAAAACGAGGTATACAATATTGGTTCAGTACATAACGTAGTTACCATTTAGTGCAGTCGACGGATCGCTCGTGCCTCTTGAGATGGGATATGTGCGGGAACGACTTGGAACACACCTCGCACGAGAACGGCCGCTCGCCCGTGTGGTACCTGCGCGCGCCGCCGACACACAAACATTATTATATTATATAACGCTATATACTTGACACTAAACACACATAGTCCTATAGTAGGAGTCCCTTTGCCGTTGTTGCCAAGGACAACATAGAAACTCGATACACCTAGACCGAAAAAAGAAATTTAAATTTTGGCCCCGCTGGGAATCGAACCCAGGACCCTTTGAAAGGCGTGGTATCCATTGCGCCATACGAGTCGTCGATTATCAACACGCTACATCATTTAGTAGACCGGGCAGACATTGTTCTGCAACATATTTTATACTCCCGGCCTTTCTTTCTTAGTAAATGCTCAACATATTGGACATCATTGCAATGGATGGAGGCGTTTCAATAATTCTAATAGTTTGGCTGAACTCTTGAAATATATTGACATCAACACTATGTATCTGTGTGTCCAACTGTCGTCCTAAATTGAAGAATCTAAACCATACGCGATCCATCTAAAATAGCTCACAATATTTTTTTAAAGTTCAGTGACAAACATACATAGACAGCGTTCTTACATACTAAGATAAGATTAGTGTTCCAGACCTGAGATGCACGGTGAGGTCGCTCCGCTTGTAGAAGCGACGTCCGCAGGCGGCGCGCGGGCAGGCGTGCGGCACCAGCCGGTCGTGCGCGCGGCCCACGTGGTCGCGGAGCTGACAACACACACACCCATGTATTAAATTATTTACTAACATTATATACTAAAAGACCTAGCCCACTTTGTTCTACCACATATTTTGTCTCACATTCGGTTCTCTACGTCAGGTACTCCTGATCTTCAATTCTCATGTTCCTTTAGGAAATGCTCATCATATCTAGCAACTATTGCTATGGTGACATTTCAAAAACTAATAGTTTGGCTAGTCTCTTATTCCGATATCAGGTCCAACTGTGGTTCGAAAACATATTCGATCCGCCTAAAATACCCCACAAAAAATTAATTGAAATTGGTTCAGCCATTTAGGTGGAGTTCAGTGACAAACACACGTACTCTGTCTTTTTAATTTTTTATATATTAAGATTATTCATCATGCGTAACGCGAAGGGTCGGAATAAATTTCTCCCGTTCCCTACATCTATGCATAGCATTTGCTTAGCTATAGTATAGATTTAGCGCAGTTAATGAGGCTCAATGAGTTTGTGGTTAATCGAGTAAAAGATTACCATCCATGCCTCCTTGAACTTCCTGTCGCACTGGGAGCAGGCGTGGGCCAGCGTGGCGGCGGCAGTGGCGTGCTTGGCTCGCCGGTGCTTGTTGAGTGTAGAGCGGTACCCGAACCGCAGCCCGCACTCCTTGCAGCCGTGCCGCCGGAGCTTAGCGTAGTGAGTACCTGCACATTGATTGATGGTTGCATGAGGAATAACTATTGTCGTAATAGATGAAGTAACAGATGCGTTTATTTGCTTACAGTAATAAGCATTGAACCATCTCAATACAAGCTATCTTGGTTAAGTATTGGGGCAATTTTGAGTTATGGAATAAAACATAGTGGTTTTCAAAGCTACTTTAAAGCTAAAGAATATTTAAAACCAACCCATATGCGATTTATAGTTGTCGTTCCTATTGAACACTTTACAGCACACGCGACACACAAACAGCACTGACTTCTTTTCCTTCTTATTCTTTTTCTTTTTAGATACATTCTTATTTTGTTTCTCATCTACAGGGGGCTCCTTGACAGTTTCCGGTTTGACAGTTTCTTTGATCTCTACTATAATAGGCACGATATATTCTGGGAGCCCTACATAGCCGTCCTCCTCCTCAGATGAATCCAGGTCAGGGTTGTCGTCGAGAGGCCCCGCCCCTATATTTAACATGTCAGTCAGTTGCTCCGCGTCTATTTCGCTGTTCAAGCTTATAATAAACGTATCATCGTCCTCAGTAGAAATGTATTGAACGCTATTCTCCCCGATCAGTTGGTTCAAGTTCGCAGCCAAGTTACTGCTGGCCTCGAGATCGACGTCGCTTTCGAAAATCGTAGCGCATTCGTTGACTGATAAGGGTGGATTCTCAGGTTCGATGGGTTTGCTAAAATCGGTCATTTCGTCGAGGAGTTCCTCTGGTAAGGCACACGGCTCATCCTTGGCCTGGTATAAGGCATTCATTAGATCCTGCTCCATGTTCCTGGCGGGATCGTTGAAATCGAACTGTATCTCGGTGTTCCGGTCGTTGATGCAGTAATCGATATCATTCGTGTTCATATTAAACATGTGGCCATTATGAAATGTGTCAAAGTCAATATCGTTGTACAGGAGCTCCTCGTCTAGGGAGTACAGATTCATGTCTTTGAAGAATTCTATTTGCATGAGGTTGTCGTAGGTATTGGTGTCCTGTTGGAGAGGTTGTTGTGTTGTGAGCGAGTTGAACATGTTGGGTGTGGACATGGTCATGTAGTCGTCCTCGGCCGACAAGATATCGTCGACGATGTTGTCGACGGTCCGGTTGGCGTCGGCGTTTAATTGGCTCAGCTTCTGGTCTCTGCTCACTTCGCTGTTATTGTTTGTGTGTTGTCTGCAAACAAATAATCTTCTATAAGAACAAAATAGTGATGTGTAATAGTATTATTATTTGGTACTAGTTACCTGAGGCCCTCATTGACTACAGTACAGTAGTTACAATCCGGTCCTACCTCATATTACTATGTTTATATAAAAAACATCCAAGAACAATCATTTATTTTAAATACAATTAGGAAGACTCACCAAGAATCGAACTTGGAATGTTACTCAATACAGTGAAGGTCCTTAATGATGTATAAAGTTCAATTACGAGAGATCTTTGCAAGTAGAATATTCATATATAGTATTTTTTTATGGAATTAGTCAACACCTGAGAGAAAACAGTCACAAGTCAACTTACTTGATGCAATGTTCAACAAGTGCAGTTTTATACTGGAATACTAAACCGCATATTCTGCAGTAATTTTTCCGTATAGATTTCTCTATCTTGCCATTGTCCACTTGTGCATTTAGAACACAAACGTTTTTGTGTCGGTTCAAGGAAGCTATCTGGAAAAAGAAATACTTTTAGATTAACAATTACATTATTTGAGTTTATTGTCTCTCTGTCTGTCTGACCATCCCTATGTCTGTCATAAATAGTAATAAAACATAAATATTGTATAGATACCTGTTGAAATTTGTTCCCACATCCTGGGCAGCAGTATAGCTTCTGGTTGGTGTGCCGCAACATATGCCTCTTGAGATTTGATTTATCGCTGAATTTCGCGTCACATTCAGTGCATGAATGTTTTTTAACATCTGATAACATAATCATCATTTAAATGTCATGTCATAATCATCACAAAAATGTCAAAGTAAAAACTGGTCTAGAGAAATACAGTTTTTGTGCATTGTTTGATTAGTATCCTGGTTACATAATAAGTAAGTTTTTACTAACCCTACAAAGTACTAAAACAGGAATCCCAGAATATGAACAGTCTTTAAAAATATTATAAAAAATATATATATTAGTGATAAAAAAGCTTACTTACTATTATGCACATCTTGATGTTTTTTGTAATCTGATAACTTATGAAATTCTTTCCCACACTGCTCACACTTGTGGGGTCTGAAAGACAATTATAAAATAGCATACTCGTATAATAGAAACATCCTATTTGACAGTGATAAAAATAAATTTAAATGGCTAATGAGGCATGAATACTAATTGTATTTTGCATTTAGAATGCCAAATATTTAATTTTTTTTCAAGGTAGCTTCAATTAGGGGAACAATAATTTCCAAGCAGCTTCCCCCATTATGTAATTTGCCCCTTTTAATTGCAGTTGTAAATTCAAATAATTTGAAGTCCTTATAGCCTCAAAACTGGAGTCCACCCTGACCAACAAATTAAAAGGGCTTACAAAAACAGAAGCATTCAATTAATTTTGCTGCTATTGAGTACTAAACAATAACTAAATAAGGCTGAAGTTGGTAGTTCTGTAAGAATATAATATACCGGTAATCCAGGTGTTTGGCAAAAAGATGCTGTTGCAGTCTCCATAAAGCTTCAAAGACAAGGCTGCACTGAGGACACTTCCAGACTCTTGCTAAAGGCTTATGGGTGAGACTATGTTTCATCAGTTGTTGCTTAGTAGAAAATTTCTGGTCAGGACACTTGTCTATAATAATATATGAATAACAGACACAGATATAGAGAAAGTACAGAAACCTAAGTAAATTAAACAATGAATGTGTACCGCAGCAAATATTCAATGATGGGCAATCATAAAATGGCTATAACTCACCACAAATCCACAAATTATCTTTAGAATGAACTCGTAGGTGTCCATAATACTTCTTGGCATTATCAAACTGCTTGGCACAAATCTCGCAGTGCAAGGTGGTAGGCCCATTCAAATCCGGCTCCTCCAAAGGGCCATCGGCAGTAAGGAATTGTGCGATGACATCATCTGAACTCAAGCTTTGTAAGCCCTGGAGTTGTAACTGATTGTTTATGTCCGAGTCACATTCTGCACCTCTATTCCTGAACGCTAAGTCCGATGTTTCCGGATCTACGAACTACAACAAAAACAATTGAATGAAAATTATTCAAGATCTGTACCTAATCTGTTAAACTATTAACATTCATTTCTAATGTTAATACTCACAGGTAAACTAAAAAAAGTTAGGTTTGATTCCATCCTTAATTTTCTTTTAGTCGTGATCACATATTTTCAATAAATAAAATAATTCCACTAAAATACCACAAAACATTCATAAATAAATGCTGACTGCATTTCTGCAACGTCTACGAACGAAGTGTGAACATCTCAAATTGCTAAGACTATTTTGAGACATTAATTACAATAACTGTAAATCCTAATCAAATATTTTTGATGACCACTATTTAAAATATAAAATATTTATTTATTATAAATGTATAGTATAACAATATGGTTGAATTTCACGTTTCAACAAAAAATCGTGTGACATTTCAATAAATTATTTTGTAAATGAATGAATGAAATGAAATGAAATGACAAGATTGACAAGTAATTATTATTATTTTTTTTTATTAAGGTTTATGGCTTGGATACGATACCTTTAAGCCAAGACAAGTAATTACAAGTTAGTTAACCATAGATAAGAGTAAACGCGGGAACGTTTTGTTGTTCTCACCTGTGCCTACACTGCTCCCACTTCGTTAGGCGTGCTCTATAATATATAAATTACTCTGAGTAAGGCCGATCGCGCACTTGGGTCTCGAGTCTCAAAGACAAACAAATGAATAACGATTTGTCTTATTTAGCCCGCTCACAGCGAGACACGAGTTTTGCGACACCATAGACACCATAAACAATATTAGTATTTTATTCCAAACAACCTTCATGGTGTAGTTTTTTATGATTAATATTTCTCTGTGTTTTCAAATAACTTTTCTTATTTCCCTAAACAATGTGTAAAAAATCTTAAGTTGTAAGTATATTTACCTACATCATAAATACGTTTTAATATTGCGACTTAAATAAAAAGAAACATTTTACAGTATTTTTATTGTAATGTTCATTCCCGTTGTGCCTTTTTACAGTCATAAAAATAAGAAGTTGTATGTATGTAGTAATATAGTATGTATTCACAGACATATTAATAGAATTATCTGTGGCATGTACTATACATTGCGTTTATCTATGAATCAGACCCTAATAACATGACTAATACCATAGAGCTTAGTACTACTCTGATCTATGGCTTAGTATCTATCACATGACATCTCGGACTGTACCAGTGATGTGCGTTCGATATCAATATCGGCAGTTCAACATCAATTTTCGATATACCGCATACTCAACATAGTCTTTTTGCATCAATAAATAAATATATATTAAATAAATCATAAATTGATAAAATATTTAAACAATAAATTGCCCTTTGCCTTAATAAAATAAAATCTTGCAAAAGTGTCAGAAAGTAACGTACAAGCTACGCTGCAAAAGATTTAAAAAATCCGACCATTTTAGGAAGACTTTATTCGTAACAGCTTGATTTTATTGGCCTGGCAGCGCATTGATCTGGCGTAAACTACAAACACCAAAGGAATAAGTTAACATTTCAAATCAACATCGCCGTGTTTGCAATGAGTAATCAACATCAAAACGATGTGTTACTGTGTCACTTTAAACGTTGAAAATCGATCGTACGTAATCGAACATCCCTAACGTGTCCTTTTCACACAGACATATTTTATATGTCTGTGCCTTCTCGTAATCATCTCATAATGTCAGATTGTCAAAGGCGCGAAAGTATTTATTTTTAATGATGATGATTTTGAATTTTATCAATTTATTAATTCTTGCCTATTAATTCTGCCTTTATCTTCCTCGTAATATCTTTTGAACATGTTGTTAACTGAAAGTTTATTTATAAAATGTCTTCTAAAGTATAGTAGCCGGCCTTACGTCGTATGAATTATAATATATTTACGTCATTAAATAAGTGGACTTTGTACAATATACAAATTTATCGTTTGCGGCCTATCCAAATCTGTAAAAGAATGTGCATTTTGTTAACTTACATAGGAGAAGATGATATCCAAAGCGACTACAGTTATGTGCTTGCCTCAAACAGAGATGAATTTTATGAGCGACCCGCTAAAAATATGGCCCAGTGGGACGAAGACCCTAATGTTTATGGAGGTTTGTATTTTAAGTATATAAATTATAGAATAGAATATGACTGCTCGGGTGGCGCAATTAATCTATTAGAGACAAAAGGAGTTGTATGTTTACTGTCACTATTTATTATTACAGGCTCTGTATAAGACACTATTTTTTATATTAATAAATTAACATTCATAAAACTATTCAATAATTCTAGGTCGTGATTTACAACAGAGCTGTGAAGGTGGAACATGGCTTGCAGTGTCTCCACTGCGACGCAAGATTGGAGTACTACTGAATTTACCTTATAATAATAAAGATAATGCTAAAAGTAAGATTCTTAAGTCCTACATATAGAGACAATATAAGTATGCCTTATCTGGATGTATAAATAGAAAACAGAATTATGATAATATAAATTGATATAAAAAAATTTAATACTGTCTGATAAGTTTGTAGGTAATATTTTAAATTTTTCTGCATGCTCACCTATGTGGCATCACAAGTATTAAAAAAAATATTTATCAGGCTCTTTTTCAATAGAGTTTCGGGTCAAAAACTGAAATGATGTTTCAACACTGATGAATAAGTAAAAATGAGTGTTGTTCACTATAGTTATTAATTTGATACAATATTAAAATAAATGAATTTGTTTCAGCTAGGGGATGTATTGTACCTGAGTTTGTTAAAAGTGAAATGCATATCAGTGATTATGTAAACTGCATGAAAAATTATTTTAAGGAATGTAATGAATTTATATTAGTTAGTGTTGAGTTGGGGTTAGTAATGTCTTATGTATTTAATCATTTTCAGTGTCCTTTAACAACTATTATATACATGACAAAAATCTAAGCACATTTCACAGACAAAATCTTTAGTACATCCACTAGAGAACAAAATAATATTTAATGAGGAACTGGAAACTATAAGACACCTAATGGTATAAGAAAAAAGTATTTATGTACTTATTAAATTAAATTTATGCTAATAAAGAATATAACTTCTCTTTCAGGAAGATTCCAGTAACACAAACTTATTGCAGTGCTACAGACAATCTAGAAAATTGGACTGAAAAATGTCTAGGTTTTGGCAATAGTCCCCCACAAGAACCACTTACAAAAGTAATTGCTGCTAAGAAAACAATGGAAGAAGTATGCACTAGATTTAACAAAGTTGATAAAAAATCGGAACTTATTGAAGAATTATTTAATTTTCTCAAATCCAAGGAAAGGTAATAATATGTAGAACATGAATTACATGCCAATGCCAGCATCCCACTGATAATTATCTTTGATCCATGAATACAATATAAATCATATTTATTAA
The DNA here is from genome assembly GCA_001278395.1 of Lerema accius. Taxonomy (NCBI): domain Eukaryota; kingdom Metazoa; phylum Arthropoda; class Insecta; order Lepidoptera; family Hesperiidae; genus Lerema; species Lerema accius. Next base: position 1,234,188 of record LGAG01000452.1, on the reverse strand, counting down.
TGATTATTAATAATTAAATTAATTGTATGCATATTAATCATATTATGTTTACATTGATCAAGAGTGGTGGATTTATTACTTATATTAGCTTTATTTAGTAGTAATTAAGATTCTATTTTTCAGACATTTACCAGACCCACAATTAAAAAAAACAAGACCAAAAGCATATGAACAATTAAGTTCTATATTTGTGGAAATTCCTGAAGCAAAATATGGAACAAGGTAATTTGACATAAGAACTCTTTTCCTAAATTCTTATAAAGTAATTTCTACAGTATAAAATTGCTTGTTAAATTCCCCAAAATATTTATCAATACACTTTTAGGCCAGTTATATAATTATATTCATTTGTATTACAGGACGCACACACTAATTCTTGTGACAAAAACTGGCCATGTTGATGTGATAGAACTCACCCTGCAGTCACCAATCGATTTATCAAATCCAAACTGGCAGAGGACAGAGTATCAGTTTAAGTTGTGATTGAAAATTCCATAGAATGTTGGAATGAGATTACCTTTTGAAAAAAAAAACAATTTTTTTGCTGTTTATATTAATTATAACTAATATAAATATATTTTACACATGTCTGCTTTGTTTACATTTTCCACTTTTCTACTTTAAACTGTTCAGGAATTACAAAATCAGCATCTTGCTCTAAAACACATGCTAGGAATTTTGGCACATTTAAGATAGTGCCAGATACAATGTGTGGGAAGTGTTTTTGTTTATTATCTGTATATGTAAACATCAAGCGTTTACTGATGAAATCACCACTAACTGATATGCTTCCAACCTCAACATAACTTTTGAGCGAACTAGAATACATTTCTATTGCAATTCTTAAAGATTCCCACATACAAAGCTTATCTGCTGATATGATGCTTATTCGGAAATGATAACCAAATTGGGTATAACAATCTTTAGTGATATCTATGAATTCTTTCAATAAAGGTTCCAAATCATCAAAACTTTTTACTGCCTGGAAAACTTCAATCACAGAGGACTGACTCACGTGAAATAAGCAATCTTCTTCATCTTGAGAAGGCTTATACTGCCTTCCCATTGCAAAATATTTGATAGGTAATACATTACTATGAATAACATTCTTTGCATGATATGCAAAAAATGAAAATATGGATCCTGCACCAGTCAAATGTAATCTACTGTCTACATTCATTTTGGTGTCTTCATTGTGATGAAGGATAAAAGTAGAATCTGGATCCGTGTGATCCTCACCACAACCCTCTATTATGAGGCTTTTTACAAAATCAGCATTAGAAAACTGTACAAAGTTTCTTCTTTTTAGCATATTACTGAAGTAAAACTTAGCACCTAACTCAAATATAGCTCCTTCATTTTTAAGGTAATAGTTTTCATTCTTTGTAAAATGTAATATATTCAAATTTTTACCAATGTCTAAATGATTTTTTGTGTTATTTGGTGCTTCCGAGTTTACAAATATAACTTTACTTTGGTCCTGTGGTGTTAATGGGTGCAAAGTATTTGGTAATTTTAATGATTCAACAATGGCCATTTCCTCAGCTGCCCACAATGGAGATTTGATTTTTTTTATGTTTTCTTTTAATAACTGTAGCTTAATTTTTAAGCTCTCTGCTTCTTTTGAATCATTGGCATCCATCAAGGATGATACCTCTTTTGCTATCTCATCCTTCTTCCTATCCAATAATATTTTTCTTGTCTCCAATTCCTTATATACTTCCCATAGATTTTCTAGTTTATTTAAATCAATATTGGCTTTACGCCTTATCAATTCATTTTGTAAATCTTGCTTATGTTTTATGCGCTCTGGAAAATCTATATGGGGAGTTAAATAAACAAAGTTGCTGGTAGCTTTTACCCCATTGATAAATAAAGCAGAAGAACGTACAAATATTTTATTGAAACCATTACGATGATTTATAATATAAAAGCCATTAATAACCTTATTTAACATTTTCATCTATTTTTTGTTTCTTTTCTGGACTAATATCATCTAACAAAACATCACTATCATTATCAGTAATATCCTCTTTAACAGTGTTTTGTGTAACGATTTTCCGTTTACTTGGGAGTTTGAAACTGCCAAGGCCCGCGGCCCTTTCCGACTCTTCGATGGTATATGGCTCTAACTCTAATGCCTTTAGTCTTCGCTTGTGGACCTTGGTTTTGAAATGTTCTGAAAGCGCTTTTTCGTCTATAAAATATCTGGCACAGTGTAGACAATAGTGTTGAGCCGCACCAGGCAAATCCAGATCTACAGTTTGGTTCAATAATTGCTCAGCGTTTTCTGCAAAAATAAATTTGTATAAGTAATAGTATGTTAAACGTAACCTATAAATTTTACAACGTCTTCCCCACGTGGGTCTTGTGGTAGAAATCAAATTGTTTTTGAAACGAACCTTTTTTTAAGTCTGTGTCTATTTGATCCAGGTCCTTCTTTCTATTACGTACTCTCCACCTTTTCTTTAAATGAGTATCCCCGTGATGGTATTTTTTACGTTTATATGTCATTTTATTTATATGTTTACCGTTCAACTTCAACACCAATACAAATACGAAATGAAAACGTCAGTGTCACAGTGACGTCCGTGACATGATTAAAAATATGTGTCATATAGCTAGCCCACAGTCATAGAAAACGTATAAATAAAAGTACCTACTCTGTGCAGAACACTACAATCTATTTTTAACCGATTTCAAAAAAAGAGGTTATCAATTCTACACACAGAACACTATACATTCTACATGTATATGTAATATTGTTGAAACTGCGAAATTTTTACACAGGATTATCTAGAAGGGCTTTCTAAACAAATATACAAATTTTCATAGATGTATGTATGTATGTGGGTATGTTTGTTTGTTTGTCCAAGCGTAGCTCCGAAACGAATTATCGGATTTGGACCATTCTTTTTTTATTCGACTACACTTACTCCAAATTAGGGAACAGTATATTTTTTATCCAAATCGGTTCAGTAGTTTCTGAGATATGGAGTAAAACGTGTCACGGCATAGCCTAATATTACGAGCTACATGTATGGTGTCATAGAGAAAATGTCCTAAAACCCTGGTCAAATTGCAGTGCGCATGAAAAAAAAATCGAATTTCCAAAAAAAAAAAAATTTCTCATACGGACCCAATGGTCCAAGTTATATGTACGAGTTAGCGTGTTATCTAAGGGAAAACTGCTCTAAACCTTAGTGAAATTCTAATTAGCATATAATTAATCACAATACCCATAAAATAATCTTCTTTTTAGTTAAAAGTGTAAACTAAAAAGTATGAAATAAAATTATAATTTAAAAAAATTAAACCAATTTCAAAAAAGGTAACTGAAAAGTACGAAATAACGGATTAGGGACATAGAATTTCTTTTGAGGTCGGTGGCAATATAGTTCCCATAGTAAAACCACACCGACCTCAAAACAAATTCTATGTCCCTAATCCGTTATTTCGTACTTTTCAGTTACCTTTTTTGAAATTGGTTTAATTTTTTTAAATTATAATTTTATGTGTCTATGTCATTGACTTATAGTCGATCCTCGAAGTCCGGTGAAGTCCCGGGACTCCACCTTAGTCTGTGAGTCAATCCTTAGGTCTGACTTTAGGCCTAAACAAATGAAATTTTTCGGCCTTTGACTGAAGTATTTTGGTCAAACCTAGAATAAACTAATTTGATCAGGCAAATGTAATAAAACGATGTGATCAATACGGTACTCATTTCATTTCGAACTTTTACCACGAATACCACGATACGACCACCGCGAAACAGATTATTTTACTTTCGGCATTTGACTGAAAATTTAGAAGCTTCTAAGTTTGACTAAAAACACTTCAGTCAAAGACCGAAAATAGAATTTGTTTTGGAGTTGGCCCGAAGACGTTGATGTCAAACCTATGATGAACCAGTCATTCTGCGAAGAGACTTGCATATAGGCCTTTGACTATATCACAGGACTATTATCATCTACACTGCACTAACTTGACAAGTTTGCAACCCGACATTTTGAAGCTCAATAGGAGTGGAAATCTGTAGAACTACAATAAGTGTTGGAATGATAATATCATTAATATGTACAACTTTAATCTTCACTACATTTGGAATTAACGTAAGGCACTAATGTTCAGTATTTAAAATTTTAAATGTTCATATTGAAGAGAACCATAATGTAAATTATCAAGTGGCCTTTTTTGAATTGACGATTTCTAATATTAAAAATGGTTAAGGAACAAAATAAAAATGCAATTTTATTCGTATTATAATAATTATTATCTTACTTCAATAAAATTCAGGGAAACAGTATCATACATGAATAAATACAATACTAATAATGTAATAATAATAATTAAACAATTTTTAGCATTGTGTTTTCACTAAATATTTATTTTAACAACTTTGTATTATACATTAATTAATGATGGGAATGATTCACTTCAACAATGATATTATTTATGAATAAACATTGACTTCGCAATAATAATGTTACAGGAATGTAACAGTATATGGAGTCATTTCAATATTGTTGATGTGTTCTGTGGGCACCTTCAAGAATGAAAGTATTCACTATAAATATTCATTACCTAATGTGATTTAAAGAGTTGGCCACAGAACACTAGCTAGTATCATAACGAGTAGAAAGTATAATAAGGTGAAGGCATATCAGTGCGACACAAAGAGATGTAAATAAAGCAATAGGCGCGACAGCCCTCGCCTATATTCTGCACACACAATTACGGAAAATAATGATAACATACCTCTAATTCTGCCTAAACTAATCTAATCATATCTAATACATTATAAAAATGTTTTACTCAATAATTCCTACGTAAACCAGTGTAAGTAATTTTTTAAATAAATTTCCACATACTGGAATTATGGACTCTACTCTCTGGTTTTGAAAATGAAATCATTATATACATATAACAATAAAGTCAAACTTTCTAAAGAAATCAGGCATATCTTAAACAGTAAATTTTTTAGATGTACTGTATTTCTAAGTATAAAAAAGGAAAATTATTTTATTGCACCGTAATAAAAAAAGAATAAGCTAATTTCAATGTTAGTTTTTCATTCAGTTTTAATTTTTCTAAGTTTTATAATATAACAGGTATCTTTACTAATGTTAACGAAAATGTATCATCACTGTAGAATTATTATATCAATTTCACGTATAATAATATATATAATTTTAAACAGTTATCAATACGTTTGTAACGACAATGTCGCATTAAATAACCACTATGTACATAAATATATATTATTCTTTATCTATGCACCTAGTGGCAGAGAAACCATGACAGCAAAATTTATATTTTGGTCACAGCTGCGCAACTTATATTTGCACAAACGCCTACTCTCAAGCCATATCGAATATTAGTTAAATACAATTTATAGGCACTATCGTAAATTGAACAGGAAGTGCACGACATTGACACGACAGTGGCAACTTTTCATCAGTTTATGTTTTTTCTAACCACACTTGTACTTTTAAGACACTTTACAATGGCTGTTTACGGATCTAAGCCAATGTTTATGAAGCGCTCAAAATCCCAAAGTACTAGTGAAGTTTTACAATTACACTGGAAACATCAAAGCACAATAATTTGTATATTTTGTAATAAGTTAATTTAATAATGTTATTTTATTGGTATAATAAATATTAAAGTACTTTACTCTAGTACTCTAGGAGATGGTATCCCCTTCCTAATTTAACCGATCAATCATTGTAAATTACAGTGTAATTTCGAGAACGATTTAGCTACGGAAATGCAATAATACAATTTTGTACAGCTTGAAATAAATAATCTCTGGAAATGGACACTTGTCTACGTCCATAAAGTTACAATAGTTTTCTTCGTGCCTTTAACAATCTAAATACTTGTAACTTTATATGAAGAATACAAAAAAGAAAGGACTGAATTCTTAGGCCACAATGTCATTGTAATGATAGAAATGACATAAGCTGTATGTTAAATACTGCAATTTACATACACAATGGCGTAGTAACAACTGCTCGATCGAAGATGCACAGTATTTATCAATCGATTCTAATTAAAGTCGTAATATTATAGATATTATATAGTTATAATTACCCGCGAACACGTGCGAATCGGACCAACACACAAAGTATAGTAAATCCTACGAGCTACAGTACCTAATAACGTCGTACGAGAATGTACGAGGCAATCTATGCAACTGAAAGGTCTAGAAGTATGTAAATATTGCATTGCATCAGTCAAATAGAGGTAAAGAGAGCCTTATATATACAACTATTACTTTTTGCTAGAAATATTAAGTTATAGCCCATGCTTAAATAGTAAAAAAGATGCTATCTAAGAACAAAGCATGATATTATCAAATATCTGATTACATAAGTGACTAAGGAACAGTACTTGAGCTCTTGCCTAATCAAGTCGCATTCCTTAAAAGTACCTTCAAGTGTGTTAAGATACTTAATGTAGTCATCAAATGCATCTATGTCTTATAACGAAGCGCTCAAGTACGTACATCCGACTTGACAGAGTAGTAGTGTACACAAAACATTTCTCACACGAAATTCCTTCCTTATACCACGCATGTTTACAATATAGTTTCGCTAGTATTAATGTACCTATACATTACAATATAGAAGGTCCGTGTGCTATGCTCGGCTAGCAGTGTTCGTTGGCACGTGTCGCGTGTACGGGCGCTTAGAAGCGCGCAAAGTTCCCCCA
>LGAG01000452.1:1191271-1217605 GCA_001278395.1 Lerema accius | reverse complement strand
CATCAACATAATTGTAGTAAACAATAACAACGACAAATGCAGAACGAAAGTTTTAATCCATTTTACTTATCATGACATTAAATAAAGTTGAAGCGTACAATAGTTGTCAACAGTTATGTAACCATAAGAGAAGATACGCACATTTTGAGAATGAAAACTTAAAACGCTCAAAATATTTAGCCACTAAGGTCAGTTTTTTAATTCGTAGATAAAGCCACCAATAGTTAAAATTTTAACTAATGGTAAAATTAACGCTTTATTACAAACGATTAAGGGTCTAATCACAGCATTAGTGAATTTTTTAATCAGTGACCTCTTTAACTACAGATCAAAAAACCAACCGAATAAGGAGTTACATTTTTCTTAGAGTATAGGCGTATACAAAGATACTCACCGACAAGCAAGAGCCACTGTTGCTTCGGATCGGTCCTGTAGTTGATGATCTGACAGTCTGACAGCGAGGAGTGCCTGTCAAACATCTTGACAGGTGTGGAGTCGCCCTCCATCGACCAGTGGTACACCGACATCTTGGTGACGAGAGCCAGCGTGTTCAACGATATCCACTTCCAGAACACGATGTCTTCGCTCATCGTGTGCGCCTTCATTTTAGACTTCATCTCGATATTGAATATTTGAAGCGTCTTCTGAGCTGTAGACCAAAATAATTATGTGAGATTAAAGTATAAAAATATCAACTTTCAACTACATACTTCGCATTTATATTTTTTACGGTTTGGTACAGTTAACAAGAGGTGCATAAAATAATAAGGACTTCAACTTAAACATCCATAATTTAGTCTACCTCCATGTATATTAACTGCACAAAAATCAGCTATTAAAATTTTGAAATAACCCAAGTACCAAATACTCAATTTTTAATGGGAGACGGAAAATATTTAGATACATTTATAGTAGAAAATTCTCGTACATTCCACTAAGTTTCAAAACTACGTGACGTCAAACGTAATTAATCGAGCGGGCAGGGCGCTTCACAGAAATTGGGCAAACGGTGCCCTAAATGTTACGAACATTGTCGTTATATTCGGAGCGAAATACAGGCCAACATCCTGACGGGGCTATTAAGACAATATTCTATTTTTATCTTTATTTGGCAATAAGTAAATGCCCTTTTGCTTCGTTTCCGGAAACCTTACACACGGACTCCAAAATAGTTTAGACGAGACTCATTATTTTGACAAAGGTTTTTTACTTCTGAACTGACTGAGATAAAATATTAATGAAAAATATTCGAATAATACTTTAAAAATAAGACTCACTTTTAGTTGAGCTATTCCTATTTTTTTGGTTGGGTAATATTATTTCAATCTGTTCTGAATTTCCAAAAATTTTAAATTAAATTAAGCTATTTTCGTTCGTGATATAATATAGCATTGTTATTGATGACGTAACACCTGCATCCTGGTTTCGAGCTACTTTACTGGGCGCGAGCGGGAACATATTGCGGTTATGAATTTCCAATAGGTACTGCTATTTTTTACCAGTGGTTATGTAAAGAACGAACCTATACTTTTTCTAAATATTTCAATTGTAAAGTTTATAAGGTGGGTTTTAAAGATGTTACCAAATAATCAGATATTTAAACACTCGAATTATATTTCTCAATTAATTAACAATTTTATAAGTTTAAAGAATAAGCACTGTAAATTATTTAAGTACTAGACGATGCCCGCGGCTCCGCCCGCGGAAAAGTCGATAAACAAAATATTGATTTCGTCCCAAGGGAACCTATAATCGGGATAAAATGTATCCTATGTCCTATTCCTGGATGCAACCTATCTGTGTACCAAGTTTCAGCTTAATCCGTTCAACGGTTAGACCGTGAAGGAGAGACAAACATCCAAATATCCAAACATCTTTACAAACTTTCACATTTATAATATTAGTAGGAAGTAGGATTACTTATAGGTACTAGAATTGATCCAAGAAAAATATTTTGCCAATTTGGCACAAACCCGGCAGCCTACTTAGCCACCGACTCGATGTTCAATTCGATCCTTAACGATGTTTTTACTCACCAAGCCAACGCTTTTTAAGGTCATGTTAAGACTCACAAACTGGGTCAGCATATCCATTATAGCTTAAAAAGCCTCGAAATTTGTAAGCAGATGATATTTTTGCTCATCTGATAGAATTTATGAGTAAACCAAGACATCACAGTTCACGAATAAGTAGGTCAAGACGATAACATTTCTATGTAAATAATTAAATCGTAAGAATGTATAGAATTCTGAATGTTAATACTTAATACAAGTTTAATAGAAGAAAATCGCGGAATTGTATCAACTTTTTACGAACAGTATTCAAAGTCTAGTTTCTTACAAAAGTAAAATAGCAATATTTCCCAAAAAAAAAACATGAATGTATCTAATTTCGGTACATGTTGTGAACCTTCATACTAACGACACGTCATTTCGTCAACTGTGTTTACATAATGACGCCATACGTACCTTGTTAAGATTTATTAACTGTGTCCGTACCTACCGCACTATCATTAAACATTAACGGATCTAGTAGTAATTTAATGTTTAGCAATACAAGAGATATAATAATAATGTTGTTATTTATTATTAAATACCTACATGTCAATTGTAAAAATGTTTATATTAAATCATAAAATTAAATGAAAAGACGACTTTCGATCATTTAGGTATAACCTTTATGTTAATTTATGTCTAGTATGATTCATCGTTGTTTATGATTAATAATTCACAGTCACAATCTCAATCTAAGATTTACTAGATGTATAGTTATAGAATGCAAAATATTTTAATTCAACTAGGAATATTGGGACAAATATGTTTTAAATGAAAATGAATTATGGCAGAAGTTGCGTGATCATTTACATACGTTTTTTTGCTTTCTAGAAAAACATACCACGCTGCAAATAAAAACAGAATTTGATATACCTGAAAAAAAAACAAGATAGAATGTTAAATTTAATTACATTTCCGGAAATTTCGTATATTCCTGTACTCGAGGGAATGAATAAGCGGATTGCACGCGTGGGTGACTCATCGGGCCTTTGTATTCCGAGAACAAACGCCGCCGTACGCAGTGCACTTTCCATAAAAATGTACAAGAACATCCTATTTTCATTTTCTTTATTCAAAATGAAAAAAAAAAACATCCCTGATGCCTCCAAATTGTAACTGGCCAGCATGGCAGGCTACGCCCATTCTATTTTGCTATAGCTCTTGCATATGGAAATATTTATACCTTTTCTTTATAATAGTAGACCTAAGTATTACAGTGCTAAAGTATACACTTATGATATAACGATGATCGACAACAAATAACCATCTTTTACCCATTTAATACCCGAAATTTTGCAAAACGCCCCCAAATAGTAATAAAGTTACTATCTACATTATAGCGTATATTACTGATATCATTATTTATAGATAGTGATAGTGAGTCTTTCCCTTTATCCTCACTTCTCCACGTTCCAGCCAGTCAACTTGCGCTCATAGACACGAAAACGTGTTTAAGTGGTTGAAGTATGTTACCGCATGTGATCCAAAATCAAAAAAGCTAATTGATCTAGATAACATTGCCCCTGATTATAAAGCTATTTTATGTCCTATATTGATGAGTCATAAAATTAAAACACTCAAGCTCGTTGCAGTTATCTAAAATAACTAAGCTATTTGATGTACTTGTTTGTTACATTATCTTTATAATTTATGATAAAGCTAAGTTATGATGTAGTTACGTACATTTTTAATTACAATTAAATTACATCTTTTGTAACAAAAAATGTGTATCGGATATATTTATTTATAGAATATGTAAAGCAAAACCTGCATAACAATGAGATTTAATTCTAAAAATAAAAAATATTCTCTGCTATTGTTTATGTTAAGTTCAATGTCTCTAGAAGCAAGGAGATCCGATAACTGTTGTTATGTTATCAGAACTGTTATCAACTGTGACGCGATCTTTGTGATATTTTTTAATTAGTCACCGTGCTTTATTAATATCGTATAAAATATACTATGTTGTCATTAAAATAACTTAATCGCCAAACGATTAAAGAAATGGGTTATAACTGTCCCTACTTTGCATATAAATAAAGGTTGTAAAATTGATAAAGGTCTATTGATCCTATCAATAAAAAAACAAACACGTATTTTGCCATTATAGCTTAGGTAGATACTTTTATAAGTTACCACTCAATACTATTAAATAATACTGCGACATCGAAAAAAATAAATATTCATTGCGCATATTTTACTGTCGCACATTATTAAATATGCCTGAAATTTATCCAGAAAAGCCTGCGTCCAACAACCGGTTTTTGACATAATGTCAAAGGCCACAGTATGCCTTTTAGATTTGGCACATTGCCCGCAATAATGCGCCGTGAATCCACAAACTGCCAAGACCAACCGTGCGTGGGCAGTGGGCGGTTATCACAACTTAGAGCCATCTTTGTAAAGCCTCAAATATTAATGCTGTAAGAAAACTTAACTCTAACATACAAACCTTGACAAATGGGTGGGTGTAGGATGTGACAATTTGATTTCCATGGCCATTTCCAATCTGATCAATCAGATGTATTGGAAATTGAGAGAAAAAATATAAGTAAGTCATCTAAGAGTGTTAATTTACATTACTTATGCATTGCTTATGTTACTTGAGAATTACAGAGAAATTGCACTGTAATTATGTTGTCGAAACTAAGCTTAACTCTGAAAGTATAATAATTATGTAATTCCTTACCCAAAACTATAGTAAACCAATTTTTACTTAAGGAATAAAAAGTTAACAATTCCACTGCAGGGAATTAATTCTTTCTAATCTCTGATCAATAATTTAACACTCTTAAATTGCTCTTCCTTACCTGCAACTGCAATACTGCTCTGCCATATTCAAAGTCTTGGAATCAGCGAGGGTAGTCAATGTGATGTCATCTTAAGTTCTCGAACAGTGCCAAGGTATTACCTTGATGAGACTTAAACGTACATAAGATAGAAAAGGTACACACACTGACCTTCTACGCCAGCCTTCCCCTTGAGTGCGATGACTTTGCTGGCTGGGTTCATGATGGCAGAATCAGCACTGATGGGCCGGCGGATGGGGTTAGTCGGGTCGGCCATGTCTATGATGACCACTTCCGACGTCTCACCGACTTTCTCACGCACACAGATGAACTTATCCGACTCCATTGTGAGTGTGTTGAATGATATCGAGGCCGGATTGATCCCCACATTTGTGAGCTGCAAAAAAATTATTATTAATACAATGTCATGCATGGAGTATTTATCAAAATAAGCATGTTTATCTGTTGCTGTACATAGTTTATTCATATAATATCTACTATCAATAGACAGGACTAAAGTAAATTGTAATATTTCTCATGTCCCATGTTGTTGTTATATACCTCTTTAGATTCATGTTAGCATGTGTAAATTATACTTGATAAGGTTTTATACAGGGTGGCACAAACGAAAAAAAAGAGAGGTAAGCCACATCAATTTCAATATTATGTAGAAACCTAGTTTAAATTGGTCAAATTAAAATTTCATTCCTCTGCAAGTCCTCACTCAATATGTTTTTGCTTTGTTTATTTCTCAAGTTATTTTTGGCACAATGGCTCTGAGCCATGGATTGTTTAATAAATAAGAAAATATTAGTGCCGTCACTATGCTTCAACTCAAAGAAAGCTTACACCTATATACTTAAAAATAACAATGTATATTTTTCTTACAAAATTGCATGTTTAATGGAACACTGGACTTATTATGAAATAGGTCAAAATTGAGTTACATACAGATATACAGGCTTTTATGACCGTCATCTACATGTCTACCATTTACGTTATACAATTATACGTTATGTTAAGTACATTATACAATACAATAATAATATTTTTAAGCGATTAGTAATTTAGTTTATCAAGAAATATGATAAGTTGTCATAGCAAAATCTTTTGTGATTTCCCAAAAATAGTCTTTTTGAGATTAATCAGTATTCTATTAAGCATACATTTAATGTAAAAGGTAAAGGAAAATATTGTTAAATAATTTTAACTGTGCTAAAAAGTTTAATACTGCCTTTTCTGCAAGCTTTTGAAATTCCCTTAGCAAACAATAAAAATACTAAATTCCTTTAAAAGGCTTGTGAAGGACTATTACATAATTTTTTTTCTTCCCTTCATAAAAGTGTATCTCCTCACATTGTAGTATTTTATCTAACTTATCATTTGCCTTTGAAACTTTTCTTTTCTTATGGATCAGGCCCTAGGAAACTAGGCTAGATAAAATGATAAATAATATAGTCTTAATGATATTAAGTTTAGATTTTTGTCATTCTAATTTTTTTCAAGAGTTTAACAAATACATATTAAACTTTTTAAACCAACTATAAAAAAAATCCTTTAGATTTTTTAATAACTAAAAGATTTTTACGTATAAGTGACTGATATAATATTAATAATATTACTATAACATTGTTGCATTTACTGTATAGGATTTTTTTACTATAAGTAATATTATTCATATAATATATCATAATGATAAGCCTAATTAATATCCTAAAAATATGGAATAATGTATTTATGAAGTAAATATATCATTTATAAATAAAAATAGCACACTACTGTTTCAGTAATATATTTTATTAATCAAGTATGATCCTAATAAGAAAGTAAGCATTCATTTCAATTTCTAGTTTTCTGTTAAACTTGACAAAAATGTTAACAGTGTTTGTGGGTACCTCCCCTTTAGATAAGGACTACTTCAATATAAAAAGTAATTATGTTCAATAACTATATTGAAATTCTACGCAATTTCTTTACGTAATGAGCTATAGTATTATAAATTATTTGAAAAGGAGGTGAAATAAGAACAGAAATACTGCATTAGTATTTTAGAAAGTAATATGTTTCGTTTCGATATTTTTCTCGCATTAAGTTTCTGATAATATTATCTAATGAAACTTAACGCCGGCGGGCAAACAAACAGCATTTTCAGCATCAGCTAGCATATGATCGAAGTGTAGAAGTGGGCCGAATCAATACCGGGTCCCTCCCGTACACAGAAGGGGGTGGAAACGTCAACGACAATTGCGCAATGACATTACATCCATCACTCCCACATTAAAAGCTACAAATTCCATAGAAACCTCCCAAAAAAACCACCTTGTTCTGCTAATTTTCTACCCCTTACGCCCACTGCAGTCGATAAATCTAATAAAACACCAATGGGCGTACTCGACTCACCTGTAAGTGCTCCTGGAAACGTATCGGTAAAACTTGCGCCATTTTCACTAAACCTCTCGGTTCCAACTACACCTTCACGACTAATAAGCGACCCTCAGTTATCGCGGAGTCTGAAAATATAACACAAATTCAATTCACAGTCTCATCCGATCGGAAAACACCTTTGAAAGCTTTTGACAATCAACATGGCGTTCATTCATGTTTGAAAGAAAAAATGACAATGACTCGAACGCGATATAAGTTTTTTAGCTCGAATAATATTTAATTTGTGTTACTCACTATTTTGTTAGATTCTACATGAAGGAGAATTGGCACTTTTTTATATTTGCTATTTGAATGGAGAAAATATGAATAATGCACCCGCGGCTGCCACATATACAAATGAATGAAAAGATTGAAAAGAAATGGGCGATCGTAAAGAAAGAAAGAAAGAGATGCACGAGAGAAATACAAATCATTGCCAACCTAAACGGCCAGCTGTTTGTGGTTGCCATTGCCAGTAAAAAAAAGTGTATATTCAACTTACCATAGAGCATAGAAAAGAAGTCGATAATTATATTTTCGACTACCGCCAAGATTAAATTGTAGTATATATAGTATATAGTAATATTTTATTGTACATAATATGTAGTTGGCATATAGATTTATACAATACTTACACATTTATGAATTTATATATTTTTATGTTGCTGATTTGGCATTATATTTACTCTGCTATAGCATTTGTGATTCAGTCAGAATCCATAAACTAAAAACAATACCCAAATGACAAATCATGAATTGAGTTTGACATTTATATTTGTTTGACACTTACGTTTAACGTCAATGACCAATGAATGAGTGAAATCCAAGGCAATGACAAAGTGAATTGTTTTGCAAATGTAAATTGTGTTACAATTTGTATACTAAAAATTTAAAATATCCAAATCTCGTGCCTACAAATTACCTACACTACATAATTTACATATAATTCGTCTTGACAAATTGGTGATAGTTTCGGCAAAAAGCTATAAAATGGTATACATAAAATTTTTAACCAGGTCCATTATTATCGTTTCGATTTGGTTCCATTGTCTGCTTAAAATAACTAAATTTAGTTTCAGTTCGGGTTCAACATGTTCCACGAGATCACACGACCATTTATCATGTCTTATAGATGTTATTCTGTCTCCATGATGCCAGGAAACGAAAGACAAGATGTTGAAAGGGGAGGCAAAAGTAAGGCTAATTTAATATACTATTATAAAAATTGTCTTTTCATTAAATTATATAAAACAGTATTATTAAAAAGAACTTACTCCAATTTGATCACAAAATTTAATGGTTCGTAATTAGAACTGAAATGATTGCTGTAACATCAAGTTATTAATTTCAGTCATAATGCCACCATCTGCGCTGGAACAGCTTACCAGGTTAAACATTGAATATCCAATGATTTTCAAGCTTACAAACAAAAAAACAAAGAGAATAACTCATTGTGGTGTCTTGGAATTTGTAGCTGATGAAGGGAAAGTTTACCTTCCACATTGGGTATGTGGTTAACAACCATTTTCTATAATCTATCTATTGATAATCGCTAGCTAAGTTAGTTATAAAGTAATGATAAGTATTAATTGAAGGTTAGTATACTTAAATTTAAACATAGTATAAAATTTTGATTATTATAGTTTTCTTTGCCAGTAATACTATGAGTCATTATTTTTATTAATCTATTTTATGTCAACAGATGATGGCCAATTTAGTTTTAGAAGAAGGATCATTAATTCAAGTTGAAAGTGTGTCATTGCCTGTTGCAACATTCTCAAAATTCCAACCACTGTCTGAAGATTTCTTGGATATCTCAAATCCTAAAGCAGGTATGCTTTGAAATATGTTGCAGGTGCATCTTTACTTAACATAAGTCATACTATTCATCGTCTCCAATCAAATGAAATCTGAGCCTGATAAGGAAAAAATTAATAATCCATCGACAACATACAATTTCATTATGATTTTATGAAGATTAACTATTACTGTTTATACTTCAAAATTATTACATTCATACATGCCATATGTAATATTAAATAGTTTGCATCTGTGTTACTACTTTGTACTTTTAAGATATACTTGTACGCATACAAAATGAGTATTAAATTAAATTCTGTTTTTATGGTGTTTTTTCAGTATTGGAGAATTGTTTAAGGAACTTTTCATGTCTTACAACTGGAGATGTGATTGCAATTAAATACAATTCAAAGGTTTATGAGTTATGTGTTCTGGAAACCAAGCCGGGAAGTGCTGTCATTATTATTGAATGTGATATGAATGTAAGTATATATATTTTTTAATCGAATAACAGAGCTGTAATATCTTTGATTATATTATAGGAAGCAACCAAGCCAAATGAATAATGTGAAAAACAAATTGATATTTAGTACTATGCAGATATGCTTGAAATTGCATAATGTCTGTTTCTATTAATTTAAATCTATGTCAGAATACATATTTTGAATAAATATATGGAACTTTATACATAACATAATGGAACATTCAGACAATATTACATGTCAACAATATTAGATTATCTCCATTACAATCATAATGTTACATTTCTCAGTATGTTAATATTGTTATGGTATTTCAGGTTGATTTTGCTCCACCAGTTGGGTACAAGGAAGAAGGCTATGCATCCAAAGGAGGAGAGAATAATACTGGTGAGAGTGGCATGGAAGAGGACCCCGCAGCCATGATGCCAGAAAGCAGTGGATTTGTAGCATTCAGTGGAGAAGGCAATAGATTAGATGGCAAGAAGAAAAAACTGACCAGTGAAAGTGATACCGAAGCACAGGCTACACCATCAAGACAAGTATTACATTTTTTTAAATTCATTCATACAACTCCTAACACAACCTATATTTGAACAGGCAAAATTTTTATCACTTTTGTTTTTTTTTTATGTAACATCAAACTGACTTGTAGTTGACAGTTGTTGATTGCAGACCCAAAATCTGAATGGTCCCTTTAATGACTCCAATAGTACAGAAACAAATTAAAAATGGTTTGCTTATACTTAGATCAACAAAAAATATTTTTTAAATCCACTCAAATATTACATAATTCAAATGACTTTAAAGCAGGCTGATTCTATTCCGAATTTACCATTGTCTTTGTAGTGGCTGCTTATAATATTTTGAATTATTTCTTTGCTTGCAGCCCTATGTTCGTGGCATCCCTGATTACGACTATGTTGTTGGTACTCTTCGCTTCATCAGAAATTCTCGACCGGCGAGTGCAAGAGAGGAGACACCCCAACCAGAGTCTTTCCAAGCCTTTCAAGGCGAAGGTTTTACATTACGGACAGCTAAATCTAAAAACTGATAAATACTGAATATAGATTTTATATAGTAGAAGGCTTTTAAAATGTCATAAGAGATTTTTATACACCATACATTATTGAATCCATTCCAAAATGAAGTGTTGAGAGATTATTATCAATTTTTGTGTTTTTTCATCAAGGAAGTGGAAAATAATGTATATTCCACTTGGTATGAGGAAAAAGTTGCATGAAACTAAACATAATTATGATATTTTCAAGAGGACACCATAGACTAGATTTAGAACACTGATCCATTCAGTAGAACAGACAGAAACAGTGACAAATAAATAATTTTAAAATCGCAACTTTTCTTAGATGATTGAGAAAACTAATTATCTACATAAACTTGAAATTTTCACTTAGATTATGTTAGTTATTGCTTTAGAAAGAAAAAATTCTCAAGTTACAAAATTTTTTTGCTTTACATGTCAATTAGTATTTTATATTGAAACATAGAAATATTAATGACACAATTATAATTAATACAATTATAGTTTTCCAATAATCAGTATGTTGCATGTGTAATAATAATAAGGTGATTTTCGTAAAAAATATAATACATTGTCAAACCTGGCTCAATTCAATTAGTTCATGGGTGAAATTTAACTAAATGAAGCCGGAAAGTATTCCTCAATGAATGGAAACCATTTATATTATGTGGTGCAGTCTCCATATCAAGTTTGATCCTATTCATTTTATGTTTTAACATATTTTCATAAATATAATTTTGTATGGAGTTGTTGCTGAGAATGGTCATACCTGTAAATAATATTCAACAATAAAAACAGTTTAAGAACATTGTATTCATTACTATTTAACAAATCAAAATTAGCCATGTCATGACAAGAAGTTAAAAAAAAAATACAATACAAATTATGGTATTCATGGGTTTTAAATGCAATTTTCTCTACTAATTAAAAAAACATATAATTTATTGTAGCTTTTAGAAACAAGAATATTGATATTAATCTTTCTAGAAACTTAGGGTTTGAAATAAGTAGATAAATAATTAAATTTACAAAAGAATCAAATTTATTAATCAATCTAATTAATACAGTTCATTGTTTACACAGTTATACATAATTATCTTATAAAAACAAGGAATAATCTCTGTGGACCCAAATAAAAGTATCTTATAAGGTAGTACCAAAAATAGATGATAAATAATGATAAATGAACACCAAAAAATACTGAAAAAATACTTAAATTTACAAGTTATAAATCACTTCTTTTCTTACTTTCCTCACTTTCTTGTTAAAACCTAAAATTAAAAACATACTAAGAGAAGAAGTAGCAAAACATTTCAAGAATAAAGACAACTTTTTGTTCATAAATTGTTTTTATATTTATTTGGTATTTCTTGAATAAAATAACACATTTCTACAGACAAATGAATAGTAGGGCCACGGTATTTTCACAATCAGACTATTTTGAATTGGCATAGTAGATTATTGCATATACGAAGATGTAATGTCACATAAATGTCTTATTATAGAACTTAGAACCAAGTTTTAATCTTCAGAGAATATGATGTTAATTATTCAAAACCGTTTTAAAAATTCTTCTGAGCAAATTCTGGCTCTTGCATTCACAGCTAATTTCATCTCACTTATCTCCTTATCTATTTCTTCCATGAAGTAAATAACAAAATCGACAAGTTTGTGCTTATACATTTGCTCGGTATGGAAGTTTGTAATCAGGAAACTGATATGATACCCGTCGACAGGCTTCCGTCGTAATACGATAAAGTTTTCCGCTCGCATCATCATGAACCTCATGAATTTTTTACACAGGATCTTTTCAATCTCATCCGCTTGTTTAATCATAATACTCACTCTTATAGAGTTAATGGATGACTCTATCAACACTTTCTCATTGGCGTTCCGCGAAATAATCACCGGATTTAACAGCAGCTCTTTACTAGTGCCCACCTCCACCTCTGGCTTATTGTATCTTTCAACCACTTGTGATGAAAAATGTTCTAGACACATAGCCGATGTCAGGGTGTGACGAACAGCAGTTAAATAAGGTTTTAACGTCGCCGACATATTTGTATTGGGTTTACTTTTTTAATTTCTTACAATATTAGCTTTTCTTTTACCACACCTATTTACGATAACAATGACAGATGACACATCAATTCAGTCTCGATTATGACATCTGTCAGTACCACAGATGTACAAAGAAACGTTATAGTTCAAATTTACAGATTATAAATAATTATTGCACTGAGATTAAGGGTTAGCGCAGACATCGACTGGCCGTTTTTTTGTCCGCGTTATAACTAAAACGCTAGCTGACAACAAGCTCCAAAGCTCTATTAACCTTTTCACCGCGAGACGAAATATCAGTTGCCGGGCCCCTAGCGCGACGCACAGAAAACGAAAAATAAATACCTACAACAAATAGAGATGTTCAATAGTATATCGATATGGGTATATCTCCTTCAAACGCTTACAATTTCACCTAAATAGCGCAACAGACAGAAAATAGAAAAGCCTTATTCTGTCATGTTATTTCCCCCCCCTCCTTCCTTTTTCTTGGGTTAAAACAGCGATCTAACGAACCTAACCAAGCGAAATACCTATTTCGACAACATTTATTTCTTAAATTTGTTCATTCATTTATTTATTGCACAACAGATATCACAATAACATTACATTTATTTATCACAAACATAACTATGTGCCTTGTTAGGCGCAACAATTTGGAAGAGAGGCTCTCGTGGGGTCTCTCCTTTTTCTTCAATTAAACAAGCGACCCAATGACCCCTGCTACTAGTACCTCCATTAAAAATTCTCCATAACAGTGATCCCCATATGTTACGTTTCCTGACTGGACCATAGTTTTGGTGTTTTTAACATTTCATACCTATTAAATACTAGGATTCCAAAATTCGATAATAAGAAAACTACGTAACTCCTAGAAATTTGGTCTGTGGTAAGGCGTACCTGTTAATCAACCATAACACCCTCTGAATGTTTCAACCCTGGGTGCAGGTACTGGATTATAGACAATCCGATTGGTCAAGCTCCCAACGCGTTATTTTATATGATTAATATTATGTTTTTCCTTAAATATTACTAATATAATGTGTCTGATAGTAAATAAACTGTTTAATAGCATACACGCATTTTTTATCATCTCCACATCCAAACATCGTACTCGCTAAAACACATTGAAACAGAAAATTTATCGATAACACGAACATAATAACACGCATACACACAACACTAATAGAAGGCGGCACGCGTCTATGACGTCAGAAGCGGTCGTCGAAATAAGACCGTCGCGGTGGCTGTCGAGGCAACATTTGTATCTAAACATGCATACTAGGGATGGGAATTCTCGCTAATCTATGGTTCAGTCACTGATGTTTTCAAGCTTTATTTGTTATAAATTAAATTAAATAAATACATTTCTTTCTACAGTAACAATTGATTTATTCGTTTTTTAATAAATTAGTAAGTATAAACTGAAATAGTTTAATTTAAGTGGATTTTTCTGTCAGCGAATCATCGGTTGTGTCCCTTCCTTATTGTCGGATTTCTGCGACAGTCGCGCTGGGCATCAATACACTTTTGCGAAAAATAATACTAGTAATTTACTGAACTTTAGATGTTATTTTCAAGTCTTCTAATTAAGAAAACTGAATTGTAAGCAATTGTATATGGTTACTTCATTAACTATTTACCAAAATATGAACATTATTTTAATATAATATTGTGCTATCAAATGAAAAGGCAGATTAATTGAGGAGTGGTATTTAGTCACATATATGAGACGTTCGCGGAATGGGCCCGAAAAATTTTGTCTCAAAAATGAGACCGTCGCGGTTAAAAGGTTAAAAACGTATATAACTTCTAGAAGTACTGCGTATTGAAAGATTTCATCTCTGTACGTTTAATAAAGATTAATTAATTATTTTATACTGTATAGACTATAGAATGATATTTAATAATGTTACTAATCTATGGCGGCCAGTAACATCTGTGAAATTAAACGACATAAAAAAAAGAAAGACAGTAAGTTCGACTTCGACATAGACAATAATGGCGGACGTTTTGTAAAGTGACGCAAGCGTAACGTTTTACGGCATGCGTTTATCCAATAATTCCATAGTAAAAGTTGATTATCAATTATTAACGTTATCAACAAACACATGACCAATTAGTGTAATAGTCTTATTAATAAGAAGCGATGGCGCGTGAATTTGACCACCTTTTCAAACTACTGATTATCGGTGACAGCGGTGAGTGGGCGAGGCCTATGATCGCAAGTGATGTTACAGCGTTCTAGTCTTTCCTATTCGGTAATGGATGCAATTTTGTTCGTATTCCAGGTGTAGGTAAGAGCTGTCTTCTCCTGCGGTTTGCTGATAATACGTTCTCCGGTAGTTACATTACGACAATCGGTGTTGATTTCAAAATAAGAACTTTAACGATAAACGGTGAACAAGTGAAGCTTCAAATATGGGACACGGCAGGTCAGGAGAGGTTCAGAACGATTACCAGTACGTACTACAGAGGTACCCATGGGGTCATCGTGGTATACGATGTCACCAACGGGGAGTCCTTCGCAAATGTCAAGAGATGGCTACATGAGATCGAACAGAACTGCGATGTTGTTAACAAAGTTCTAGGTGAGTGGGATATTATTATAGTATGGTATGACATACACAATCTCAATTTAAACATTGGAATAAGATGTGTTCCTAAATTTATAAAACAAAAAAACGAATCGATTTTCATATAAAGGAGGAAATCTTAAGTGCTCTGAGATCAAAACTCCATCAAACAATAGTATAATATGTTAATTTTGTTTTGGTTGGATTTTGATTTGTTTTTGGAAGTCATAAGTGTATTATAATGTATATCTTATTTTTTTTCGTCGTGATTTAAAAGGTAAACAATCTTGGCACAACTTTTATTTATTTCATTAATTAAAAAAAATATTTAGAAGTATACAGTAATTTATTTTAACATTAAATTATTGTCTATTCTTTAGTTTTTTTTAAATTTGTGTCTGTCTTATTTTTAAATTGATTTTTAAATTGATAATTACATAAAAAAGACACTAAGATTGTTTACCTTTTAAATCACGACGAAAAAAACAAGGTATATTAGTAAATTGTCAAGTAGTTGTTTTGTTTGTACAGACTATAAATAAACAATCTTGTTGAGTCAGTTATGATAACAAATGTGGTGAATGGTTTTTACAGAAACCAATTTTCAAATATAAATATACCCATTACAGACCAGACTCAATACATGGGTTATTTTTGTACATCATTGATATAGTTAAACATTTGAATAATTTCATGTATGAAGCATATTGTTTATTGTAATAAATATAATTATTATGTAGAAATTCTGGTGTTGTCATCTCATAGAAGTTAAATGTAATAATGGGATAGTTATGAAAAATATTTGAGTAAAGATTGTTCTATTGTAATCTAATTAATACTCTTACTTTCAGTGTATTAGTAATGACAATATACTGAAGACAGCTGTTGAATAAGAGTTAACATAATTGTGATGTATTTTTATGTTTTATATGTAAAGTTACAAAGACATTAACATAAAAAAATTATCATAATTATGTTTTAAATGTTTATGTTCTAGTTGGTAACAAGAATGACTGTCCTTCAAGGAAGGTAGTCATCACAGAAGACGCCCAGAGATTTGCTAATCAAATGAACATAACATTGTTTGAGACTAGTGCAAAGGAGAACATCAATGTTGAAGAAATGTTTCTTACTATAACAAAAATGGTAAGTTTTTACATTCTGTTTCACAGCTAGGTCAATTAGGTTTTTATTTCATATACAAGTTGTGAGTCATGTTAATTATGTACATACATTACATACGTATATGTTCTTGGCTGCTGTGATGTCATAATTGTGTATGTTGCAGAGAAATGATAATAATGAAATATGAGCAAATCCCTAAGGGAGATAATTTATTATCATGTTAGGTGTTAAAATGTCAGTGACTTCATTTTAGGAGATTAAAGTGGTGTTAAGGTGGAGGGTAACCAGTGTTAATTTTATTCATTACTCAATAGAATAGCACTTTAAAACACTAAGCACCTTTTTTTCTCAGGTACTAAGATCAAAATTGGAAATGAAAGAAAGACAAAATGTCACAGCGAATGATACAGTAAATCTAAAGAAGAATCACAAAACCAAGAAGAAATGTTGCCAGTGACATCTAACATGGGCACCAGGCCAGAGATGTCGCTTTTACAATGCTCAAATATTGAGAGACATGTTGCACAACCCTAGCAGGGCACTACAGTACCTTGGACATGCAAAACTTTACTAATCAAACAATATATTACTTGTAGATGCAGTAAGGTATGCAATATAGTGTTATACATTTTAACAGTAAATATTATATGATTTTTAATTCAGTTTTGTACAGTGGTATATAATATTGATCTCTAATGAATCATCAAGTATATTTTTGCCATCCTTGTCTGGTTGGTCTGCTGATAACAAGGAATTTTTATACTATGGTGATTTCATTTAATCACATAATGCTTACAAAACTATAATATTACCCTGGTTATACTGCGTGCGGGGTTGAACATTCTCATATTATGAGCATGTACATTATGGAATTATTGACTCCAAAAATTAAATTAGGATATTATGAATGCATAGTTAAAGTGTATGATTGATTGTACTCTCATTATTAAAATTTTTATGTGATGGAGTGTTGTGTATGATATGGTAAATGTTGAATAGATATAAATGTATACCACTAATTTAATGTTAGTTTATTTTTTCATTATTTGGAATGTTCATTGAGAAAGAGTTCTTGTAATTTCTTCAACGCAACAATAGTATTAAAGCATGACTTTTATTTTGTATAGTCAAAGTATTATGTTTTATGAGAAGGGTTTGGTTTCAATAAACAGTCAATTTTTTATTCATACTCACTATTTAAGTATGCTTTATCATATTTAGATTGTCTTTGACAAAACCTTATAGTTTCAAATCAACTCCAGTGTGTAATTTAAAAAGTGAGATCATATTTATATTTTTTTATTGATTATTGGCAAAGTATTTTTAGGGAAGTATCCTTATTTGAGTAACTAAAAATTCCAAATTTATCTTGATAATCCCGAATGGGGCCTATTTAATCTTGTGTTTATTAGCAAATCATAGTCATAGTCTTACAATTGATATTTGTTAAATAATTGTGTTGTAATTTAATATTACATTATTATTCAAAATAATATGAAATGTATTATGTGGCAGTGAATGTAATAAAATACTGACAATGTATTAACATGAGTGTTGTATAATAATATCCATAGAAGATGATTAAAAATGGAAGTGATATGGGGATATAACTGTACTAAACTGCTGAGTCTCCACCAATCTTCACTGGGGCAGCATAGTGAAGTATCCTTTAGGCCTCCTCAGTAATGAGGACAAATTCGCTCTCAAAAGTGGGCCAATAATTGAGTTGAGAGTAACTACATATTAAAATATTTAAAAAAAAATCTCTTTCCTTTCAAAAATATTCACCAAATATGAATCCAAATATCCATAACATATTGTAATGGATAATAATCTTTTCATAGTAGACAGTGCTGTGTATACAAATTTGAAAAAAAATACCTGATCTTGACCTGTTTTACCAGTTTAGATGTTGAAATTTTGAACCCTGAATTATAAGGATTTTGTTTAACTCAAATTATATTTTAAATATATATTATGTGTTATAATAATAGTTTGTGTAAGTTTGAGTACAGTTTTCCTCATATACACTTCCCATTAATTCTGCTCTATGTTGTAACTATCCTGCACAGTAATTACTGGCCGATGGTATTGCCAATGGGAGCATCTGGTACATTCTACTATTATGGTTTAATTAGTCCTGAATGTTCCCAAATAAAAAAGCCACATATTTCAATGACATTATCGCCTGTAAACCACTGCAATATCAGTCTTCAGTTTTAATAAATAAAAGGCATTAAACAGTAACTTTTGTTGCTGGTTTTAGGAACTTTTGAATTTCTGTAGTTCAATAGTTATATGGTTTTGAAATAACCTCTTATTGTTTTAACAAGGCAATAACATGGGTATTGTTAAAAAGTCTAATAAATTTTAATCACAGAATTGTATGAAATTCCATCACAAAGCATTGTAAATATATATTAATTGAATGGTATATTAGAAACCTTTTAGATTAATCTAGAATGGGTACTTCTAATGTAAAACTGTAATATCCGGAAACCATTGTCGACAATCATTCCAACAAGTTTTTACGACATAGCTGGGCTGACTGTAGCATTGCATTTATAGAAATCTTTTTTTGTATGTATTTTGCCATAGACTAGCTTTAGTAATCCAACTTTTCATTCATTTATAGCATAAATTCTAGCATTAGTACGTACTTTCTTTGCATAAAACAAGAGACTGAACAATTTTATATTACAAACCTGTCTCCTTTAGAATATAATAATTATAATATAAACATTTAATAAGTCCCTAGATCTGCAAATGCGTGTTTTGATGTCATTGATTTACAAACTATGGTCAGCCCAAATAGTACATAGCAATTTGCTTTTGTTTGGCTTTGTTTCTGTACTCAGTTTTATTTTAAGGAATATTGTTCATACCAGCATTTTAAAAATGTAAATAGATGATATATTTTGCCCAAATGAAAAGTGTTTTATTCATTTAATTACCAATTATGTACCACCTAATCCCATAATATTAAATGACTGGATTTTTAAATAATTTTTAGTGTAGATAGGTTTTGTAACCAATATGGAGACAAACAACTTTTTTTTTTAATTATACTCTTTTGTCTGATTGGGCATGACGCCAAAACGACTGGATCAATTTAAAATAAACTTGGCACGTTTTTAGTTTGATTTAAACGAAACTTATGCTTATAGCTTATAATAATGATAATGATTCAAGGATATTTTTTATTCCGTAAAACAGTTTTGTCTCGGCGACGTAATAAAAGAAGTCTACATTCATAGTAGTCTTTGAAGTCTACCGAAGCGAAGTGAGGGTGGGTCAAATGTCCTTTATATTTACACCCGATAATTAAAAACTTTCGGGGAGATTGTTTGAAAAATAATGTTTTATTTCAGTTTAATGGTAACATTATAATCTGTATGGCGCAATGGTTACTGCGCCGGAACCCCGTTCAAAGGGTCCTGGGTTCGATTCCAGCGGGGCCGAAATTTTAATGACAAAAAACATCTGTTCTCGGTCTGGGTGTATGTGTGTTTCTGTGTTGTCCATGGCACCCATAAAAGTACCTACTCTGTTATGGCACGCAAAACACAGCGAATCCTAGTGGGGGGCTGTAATTTATTTATGGCACTAATTAAAGTGGTCAGTAACTTAAAAATCGTAGCAGTTACATTGAGCAGTGGAAATAATGAGTTGGGCAGTAAAATAAAAAGTGTTGCAGTAAAACATGAGCAGTACTAAAAATACAAAGTGCCGGTAATTTTATCATAAAAGGAGCAGTTCAATTAGTAACTGGGCAGTAATATATGAGCAGTAATTTAAAACAAATTGGTCAGTTATATTGGGCAGTTATTATAAGCAGTTAATGTGGGCAGTTAAATTAATATTTTTAAACAATGAAAACAATTTGACAAAAATCTCATTGTTAATGGTCTTTGGTTCGGTTAGGTTGGTATGATTTTATTCGTTCGAAAGGAGGAAACGGGTTTCCGACGACATCTAAGTGTAGACTTAAATTAAGTGGGCGGTAAAAATTATAGAATGGCATAACAAAAAGTTAAGCAAAAAACGCGTTATTTGGCGACGAACACTAAAACGTGAAGGTGTGGTAGGTGACAGTAAGTTTTTAATTTCGTTTGCCCCCTTTCCGATGACCGTCCGTGCGCTGTGCGTTCGCTCCATTCAATTTCTATAAGTGACTCATCAGTCATGAGTAATTATCATAATATATAAGTAGACGGGAGGGGAGGAGGAATTCCCCTTAAAATGGGCCGGGGGGCGTAGCCCACCACCAGTTTAAGAATATCATGGTCCCGAAACAAATATATGGTTAGGTTAGGTTTGTTAGGTCTCTCGTTTAACCCAAGAAAAAGGAGGAACCCCGCGTGAGCGGGGTTCCGGCGACATGTGTGACATAGTCCTAATAAATATTATTATAAATATTTTTAAAACTATATCTTGTTTATAACTAGTTTTATCTAAAAATCAAATATATCAGTGGTAAATTCTAGTTTTGACTAGGTATTTCTAGTTTTCACAAAGGCATTTAGTAAAAACTAGTTTTAACTAGGAAAAACGCGTTTTATCTAAGAACGGTTTTTAACTGTAACATAAACATACATAATACTCTATGATGTATAATATTGATGTGCCTTCCATTTGCGATAATGGATTGTTCCGTGACCCGTGCCACTGTCTGGCTGGGATGGATTGGATTGGCTTGGAATGGAATTCATCACGCCTAAAAGATTGGCGGTATCTTGCATGGGCTAACGTTGATTGAGTTAATCACAGATTTATAATCAAGAAGGATTTATTTCCTTAGTATCATTGGAAATAACTAGAAAAAGTAATTTCAAAGCCAAACTTAATTATTTATCTGATCACGTTACCGTCATACCTTTAGTTATTTGGTGGGCGAAATAATTATTCGATTATATGTGTAGTAGGTACAGTCAATCGGGGTAACTTTGACAGAACATCGTTAAATTTTTTTAGATAACTTTTACTTTTGATAGATAAGAGATGGAAGAGTTTACATAATCTGTGACCTTACGTTCATTTTCATACCCTCAAATTATTTATCGCTAAAATAATCATAATTATAATTTATCAAATACTGACAATTTTGTTGTGTGTCAAAGTTAGCACCCTCATAATGGGTAACTTTGACACTGATCAAATTTGTCATAGGTTTTTTACCTACCTTGGTAGCAGCCAAATTCTAGAATTATTTGAAAAGTTAATTACTACAAAACAAACACAGTTGCGCGCGCCAATTTCAAAATAGTTTTTGACGTAGATGTTGTTTGTAAGCTTCTTTTTTTTTTAAAGAGTTGATTTACGAAGTTTGTTAGCAATGCGAATTGAATGATTAAATATTACCAACGTAAAAAATAAATAAGTACTTTGTGATTTGACTGTCAAAGTTACCCTGTAAATCAAAGTTACCCCGATTGACTGTACCTATGTTTATATTTAACTTTATCACTAAAAGGATCGTTTTTTAGAATAATAAATTATAATAATTATGTCTATATTATTACTCTATGTACAATTTATTTTGTGCTTAACCGTCGTTTAAATTTAAAAAAGCTGAACTGTCACCAGTATTCTATGACATGACTGTCACTGTCATTTATCAAGTGTCCAGAAAATTCTACAATGAATGGTTGACTGACACTTGACATTTCGACATTTCATTATTTTCATTCTACAGCAGAGCAGAGCACCTGAGAGCACCCATCCAACCAGCAACAAGGTTCCAAGAACATTTTTTCAAAATGTCCTTGTGGTCAACAGTGAATCGGGTTATTTTCAAGCGAACTTCTACATTCCTGTTGGCTGGAGCCGCAGGAACATTCTTCTTCGAACGTACCTTCGACTTGATTGCAGTTTCGATTTTCGAGACTGCCAATAAGGGAGTAAGTATTTTGTTATGTAATTTTGGTTTATAATGCCATAAATGTATTAATTTACTCATGCGAGTTACTTCTCACGGGTTGATAATAAGTTTCTTACGTTTTTCAATTTGTTCTCATGACAATGTCATTAGTAAAATTCCCAAATTGCGTTGTATTTTCACAAACATTCATATAAATTACCTAGGTTTAATTAACTTGGTATCACAAGGCCTTAACCACTAATACTCGTTCATAGGTTTCTACTAGTAACTTGATAATTGTTTAGTTAACACAATGTTTAATGTTGGTTATGTAGTAGTAGGTGGCTAAATTGTTAGACAATTATGTATTTTATTAAATTCATTTTACATCTACAATATATTAGCTTTTGTGACCAGTTTCTATTTATTGTAATTCAATTAAAATCTAATATGACACAAGCTGACCTTGTTCTGGAACATATTTCATCTCTTAGTTTTAATTTTTTAATAGATCTATTGGAAAAGCTTGATAATGTGCGATTGTGTGCATATAAATCATTCAAGGTTTCTGTTTCAGTACTGTATATAATTTAATAACTTCAATTAACAATACAAGATTATTGTTCCAGGACAAAAAATGATGTTGTCTAAAATAAGTTATGTTGTTTGCTTCACACACACTCAAAATTAACACTTTGCAATACAACAAAAGTGATAAAAATAATGGACACAAAGGCTATTTTAATGGCTGGAAATTAATGAGTGAAAATAATGTTTTACTGATGTCACTTTAATGGAATTTTTATTTTTTCAGAAACTCTGGAAGGACATCAAGCACAAGTATGAGACGGAAGCATCATAAAAAACAACTTCATTATGATTAAATAATTTATTAGTTAATTGTTAACATGAAATATAATTTTATTTCCGATTAAATTTTGTTTTATTTATAACATTATAATAATACTATGGAAAAAATGACTAGATACTGCTTTGTGCAACAAAAGTAGAATAATATTGGAATAAGTAAATATGAAACTTACTTTAATTTCTAAATTTATTTCATAAAAATTTTAAAAATCTAAAGGCAATGTGTGCAAGTATAATAATTATGCTCTACATTTTTTTCTATTAGTATTTTGAATAAGATTTTGCTCTCTATGTACAAGCAAATAGTAGTAATAGTAATTTTCTATAACAGCAATCTGATAAAAAATGCCTAAAATAAATGTTGATGTAATAATTGAAATTCATAAATATTTTTGCTTGTTGATTATACAGCCACTAACAGATTTATTATATAAAATAATATTGAATACAAACATTAATATTGTTTGAAATTAAATAAACTTACATCTAGATATTTTCTGTTGTGCAGCAACACAAATGACATTGCCATTAATTTGAGTGAATTAATAAATTATTTAGATATAACTACAAATTCTAAGGAACCTAATGTTAAATTGAATTGGATGGAAAAATACTTAAAAAACACAATTATCTTAGGCTATTTAAATACAAATAATTACTACATACAAACACATAAGTTATTCATATTATGTATGTAATCTAACATGGATTATAATTAAAAAATTCAAAGGTATCACTGCTTGGTGTCCATGGAAGTAAAATTATTATATGTTTACGTATATTATTTAAATTGAAGATAATAACCAAAGCCTGAGGCAAATTAGACTACTAATCTTCATTATCACTATTGCCTGAGTCTGTGGCAAGTCTGCAACGCAATAACGGCACAGTGCAATGCCTGGGCCTCTCCCTGCAACCGAGCAGGCAGTTCATAGAATACTAGGACTTGAACGACCTGTGCAGACGTATGTACTCTGGGTCATCAGAGAGTGTATCTGCTGAGGATGAAGACGGCAGTGACCGAGGTTGCGCTGGAGGGAGCGGCGTATCACATTGATTCTCCTCAGCGAGTGCTGTCACTATGTCTACAAGTAAGGGTTGTGCCAGATTCTTAATCGCGTCTTGCCGGGCAACCTAGAAAAAAGTTGAGTTTTAGTCTCATTTGCTTCCAAAATAACAATATACAGCTGGACCTGGATACTAAGATCGAGCCACCCAAAATTTTTTCTAAACAAAACTAACATTATTTTCCTATTAAGGCACAAAAAAATATGTCTGGTAACCACTCATGGACAAATGAAATGAGTCACCTTACACTTACTTTAAACATCTGAAATAAAAAAGACACAAAGTTTAGAAAAAATACAGAGTGGTCCATTTCGAATGTCCAGGCGTGTAATAAGTATCATTATTGGTCTGTAGTACTATAGATACAAGAGTTACTATGATACACACCAATGGAAAGTGATGCACGATCATCTTGAGGGCGTACTCCTTGATGTCAGCAGTGCGCATGCGGTCGGCCGCCTGCAAGATAGCCAGCACGTTGTCCGGGGACACGTTGCTCTGCAGATTATGCTTGCAGAACACCTGCAGTCGATTGTTTGTAAACCCTGGGAAATGATTTTTGGCTTTAAATGTTAGTTTAAAATTGAGATTCGTTTTTGTAACAGATGGAGTATCGCCTACATTGTAAAAGAAGTCTAGCAAGAGTCAAATTGGGATATACATCTGGATTTTACATGTTGAATATTTACCGTAATATATAGGTGCTTGGAATAAATAAAGCGAATCTTCCGTGGGCATGTTAGTGTCTCCATAGTAGATGTATCTCAGCAGGGAATCAAACGCTTCTTCTGATGGCACTATGTCACAGATTTGTATCTGAAAAATAAATGGATCTTTAGTACAGAAAAAGAATTTTTTTTAAATGTCACAATTTGGTCAGGCTGTTTTCGTAATTATTTTTTTTTTATTTGGACTGCTATTAAATAGTTGCGATTATTTTGCCTAAAAACATGGTATCTTCTGTGTAGCTGAAAATAATTCTGTACATTCATAACATTGTAATGAAAACTTATACTTCTACACACATTGACGATGTTATCCTGCGGCGAGAAGGATCGGAACATGGCCTCGAAGTACGATGCGCGCGCGGCGAGCACGGAGCGGTGCGCGGGCCGCGTGGCGCTGCCCACTCGCAGCTGCACGTCGGCCAGCTCGGCGCCGCCGCCGCCTGCCGCCATCAACACGCACATGTCCTGCTCTAGCGTTGTACCTACAACACACACACATAATAATAATATGTATAATAATATAAATTTATTGTCATCATCATCATCGTTCATAGCTGTCCTACTAATTGGCTCAGATCTACGCACATGGTGGTGCCAGTTTCACACACATTGTATAAAGCGCTTGCAGATTTTACTAAGTAAGAATTTAATTAATAAACTTAAAATTAACCAAATACAATACAGTACTAAAATAATAATGTATTCATGAGTTAAAATGAATGATTCATACAAATCGCTGGATACCTTTTGTTATGATGGTGTTTCAATAGTTCTAATAGTTTAGCTGATCTTTGAAATACGAGCACAAGCATCGATTACCGAGTTCAACTGTAGTCCAAAACCATACTAGGTCTCTCTAAAGAGCCTTGTCTAGAGGGATATTTCTCTCTCTCTCTCTCTCTTAATATCTCACCAACAATTTCCTCATCGTTCTCCAGATTGTTCTGCGCGGAGGCCTTCAGCGGCGGCGACTGGTGGCGGCGGATCACCTCCACCATCAGCTTCTGTTCTAACACCTCGAACGCCTTCGACATCACTATCTGAGTGAAGTTGTACTCCTTTATCACGAACCTGCGATTTGTGCGTTAACGGGTTTCAACTATTAATCATTAACCTTTTAATCGCGACGGTCGCATTTTTGCGACAAAATTTTTTGGGCTCATTCCGCGAACGTCGCATATATGCGACTAAATACCACTCCTCAATTAATCTGCCTTTTTGTTTGATAGCACTATATTATATTAAAATAATGTTCATATTATGGTAAATAGTTAATGAAGTAACCATATACAATTGCTTACAATTCAGTTTTCTTAATTAGAAGACTTGAAAATAACACCTAAAGTTCAGAAAATTACTAGTATTATTTTTCGCAAAAGTGTATTGATGCCCAGCGCGACTGTCGCAGAAATCCGACAATAAGGAAGGGACACAACCGATGATTCGCTGACAGAAAAA
>LGAG01000452.1:1154629-1189852 GCA_001278395.1 Lerema accius | reverse complement strand
ATATATTATAGTTGTAAGGTTACCTAATACAATGTTCCTTGATGCAGTGCAAGCCAGCGTAGTGCGCGGCGTGCAGCGCCTGCAGCACGTTCCCGAGCCCGAGGTTGAGGCCGAGGTAGTGCGCGCACAGCCCCTTCAGCCGCGGGATCTTCAGCGTCAGAGCCAGCCGCAACACCTCCATCACCAGCAGGATCGTCGCTGGTGAACCCGGG
The DNA here is from genome assembly GCA_001278395.1 of Lerema accius. Taxonomy (NCBI): domain Eukaryota; kingdom Metazoa; phylum Arthropoda; class Insecta; order Lepidoptera; family Hesperiidae; genus Lerema; species Lerema accius. The sequence goes on along the minus strand of LGAG01000452.1, from coordinate 1,189,640 downwards.
TCATCATCTAAAAAAATTTGAAATTCAAATAATTTATTTCGTCTTAGGAACTAGTAGAGCATAGCTCGACAGATAGGCAGAAAGCGGACTGTTAGTAATAGAGTCTCATTTTACAAGCTTTTATTTAGTTTCACCTGTCCCGGTGTTTGTAATGAAATTGAGCTAAATTTCACCCACTTTCCAGTGTCCGATTCAGCTAAAATTTTACACACTGGTCCAGTCCCGACGACAATGCATGTTTATAATAAGCATGATGTGATACTGCTACCAGTATTGGCTCCAGACGATTGAACTCCTCAACGGTTAACAGTAGGGACTTGAAAATTTGCATTTTAACTTTTTAGTTCTTTTTCTTATTAACAAGTAATAAAAGCTTGTTTAAAAAAATATATTTTAATTTTACTTGTTACACTTAAGGCATGGGACCCAAAACTGATTTTGCCACATACCCTTCTCAGTAGGATCGATGCGGTCGGTGTATATATAGTTGAGTATTATGTGGAAGGCCTCGGGCGTGGCCTCCGGCAGGCGGACGACGAGCTGCGGCTGCGCCTTGTACGACCACGAGACCTGCTGCACCTCACCCGCTGCTATCTTGCTGGCCAGCTCCACTCGCGCTTTTCTGGTACAACATACATGCTAACTGAACTTAAGCTTAGCAAACTTAGCTTTAGCTACATACATGCTATTAAGAAATTTCTAATTATTTTAGAAATGCGTCGAAAAATTGCTACGTATTAATGACTTTAACAATGTAACTTATGGAGCAATGATTACTATGCTGGACATGTAACGATGTCTAAGTCGGACCAGACATGTAACCATGTGTCTATGAATACATAGGCTCCTGGGTTCAACCCCCAGGGGGCAGAATTTCGAATGATGTTTTAGTGTGCTTCTGTGTTGTCCATGGCACCCATGACATAGTTAATCCTACTAATAGGCTATGAGTTTAAAATAAATTTGTCTACTTTAAACAGGCTCATAAATCAAATGATATTTGATGCTCAAAAAGAAACAATTATTAACTATCAATTTTAATTAAACTTCAATTTGTATACTGAAATCATATTATTATTTGTAGTCCTCACTTGATCTTAAGCCGGAGGTACTGCGAGCGAGCGGCGAGCATGGCCTGGTGCGCCAGTACCGTGACCTCCTCGGGGCCCACCAGGATCGTGACGTCACAGAACTGCTGCGACTTCAGGATACGACCGAAGTCGTCGTGCAGGGTGCAGCGGGGATAGTTTGACAGCTATCAGATAAATAGTGTCATTAATATGGAAATGTACAGCAACTTTCAAAAGAAATTAAAAATCAAAAGGGTTTATGAATAAAAAAGATTTCACAAAAGGACTCTTATAGTAGACAAATTGTATGGCGGCTTGGTATGAACGAGTAACAAATAGGTATTTCGAAAAAGAAAGAAAGTTTTTTATATGGTACTAATATTATTTTAAAGGTTCGAAATGTGTATACCTCGTTGTTTTCGTCGTGATATAAAAAGTAAACAATCTTACACTGTCTTTTTATTGTAACTATCGATTTAAAAATAAGACAGACACAAATTAAAAAAAACTAAAGAATAAACAATAATTTAATGTTAAAATAAATTTCTGTATACTTCTAAATATTTTTTTAAATTAATGAAATAAATAAAAGTTGTGCCAAGATTGTTACCTTTTATATCACGAAGAAAAAAACGAGGTATAGTTATAAGTTTTTAGATAAATTCAATGAAATGATTAATGGTGTCCACATACCTGGAACCTGTACAGGTCTCCGCTGCGAACATTGTTATCGACAGTACCGCCGAAGATGTACATGGCATCGCCGACCACCGCGCCAGCATGGAACAGTCGCCCCAGCGGGATCTGCGACTCCGGCGCCGGGAGGATCACCGACCTTATACCAACAACAAACAATAAATAGCGTAGAAACTTATTGTGTCACCTGTACGGTTATACGAAGGTTATAATGATGTAATGATTTTGAACCTTAATTATGCTTATGATTGTAACTACTGTATTAAATAGAGAGTGTCAGAGAGATGCAGTATTTCTGTTACGTTTTAATAGACAATTTTTTCTATTATTATTTTTTACGTAAACCACTTCAAGAGTCTTATCAAATTCTAATGTCTGTGAAATGAGAAAAACGAGTGTTATATGTGTAAAGTTCTAAGGTCTGTGAAATGAGAAAAAGTCAAGCGTGAAGCGTGTAATGACAGTTTATCGACAAAGAGTATACGAGTAATTTTACTATCGACACGTTAACAATTATAGACAAACACGCGATTATTTTTATAACATTATTTTATCTGACCTATGAAAAGTTGACACATAAATTAAGTCGAATAGGTAACAACTCACCACATCTGCGTATCGAGGTCGAAGCAGTGCAGATCGGAGGGCAGCGTGCTGTCGGCGGCGCCGCCGAACACGTACAGGTGTCGTCCGTGCGGCACCATCACGTGGCCGTAGCGCCGCGCCGGCGCCGGGCCCGCGCTGCGTAGCAGGTGCTCTGTGCACACGCGGCTCCACCTAAACAGATCACCATAGAGATACCATAGAGTAATGATTGATATCCGGTTCGAAGGACCAAGTAGTTTTATAGTTCGGAGAGAGAAACAGAGATTAGATGCCGTATTTGCTGCGCAGCAAGTGCTCTGTGTATACCCGGCTTCAACTTCTCAGGTCACCATAGAAAGACGATCATCCAAAGATTTTATCCGATTCGAAGGATCAAGTAGTTGTACGGTTCTGAGAGAGAGATTAGATGTTGTATCGGAATATGCTGTAAATTTTATACATAAATATTGTCAAACATTGTTAGTGTGAAAAAGCGACATTTATAGGTATTTCTTTCAAATAGACCTCATCCCTACAAAAAAACTTGTTCACTGACAAAACTACGGGTATCGTCTAGTAATACATACAATAAACAATTACCCTTATTAATCTACACCTACATTGATCAAAAATCTATTCAAAAACCATACTAACGTGTGTGTTTCAAAATCGAACTGGAACAGTGCATTGGTGATCTTAGCGCCGCTCTGTCCGCTGAACACGAACATCTTGCCGCGCGCCACCGCCACCGGGAAGTTGCAGCACGTCGGCGGACACTCGCCCTTCTGCTCCACGCACTCCCACTGGTGCTCCTCGCCCTGCTAACATATTGAAGAAACGCAGTTGATAAAATTAATTAATTCCAAACAAACTAACCAATCAAATAACGTCTATTTTATGGGACATCATAGGAAATAATCAGAAATCAGCATTAAAATTTAGATAATCATTTTTTTTCTCTAATTTTAGCGGTACTCATTAGGTCATCAGACTATGCTATGGAACCCCTAGGTTCCAAGGAATCCAGTATTAGAAAACGTACACATAAAAATTTATAATAAAAATGTCATAAATACATTACAACAGTACCACAGTAAAAAACATGTGAATACTGCACTGATTTGTATTAAATTGGTGCATGCCCCATTGCACCAGACACACACTTTGATTAACATTATAAGTAAGCAGTATAAAATTCGAATGATATAGCCTACCACTAGATTGATAGTCCACATGTCATTGAGCCGAGCGTTGCCGTCATACCCTGCGAATATCCACAGCTTGTCGTCATAGACAGCCGCACCGTGCGCCGACCGTGGCACTGGTTCCCTAGGTAATAATAAAATAGAAATTAAAACATCATCATCTGAACCCATAACTGTCCCAGTGCTGGGCTTGGGTCTCCTCTCACAGGCAGGTATAGGCCAGAGTCCACCACGCTGGCCTAGTGCAGATTGGCAGACTTCACTCCCCTTTAAGAAGTTTATGGAGAGCTCTCAGGTGTACATATTTCCTCACAATATTTTCCTTCACCGTATCAAGTGATAATTAATATCTAATACGCACATAACTTTTTTAAATTGTAGGTGTGTGCTGTGGGGTTTGAATCCATGAACTCCTATACCTATGGCTTTTTAAAAAACAAAAAAATAATTGCATAACTTGGTATTCAATTGAAACAAAGTTAACAAAACTACTTACTGTCCAGTGAACCTCCATTGCACCCACTGTGCACTTTGAAACTTGTATTCAAACAGATCATTCTTATTGGTTAGGTTGGAGTTAGCCAGTATGTCCCCTGTATACCCACCGAATACAAACATTGATGATCTATGCACCTGTAAAGAAAAAAAAAGAAATTAACTGAACATTGTCACATATTTCTTTACAATTTCATTGACTGTACCTCATTTGGTTGATTACAGTATTGTCACCATTAGTTGTAGCATGGTTACACCAGGGTATTTTTTATAGTTCACTATTTAATTTTGTACTTGTGGCAGTATTTTCATACTTCATAATAATAATCCAGTCAATGACTCAATTTTTATTGATGACAAAAATGTGGTAATGTTTGGTTATCTGTGTTATATTTTTGTTAATATACAAATTTTTTTACCAAAGAAGTGTTTTGTACTCAATAGCCATGGTTGCAATAACTTACCACTGCAGAATGATGATATCTCGGCGCTGGAGGAGGGCCCATGCACCCCATTTTTGTCCATGATTTTTCTCTAATGTCAAATCTTATTAGATCATTCAACATGGATTTGCCATTATCCCCACCAAACACATAAATTGCATCCTTATAAGCCACAGCAGTATGCTTGCTGCGTCTGTATAAAATTAAAAAAAAAACATTTTCACCATGTCTACAATGATCTGTAAAATCTAAATAATTATTTTATTATGTATAATTCTGGTACATTCAAACACCCAATATGGGTCTTTTAGAACTGCATGATAGGCTACGGCTTTACTGGGGTAACATATTATAAAATATTAACTTGTTGACTCCTACACTATTATTTAAAAAAAATATAATAATTACCTTGCACCAACAAATTCATAGCATTCCGACATGCGTTTCCATTTGTGCACAGTTTCAAACGGACCAAACTCCATCCTGAGGCTGATATCTAGCTCATTGGGATTGCGCAGCTGATCATTGATCAACATCTCCCGGTTCTGCATTAATGCTGATTTTCTGGAAGACAAGTGTTAACATTAAGAACTAATGAGATCTAAAATGATTATACTGTTTATGAAGATATTTTAGCAAGTGTATTGAAATGGAAATTAATGAAAAATTATTTTTTAATAATGTTAAAAAAATAATATGACTCAAGCAAACCAACTGGCAGGTTATTTTTTTCATGTCAAAGGGGTTATGAAGTAAATATATACGATGTTTGCGATCAAAACACACCAAATAATGAAGAATTTCAATAGGTTACTGTAGAATCTGTATATCTATCTATACAATATCTTTGTCTAGTATTATTTAGATGGGCGCTCGAAAGGAAGTGATTGAAAACGAAAGTTATGATTAGGAAAAGGCATGTTCTAGATAATGTAAACTACGAAAATAAACTACAAATAGGTCGGTGAAATAATGATCTACCTGGTCATTGACTCCCACAGAAAAATTCGGCAATTTGTAAACTCTTACATTAATCTGCATACTAAATTTATTCAAGATCAGATTCAGTTTTTTACCTGGACCTGTTTAAAATTACGAGCTTTTTCACTTTAAACTTAGTTTATTAAATGAAACAGTAACAATAACAATACTGCTATCACTTTTATTTATACCCTCAATCAATTTTTTACATTTGACATTGATAAAATTATGTAGGTAGTAGGTACTAGGTAATTAGGTATACAATATACAATACAACACAAAAAAACATGAATGAGTTAAGGAATGAAGCACAGACTAGGTAGGAAGGAATGAAGTAATGAATGAGAAAAATCAATCAATTCGAGTAACCATAGCTAATATTTGGTTAAGGCGGACCTACATATGCGTGCTTGTTATTCGATTTCGCTCGGGGTTAATAGAATTTGTCGAAATGTACGTAGAAAGTAAAAAAATAGTGTAGCCTTTAGTCACAAATCTATTTCGTTAGGTTCAAGTACATTAGTCTTTGATTCCAAACACTTTTTCAGATGTCCTAAACGTATCTTTAACTTAATCAGTCAAGTTGCAAACAAATATTCGTAGGTTCTGATTATAAAGAAAAAACGTGTTAGATCATCAGCAAAGATTCTGTAATCAACTTGCTATTCAGTAATTACCTACAGTCGTTCTTGTTCCAATATAACCGTTTGTCTTGTTATATGTAATTTGTTCGTCATTAACCTTGAAGTAAAACATTCTGTTTCTTTACGGGACGATAATATGGTCACTCAGCGACCTATAATAAATAAAAAAAAAACATCCTGTTCTAGGGATTGTTGTGTGTATACCTATCTAGAATACCTATAGTCTGTGTTCACGCCGTTCGCGATAGTGTGAAAATGCATTATAATGGACCAAAAACAAGGCAGATAGTCTATTATAAAATTTTATAATTTATGGATAAGAGCGGTGGCGCACTATTGACACACGTTTTCGAGACAAATAAGTGAATAACACAACATGAATACAATGATACACTTCACAAATAATAGAACATAACTTCGAGGCGATGTTTTGTGCACAATTTCCATGACGATCTTAGAACTGGGCATGGATCAAACTAATATATAAGGAAACTGGGGCATCAGCATCATTTCGGCATAGCATATTAAAAAAAAGTCACAACGGGGATGAAAATGACAATAAAAAATATTGTGGAATTATGATTTTAATTTAATTTACAACAGATAATGGACGTATACAACTTAATTTTTTTTTACCGATTATGTTGGGAAATTATGTAAGGTTTTATGAATATACACCATGAAGGTTGCTTGGAATAAAATGATAATAACATCGTTGGTGTCACGAAATTCGTCTGTCCGTGAGCGCGGTGATGACATACGACAAATCGTTCTTCATTTGTTTGTCTAAAAACGTGTCTCAGCAGTGCGCAGGGAGCCTTTATCTTCCTAAACTTTTGATGAACGCGGCCAAAAATGGAAGTAATTTTAGGTTGTGAGTTTTACCGGTGTCGTTCAAAATCACTGTCACAGTATGTCGATTTATTAAAATTAATGTAAAGCAAGATGTCTAGTAATTTGAAAAAGAACGGCAATGCCAAGTAATAAGATGATAAGTGTGCGTTAGTCCTTAATCTAGTACTCACTAGTCTATGCTTTAACTATTTTTATACATAATACTCTATGCTATTTTTCTAGGTAGTCTGTGATAATCTCACAGAAAAATTGAAATGAAACTACTCAACAGTCAGCGAGTTTTCCGAGTTTTATTTCAAGTAAAGCCAAATATTCGCGGCTAGGATATTTTCATTCCCAATATAGAGTAATAACGATAGTGTACTGTGATTATAACTTTTTATACTATTTTGGATCATAACTATGTCATCGCCGGTAAGTTTACGTTGTTGAGTCTTTGTTGTGGTTATTAGATGTGATGTTAGCGTGTAATGGCTTTGTATTGGTTTGGTTCAGGTGGAAGAAAGCGTAAGACGTAATAGCGAGAGCGAAGTTGGTGACGCTGAGACGCCGGAGCACGATCCTCACTTCGAACCGATAGTTTCATTACCGTTGGTGGAAATTCACACGAACGAGGAAGATGAGGAAGAATTGGTCAAAATACGAGCGCGTTTGTACAGATATGACACCGCTGATCATGAATGGAAGGTAAAGAAAATTTTACTTGTAAATAAGGCCCTTTAAGATATTTAAATTGAGAACTTAGAAATATTATCAATTACATAAATCTAAACTGTTGTCTTACAATGTTGGCTATCTTGATTATGACTGTTTTATTACTTGCAAATTTATTAAATTTCAGGAGCGAGGCACAGGTGACATTAAGTTACTGCGCCACAGAACTAACAATACAGTGAGAGTAGTCATGAGGCGTGACAAAACGCTCAAAGTGTGTGCTAATCACTTCATCACTCCAGATATCAGAATGAATGTCCATTGTGGCTCAGATAAGGCCTTCAATTGGTCTGTATTTGCAGACTATGCAGATGAGCAGTGTAAACAAGAACTGCTCGCTATCAAGTTTGGTAACCCACAAAGTAAGTATGAATAACAAATGACTTTTGGTATTCCCTCTTGCTTAATTATGGGAATTCTTTTGTTATTTGTAGCTGTGTGTTCACTAACAACTATTCAGTAATCTGATTGATAATAGTCATTAAGAATACAGGAAACTTTTATTATGATTTGGCTTTTTGTTGACAATTTAATAGTAAAATTTCAGGGTTGTCAAATGAGAACCTCATATATATTTTTTTAAGATAGCCTGTTATGAAAGACTCCAAAAAATTTTTTTTTTAGTATTCTTGTCTTTCAATACAAGTGTCTCTAAACATATTGATGTGCCACTAATTACACTCTGATATTATCATTAGATGCTGAGCTTTGGAAGACCAAGTTTGCAGAGGCCCAGGAAATTGTACGAACAAAATGCAGTCTCTATACCCAAGATCCATCTTCAGATGAGGATGAAAGCAGTATCACCAGGAGTGAGGATACTGACACTCCAGAACCTAAAAGTACCGATAAAACACAAGATGATGATTCCAAAAAGGAGTCTGATAAAACTTCTGAAGGTGTTATTCTTAAACTCAAAGACCTGAAAGTGGACAGTGAAAAATCTGAATAATATTAAATACTTTTTTTATTAAAAGGTCAATGCACTTCACATTTTTATTTCTGTTTTCTATGTGGTCAATCTGATGAATATTTTGGGTGTAATTATTTTTCTTTATTATTTTGCTAAAAAATATGTATGCACAAAACACTCAACAGATTGACAAACCTTTTTAATAAAAAGAAACAATTCCATAATGTAATTCTGTCTGTTTATAGTCAGTAAAAACATAACTTAATAAATTATGAATTTGTTTCTTTTTATAATATACATTACTTAAGTTGACATTATTTGTGCATTGTCCTTTACAATATGTTAAATAATTGCCAAATAAGACACATAAGTTGTGGCATAATGTAAGTTTTATATACATAATAATGGGTAACAAATTTAAGTAATTTGTTTCATGATATTTAGAAGACAAGACCCCTGATGTAGTAATTAGTGACTTTCAATTAATTCTATTCCTTTTAGAAGTCTAGCTGATGGCATCTTTATTATAAATCTGTATATGGGATGACAGCTATTCAAAGGTGTTTAACTATATCTAAAATTTTAGTTAATTACTTGTTTAAGGTAATATTTGTTCATAATCGAGGAGCATTATCGGAAAATTTAATTTGAAACAATTGAAGTGTCAATTTAGTAGCTATTGCAATATTCATGATGTTTTTATTATGGTATGGAAAATTTAATATTGACTTGGGATGGGATGGTGTACTTCCTATATACAGAGATGTGTCTCCCTTATTTTAATGCAATTGTGTGTGTATATAGAATTTAAATATGCTGAATGTTCATGGTAGTATGTTGTAGAGTGGATTTGATACATGTCTCGAATAAGCAATTTTTATGTTTACATTATTGCATTTAATATAGGATTAGATCCAGTCATTTCTAGAACTCTCCTGGTGAAATATTCTTGAGAATTACCTTATGATTTTATTCAGTAGGCATACTAAAATTTGAAACATCACATTAGTTAGTACTAGGTAATACAATTCTATTTCATAGCATAATGATTATGTAGTATGAATTGTAACAGCTAACAATGAATATTACCTAGAGTTCTAGACAGATGGCAGTGTTATAAATAAGCTTGTTGGATATTTTTTCAACAGGTTAATTTATGTACAATATGCTGACTGGGGTTAGAGTGTCTTTACAAGTAATGTTTGGTTTTAATTATACAACTTTTTGAATATCATTCTATGACTGGAATTAAAAAACTCCAATGAAAAGTTTCATATAGTACATAAAGACATGTAATTTTCCTCATAATCAAAAATTTTATGAAATTTTTAAAGTGATATCCATTCAATATGCAATGAGGTAATTAAAGAAAGCATATTTAGATCATAATGAAACATCTGTTTTCCTTTTCTTTGTAAATTCCATAATATATACAATTTTGCAATATATTGTTTTATTATTATACCTAAACCGTTTTAGTTCAGGAACAAATTTCATCAATCATTTTCTTTTTTTTTGGCTTCATGACAAAATTCTCTGAAGCATTTAGCTTAGGAAGAACTTGGTCATGAAAACATAGCAACAATGAAATAAAAAGTCTGTTTATTTCACACTTTTATTGCCTTGTGTTCAAACACTTTGTGCATAATTTATCCAAAACACACAATCAAATTATTATCTACTTTAACAAAATAATATTAAAAACTGAAGTATTAATTAAGACTATTTGGTACAGAAAAAATATATTACAAACAAATGGAATGCATAAAATAAAATAATTGAAATCCACAAAGGGAAATCTATTATCACCTTTAAAAAATATCTAGTTTTTCTTGAGCATTGAATAGTCGATTTGCATATTATAAGCACTTGACAAGGGCCTTTATTCCATGAACCATGTTAATCCAATAATAATAATCTTTTTAATAATATAGTTGGTCTTTTTCTGGTTTATTATACCCATTTATGATAAAAAATGTTTCCATTACAGTGCTATGATAAATTTGCCTTTCCCCGTGAGATTTTGTGTAACATTAATTTTTGATTACGTATTTAATAGGAAATTGGTTTATTTATAAAAATACATTTGATTAAAACATTACAATTCATCATTATCATTGGTCTGCTTTGTTTGGAGTTGGAATGTTTGGAGAATATTTAATCTAATCCCTAATTCTTTCTTCTTCTCCTCAGAAACCTTGCCACTTAGTAACTTCTTCACTCTTTGGTTTTCTGTAGAAATAAAGTCGTCTCCCTTGTCTAGAATCTTCTCCATGATTAGTTTGTAGATTTTGCCTGATGTAGCATCCTGTAATAAAGGTAAGAATAATTGACTTTTTGTATTAATATTAGTCAATTGGACTAAACCGTATTAGTAATTTATTTTAATTATTACACAACATTAGGTATTTTAACAAGTATTAATGCAATAATTTGGTATGGTTTATTAGTAAGTGGGCAATACCTTGGCAGCAATGGTTTTCAGACTTTGTTCAACATCCTCCAAGATATTTTGTCTTTTGTTTTTCTCAGCTTTCATGAATTTGATTGCAAGAAGATCAAGTTCTTTGACGCATCCTGGGAGGCTCAAGTACACGCCGCTCTTTTCACGAACAAAGCGTCTCAATGCATCGCTTGTAAACCCTTGCGAGTCATCAAACGGAACGGGTTCTGTTTGACCCTTGATAAACAATTTAACCACTGGAAAGTTATCCTTTGTTGCACCATGCTTCTTTGCTAGAGCCTCATTCTCTTTTTCCCCATAGTCTTTTACACCTACTTCGGCAACCAATAGATCATCCACATCCTGAGAATCTTTAGCGAGTGTTACGAACGCATCGTGCTTGTCGCCGTACGGGTATGCGACGTCAAATTTAACAAGCGATGCTCTAAACTTATTTATAACTTTATTAAATGAAAATTCATCTAACTCAACTGATCCACTTCCAGCGAATGTTTTACCTAGTATTAAAAATGAAATGCACCAAAAGGTTGTTAGGGTTGACGGTGACATTGATAAAACACGCATTGTTCCTAGGGTCCAAAACTTATAATACAACTTTCAAGTAAATAAAACGTGTACACTTGGAATTTTCGCGAACGTTTTTATTACTTTTTATCGGAGAAGCAATAGTTTAGTTACTTGCTATACATTCAGCGCTACGTGACATTTAGTTTAGCTATACAGATGACAGCTTTGACAGCCGACTGCCGGCCGGTACGGTTTCAACAATTTGTTTATCGTCGTTCCGTTGCATATTGTATTGCTATTGAATGTACAATCATAAGTAGAATTTTATGACTGTAATCGCCAACCTATTTTTAGTACTTGGATTATTTATCAAATCAAACAGTACAATAAATGTATGATTTACAAGTTAAAATAGTTACTATTTTATACCTATTTTATTTTATGTACTCGTACTTGACAACAAAAAACAGTCCGTAAAACGGAATGGATTGTATAAAGTAAATATCCAAACGCGTTGGTCCCTATGTATTTTCGTGTTGTTTTTTCATTGGCTGAAAAAATAAACGTAAATTACGTGCTTTATCCAGGCTTTAACTTTGCCTAGAAGAAACATGCTGCATGATATAATTATCATCTACAGTAACATGTAGCGCTCATAGCCCGGCGGCTTGCGTCGATCAACATATTGGGAATAGTATCGCTACGAACAAAAGCGTTACCTAATAGAATAGCCTAGGGATTTGAACCTTGCTCTTCCTAACGGGAGTTCCTGAGTTCAAACTCGGCTTGCGCCTCTAATTTAACAAGAAGCTATGTGCGTATTAGAAACTAATTATTACTTGCTTCTGTTATGGGTCATTCGTTACCACAAAAATGTACCTATACGCGTTTCTTTGGATTTTTTTTGTTGGAGTAGGTATTTAAGAGACGCGTTACAATAAATGGTTTAAGTCTTTTAATCCCATTCATGAACTTAAGTGATACCTGCTTATCTACTAGACAGTTATATCATGGAAATGGTGTATTGTTTCCTTTTCCCGATTGCACAACAAGGAGGGTAATATTTTTCAAGCATTCCCGATAATCCCATTTCACTGGTACGCTATACAGTCAAACGGCTTGGCGAATTTTAACGTGTGAGTTGTAATTGGATTCATCACGACTGTTTGAATGATAATTAATTTTCTTTTAGCAGTCGGGTTTTTGATTTTTCTATGATTATTGGTTAGTTCGGATATTTACATAGAAAAATAATCGCAACATTACAAAATCACCCTTTCGTTGACGTAAATTTCTACTGCAAAGTTCATTTTAAATATAATATTATGAATATTGTTATGTTTTATGAGTATAGTAATGGCAAAGGTAGGTTTAGATAAGAACGAATGAAAGTTTGTACCTATAGGTAACTCTACCTATACAAGAAAATACTGTTTTAATTCAGTTTTACCTAATATATAATAACGTGCCGTTTGAATAAATATGTTGCTGACTTTTGAATTAATATTTATTCTTTTATTTGTTTTATATTTTATCAGCAATACAGAAAGTTTATTAACACTGGCCGGTAAGATACATAAGTATACGTATGAAATATATAAAGTTGTAGGTATCGTATTATGTGTGTAAGGTGTATTTACCAGTGTGTCCCTGAACTTCTAATTGGGTGAACGATTTTATTTTTTCCTCTCACCGCTGGGAGGCATACAGCATACATACATTCCAATTTTTATTGTCCTATTTAGCACGCAGTTTTTATATAGACCTTGTAAAGTAAATCATACATTTTCAAGATTTTCACACTTTTCCAGTAATTTTTAAGTGATTTCATCACTTCAATATCACATTATGCTTATACATATATCATATTCTAAAAACCTGCTTAAAAAAACAACGTTTTCATTTTAACAATAGGTAATACAAGTTAAAAAAACGGATTATACTCCATCACGCTATTCAATGTACCTAGGTACATAGATTGCAGATGGGATTAGCGTAAATTGAACGTGCGGAACATAGAATAATAACACATAATAATAGTGTAATTATTCTAAGGTGCGCAGGTTTAAAATGCCCCTTATATGCCTTAAACATGGCTTAACGATTAGCAATAGCGATACTACTGTAATTATAGTCCATTCATTGTCCTATTGACTGCGCCCGCAGTTACCATAATTCGTATGCTCATTTAGGATCGACACAGCTGCCAGGCTATTTGGTTATGAGTACTTTAATGAATTATTTTAATATTACTATTACATTAACTACGTAAAAGTATATTTCAAAGGTAAGGAACGCAATAAGCAAACTCAGAATGAAGAGAAAACTCGAGAAAATGTAGATTTGAATTGGCCCAAGGGAATAGTCACATACTATTTTGATAACGCCACATACGGTGAGTTTTTGGCAAGAATATTTAGCTTCTAAGATTTTTTAGCACTTTAGGTAAAAAGGTATTCCGACTTATATTGTAAGTTACGAATGCACATGCGCATCTTTCAACGTCGGCTGGTCGTTAAAATATTGTAAAGTTAAAACGTCAGCGTAAAGTAATTAAATAACGAGACGCTACTAATTATATCCCACTTATCAAATTATGATCAGTAGTTTAGGAGTTACAAGGGAACAGATGAACATACATAGGTACATACCGGTCAAAATCATAACCTTTTGGCTTCGCCGTAGTCGGGTAAAAAAATACAAAGAAACATGGTCTGGAAACTCACCCTGTTCTACTACGTCTTCTTAATTTAAAGACGTATTGTGAACGTACGTAGACAAATTATTTCGTAGCGACCAGCCTAGCCGTTCTTATATTAAATGAAAGAGCAATAGTTAACTATGAAGGGTAGTGATTTGGTTGTAGATGGAGTCGCCCAAAAATATATGTTATCCTTCCGCAATTATGGGCATGTATTCCCAGAAACGAAGACTTACTTAAACACAAATAAATATTCGATAGTTTACGAAAATAAAATTAAGAATAATTTGTGCTTTCATGCGGTTATTTCTGATGTTTTGTCAGATAATTTCATGGCGGAGAAGGTGCGCATATCTATGAACGTACTGGAGTCAGCGTCTTGCGTGAAGTTTAAGCTTACGATAACTAAACCAGCTGGAAATATGCAGTGGATTCACTTCACCAATCCTCAAGGGGAACGGAATTGTATTCACGAACCGAAATTCAAAGCAAATGGTGAAATTGTAAGTTGATTGACATGGTATTAGGTACTTTAGGTGATGTTGAATTTAATGACGACATTTTAACGATATAAGGTACACAGATACAAGCTAATGTACTTACTCATAAGATAGAGACAACCGAATGTTTACTGTAGAATGAAGTTAGGTATACCTAGGTAGTAACAACTAAATAATACGAAAATTATTGTAAAGTTCTGTTAAAAATTAAAAACTAAGATGAGGTTCGTAGGTTCCTGTAACTCATTTGACTTAGAAAGAAGGTAAATTTAGACTGGTAGCATCGTGTTACACTTCGAAATACTGATGAATGAGTTTCAGTCAAAATCTGTTACCCTTTAGAGGAACATCTAAAATTATTATTCTTCTGAACTAACTACTGAATAGAAAAACTAGCTAACATCTCACACGAAGTGATGATATCTATGAAATGTAATGACTTAATTTTCAGATTCTTGTGTTAGGTTTTGACTGCTTGAAAGAGCAGGAAATTCTACATTCACTGTTACATGCGATTGGGTTTAAGGATGCAGTGTCACATCATCAGCGCGATCAATATGTAAGGGTAATGTGGAATAACATCCAGCCTGGTAAGATCAACGCCCTTGTTATGGTTATAAACCAGGTCAAAATCTTTAACAAAATTTTCATGAACACCAAATCATGTGTTATGGCTTTCATGTGATGCATGATAAATAGCACGGACCGCGAAAACCTAATTTTGAACAAGTAAAATTAAGAATGTCGAATACATACATAAATATTAACAACGTGCACGGTAATTTATTAGAAAATTATAGGTTAATCAAATCATTATTTTTAGAATACAGACATTTATACCGTATACGAGCAAACGACAAGGAGACTTCTCAGGTGTTAGTTGAATATGACCCCTTGAGTATCATGCATTTCCACGACCGAGCCTTCAGTATGAATGGACAAGCCACGGTTATGCCTTTGGTATGAACATGGATTGATTTCTTTAATTCAATAAATTGTAATTCTCAGTCGTATTACGAATCTTTACATATAAAAAACACTTTGTGTGTGTATCAATAAAATCCATCTAAATGACTGAACCAATTTTAATAAAAGTTTTGTAAGGTAGGTTTTGTAAGACGTCTGCCCTATCTTCTAGTGGCGAATATAAATAACATGAGCGTAAAGGTTCAACAATACTACTAATAATACATAATGTAATATTTACAGGTGCCAGGATTGTTAATCAGTCCATCAGATGGCCTATCTCAACTGGACAAAATGAGACTACGACTTCTGTTTGATCATGAATGCAACAAGAGAAAGGTTGGGGATATGATAGATACGTGCAAGATGTTATTAAGCAACAATAAGAGCCCGAAAGATTCTAAGAGCACGAAGAAAGACAAATCAAAAAACAAACCAAGTGAATCAGATACAGCAGATCGACTTCAGGAAGCGAATGGAAATGAAAACGATGAAGATGTAAATTCAGGGGACAATATTGAGGACGTGGACGAAGCCGTCGAAGTTAATGATTCCATTGAAATGGATAATCAAACTCACACTGAATTAAAATCTAGTGAAAATCAGGAAAAATTAAAAAATAAACGGGCAGATGCTGCAGGTAAAGTACAGCCGCTACAGATGTATGACATTTATGGTTTTGGTCTTGGGTAAGACGGAAAATTCTGCCGAATCAATTACTACACTGCAGGGAGTAAATAAGGCATTTATCTTTAATAATGGATAATTAATTCATTTATATCTAAGTTTATAATAAACTTCGATAAAAATAATGAACATACGCGTTTTAATCCAATAATTTCATCTCATCGTTATCAATGTGTAAAACAAGGAATATGCTACGTGAAAAGAAACAATAATTTATGTGATGTTAGTTTTTTATTTCAACTGCAACTAAATAGCTATTTCTTGCTCATTAGTTTTTATTGTTTCGATTCTTCTTTTCTTAGTGCACATTGCTCATAATAAATGAGATTCAATTTATTGACGTCCGTGGAACTCAATCCTTGCCAGTGTCCCATAGCCCAGCCGTCATTCTGTAAAACACTATCTGATAAACAAGTAGGGTAAGGTAGTTTACATTGTATGACGAAAGTAATCAATGATACGAAAAGGAATAAAAAATAGTTAATTCATTTAAATTAACTTTTGTCGTGTCGAATGGTGTTTTAACAAAACACAAGTTACGGAGTTTCCGTCATCTTCTCCTTCCAGCATAATGTAATTAAGCTCTTAGATGAGACGGAAACGAATAGAAGAATGGAATACTATCTAACGAATAT
This sequence comes from Lerema accius, assembly GCA_001278395.1. Classification (NCBI taxonomy): domain Eukaryota; kingdom Metazoa; phylum Arthropoda; class Insecta; order Lepidoptera; family Hesperiidae; genus Lerema; species Lerema accius. The sequence goes on along the minus strand of LGAG01000452.1, from coordinate 1,172,579 downwards.
CTATAAAAATTGATTCCAACTGCAAGTGGAACTCAAAAAGATCTAATACTTTCGAAGTGGGGTCGTAGGCGATGTAAATTAACTATTCTCCGATTCTCTGTCCTAATAGTATTCATACTATACCAACCCATATAGGATACATAATATTGGTGACGCCATTCTCAATATCTAGCCACGGATAGTGCATCACGCTCTGGTAGTCGTATGGAAAGCCGACTGAAGCAGCCGGTGGTAGTTTGTTATCTATTTCTTCTTTTATTCCTGCAATTACATATTACAAAAAAAAAACACTTAATTACACATGTGAACGAATCTTTCAATCACTATTTACCCGACAGGGTCAGAAGAAGAGTAATGTTTTTCCAAGGTATGGTATACTAATTATTTTGGCACTCAATTTTTTTAAATTTCCCGATGCTGTGATAAAGGAGGATTAGCGTACCTATATTGTTGTCGTTTGAGAATAGTCAATTTCTGTTAATCTCACCTGGCGAAAGATTTTCCCATAGAATCCGAATATAAGAATCTCTGTCGTACATGTTATGTTGATGATCTAGACCTAGGACATGCACAAACAAGTGGAGCAGATCGTTCACGGAATTGAAACAATCTGAATTTATTGTCAGTATCTGAAATAGTAAGTAACAAACCACTAGTACATTTTTCTATTATAAAAAATTAAAAAAAAAAATGAAAAATACAAAGGACAAGATGAAATTATCTGTTTTGGACGTTTTCATACGAATAAGAAGTAGCTAAATGTTATCAAAACGTTTTGCAATTAAAGTACCTATGTTAAAATTCACGAGCAGTTAACAAACAATCATGCAAACATTTTTGGAACGCGATATAACAGACATTGTGATAATATAATTATATAATTTCATAAACGTATTTCTAGCAATGCTATGCCCAATTTATAGCCATTTTTGCATACATACACATAAATGTAAAGTTTTTATTATTAGTCATACTTTTCTTAAATAAAAACTTTTACACTGACTTCTAAACTCAGTTTATTAACGATAGAAAAGGTATTGTACCTACATTATTTCAACAAAATTACTACCCATAAAAGGGACCCGGTTAAGAAATTATGTTAAATAGTGTCAGATTAATATTAGGCTACAACTGAATACCGATAACCTTAATAGTTTATACAATTCTCGACAAAGACCAAATAAAATATATTACAAAGACTAATGACCTTGGCGAAATAACGCTGGGCCTTGATGAAAATTTGCGTAGCAATATGGAATTTTCAGAATAATTAAATTAACTTACTTATCAATAAATGAAACACTTATCAATTAAAATATTATGTTAACGACGTCGTCTATCCATTTAAAATTAAGTTTTTGTGAAGCTGATTATACCGTATGGTAGTACATGTAGTGTATAAATATTACCGAGTAGCCAGTAAATATAATATGTGTAGTAGGATTTGCAGTTAAAGTAATGTACCTGTTCTCCTGTAGGTCTCCCTGGAGAAGGACAAGTGCATCCTGGATCTTGGGATCGGACTAAAGTCAATGAACTTTCGGCATGTCGTCTACCAGATATAGCAAATCTTGTTTGACCTTTTGTCCTTGTGTTTCTTGGTACTGTAAGAACAGTGTAATTATTTTATTTCAATATCTATATTCAATTGCTAAATAAAACAATCTTGAAACAGGTTACCAATTGCTAGTTCTTACTTTTCCTTAGTTTCATATAAACAATCTTAAAAACTTACGTTTAAATAAACTTCCTAAAATGTATGAAGATTTGGAAGAACTTTTTATACTCTTTTTTGAAACCTTTGCTGTGTCTGTATTTGAACCATCATTTTTTCTTAGATCAATATCATTATCTTCACTTTCTGTGGACTTTTCATCTTCTGCAACATTTGTATCAGAATCTGAATGCTTTTTCTTATATTTGAGTTTTAGTTTATTTACTGAGTCCACCCTATTGTTAGCCGTGTCAGCATTATCATAGTCTTCAGTTTCGGTTCTGTTCATGTCAGAGGCCATCACTTGATCTAGTTTCATGTGTAGTTTTCCATCTCCAGCATCGTTAGTATCATTTACATTTTCTTCAATATCATAGTCGGAAATATCTCGGAATTCAATACAAGTTTCTTTTTCAATATGACGAAAAACTGCATTTAAGTTCGCACGTTCCTCAGAAGCTGAAAATTCAAAATCTCGTTAAGTATACTTTCTTGTTGATAAAATTACTTTTATCTTGAACATGAGTGTCTACTTACTAAATTCCATTTTATCTTTGATTTTGTAGTTTATCATACCGTAAGGCCATAATCTATCTTTGAAATAATCTTCTATTTCGGTTTTAGTTAAATTTATGGTGTCTTCTTTTTTTAATTTTACCACACTAGGGCATGTCTTTAAAAGATAGTCTTTGTTGCGTTTCGTACATTCAGGAGAGTAAATAGCTGTAACTTTTGCTATATCATTATCACTAAGGCCTTCACGCTGGCCTACTTTGAGTCCAGACTAATGAGAAAAAATGGTAATTTAATTATTAAATGAATATACGGCCAAATTATAATATAATGTTAACATAGTTTTTACCTCTACTAGTAACGTTACTTGTCCATTTTTGGAGAATGCCCGTGAAGGATAATGTAACACGCTGGCATAATCATAAGGAAAGTTAGATAACGGATCCTGTGTCCGAATTTCAAAATATTTTTTGTAACCTGAAAATTAGACTGGTAGTTATAATATTTAATACAAGTTTTTAATAAAGTATGATAATAGTAATTACATAGACTATTATGTTTTAAATAAACTGATAAGTATACTTTTTTCGACTTAAGGGCAATACCTAATATGTGATATTTATCAATAGGTAGATACTAAAAGTCTGGGCAAACATTGTTCTGCATACTATTTCATAGCTTATAGTTTGACTGATGCCTTGAAGTACTTCGACAATTTCACCACCTACCAGACCCGATTGTGGTCTTAAATCATATACAACTCGTCTAAAATAAATCACATTATTATTATTAAATCTGGCCAGCCGTTTAGGAGCAGTTCAGTGTCAAACACATGTATGCTACCATCTTATAATATTACGATATCTTTAATCTATTTTGTTTGCTTTACCAGGTTTAATGTTGTCCCATAACACTGTGATATATTGATCTCTGTCAGGTCTAGTGTGTTCATGTGAAAATCCCAGGATGTGCATTACTTCATGCACTATTTCTCCAAGAGACAAGCAGTCATAACCAAAAACTACCATCTGAAATTTTAAATTGGTTAAGCAACTTACAATAGAAACAAACCCAATCACATCGGATTTGATGTAATATGTCCAAAATATCCGTCCTTAGCAGAATTCTATTCTTTGTAGCTAGGTAGGAGTTAGTATTGATGAGTATGTTAGAGGAAGCCTGAAAGTAGCACCAATTACAGTAAAACTGAAAGGAAATAAAATGTATCGGTATGGGCATGTAATGAGGAGAGAAGATATGCATGTAACGAGAAGAGTGATAAATGTGAATGTGTGTGAGAGGAGGGACGACGGCGGCCAAAGAAGAGATGAATGAATTGTTTAAAAGATGATATGCAAGTTATGGAAGTAAGTGTGGAAATGAAGGTTGATAAAGGTGAGTGGAAGAGACGTAATGTTGCATCGACCCCAAATAAAATTGGGAATTGGGCAAGAGGATGATGATGATGAGTTATTATCATTAAATATCACCTGCACTCCTCGATTCGCTTTGCGTTCATTGCTGTGGACACACTGACGAATACCAGATGGATTACTGATGTACAGCCACTCAGCATTTTGCAATGACGTTAAGTCATTAGGTTTCTGGCGAAGACGCTGCAGTCTGATGCAAGTCGCCTTTTCGAAGTAGTCGAATGCTCTTATAATAATTTCTGACAGATGCGAATCTACGGTTAAGAACAGAAAAGTTTTTAGTATAGTTACTAATTTATTCTCATTTTTGTTCATTTTAATGACGTAATATTAAAACATATTTTAAAACTTTAACTACTTATTTATATAACGTTAAATTGCAAACTTAACAAATTAAGCAATAAGCATCAATATGTATTCGAGACAATGTTTACTATGAAGACGCAAGTAATTTATTCTTATAACACAATCTTCGTATCGAATGTAGCCATATCGACTTCTGAAGAATCGTCGCCATATTATCTCGCGATATAATTTAAGTTTCTTTGTGAACTACTTGTGTCTATATTGTATTCACGTCAATATACGAACCATAAGTATTTGAGTCGATGAAGTACGGTACTATTCCATGTTTCCAGTGCTTTGGCCAGGGGATTTCATAAATGTCCTCAGTCGCATCGACCAATGATTGGGGAGTACTATCCAAGGCCGATTCTAGGATAGCAGGCGCGAAGTTAAATCTTCTACCAGGTGTATTTTGTGGAGATGTTTTAGTGTTATTTTCTGCTGGTATCGGAGGCTGTTGAAATACAGTAACATATATTTATAATTTTGACCTAATAATTACTTGGGCATAATACTAAAAGGTTTAGAAAGGTACAGTAGAACTATGCTATTTCAGTGAAAACTAAGGACAAATTGTGTGATATAAATTTCCACGCCTAAAAGACAAGATTATCAAATGAACCATTAGGAATTACAGAAGCCAATATTACACCGATTGTGTTATGTACGCCGTTGGCGTAATCGCCGAAACGCTCCATATATTTTCCGCGGATTCCGAAAGTTCATATTTATATAAATTGTATTAGCTAACAGCAAACGTGTTGTGCTGTGCTGGTGTAATCAACTCCACGATCCGCACTCGTCATGCGTGATTGCAGCCAGAATGAAAAACTTGAACTCATCAGACTGGCTTTTACTTGTGCGAAAAAGGAAGTTAATAAATGATAGAAATATGAATAAAAATATGGATGCTTTCTCCTCTTTTCAATTTCTATTTTTGTTTGGAGAAATTACTACTCTTCCGGTGTTAGAAGAATATGGACTTTGATGAAAATCTGTCCTAGTGTGATTTCGATCGATTCACTTAAGTCTATACGTTATTGAAAGTTATCATAGGAACTGTTGATTTCAAAACGCTATCTATGGTGACTCTTCACTCTTAATTGGCCTCAATTAATAGATAATGACCCAAAGGTTACCCGATCTTTCGTTAAACGAAAATCTTCGATCATTACCTTAATTGTCGTCAAATTCCTCTGTCTATACGTGACTTTTTGGCCTTGTTCTGCCATATCGTCGTACAATTTGTCTACAATAGACTCCACTCGTTGAACCTCAGTTAAATTTAAATTAGAATTTGCAGTCTTTAAATCACGTTTAATTCTTTTAGATTTTTTTACGAAATTGACTACATCTGTTTTGATTTTGAAACTATCCAGTCGGTTGTTTTCTTCATTGAACATTTTACACATATCCAACGTATCTTGGCGTTTTTTTTCAATAAGTTTTCTATCAACTGGAAAGAGGAAAGACTCAGTACGTATTAAATTAATATGACATACTTATAGATAAAGTCGCTTTTTACTTACTTTATTCCATCTGTATCATCAATTATAATAATTTAGTCAATTCATTTTTTATTATAACTTACCTTTTTGCACTTTTAAATCTGGTATCAAACATTCGATAGGAAGATAAGAAAAACTATAAAGTAAAAACAATTTCTGAATGTTAAACATGGTAGTTCAATGCCAGCATTACTTATAAGAAATCATTTCCTTTACTAGAAGAAATCTCGTGAAATGTGAGTAACAACGTACACTAAAGGGTTCCGTAGCTTAGAGGGGTATTCGTACACAATAGACTCTTTGTATAGGGCCGTCTTACAAATATTATCTTATTATTATTATGGTTGTTTTTTGGTTAGGTTCTCAGGTCTTCTATGGCATTATTTGTGAACCTTGATATCATGATTCAAAAGGTCATTGAACCGGATTGTAGAAACAGACTGTAATTTAAAAAAAAATATATTGTAACAAAGTCTACGTAAGTTCATTATTCATTAAAATGATGTGTATAATTCAAACCAAGTATGTTTCTGCAATGCTAATGTGCATACCATAATAGACTAGGTAGGTATGGCAATGTTTATAAAGATATTTTTGATATTCACCTCTAAATCCACGTCCTTTTGTCATAGATTTTAGTAATTATTATGATTCCGTCATTTTACATTTAGCGATGGATCCCTAACTTGCTATAAAAGCGTGTTAACAGATTGTGTGAATTTTATGTATTGTTTCGAGTGTGGAAATAACTTATGGCTTTATTTATTTTTTACATGATATTTATGGGTATGAACTAAAACGTAACACATGAGACCATTACTGTTATACGTACCTTATAAAAAGGTATATTACTCAATTTTGTGGGTATATGATATAGCTGTTGGTTGATGACGTTATGAGATTCCTATGCCAACTAGAAATATTTCGTTAAGTTTAATTGGACTCACAAACAGAATTTGTTTTGCAACCTCGTTTATATTTGTTTACAGTCATAGAAAATTTAATTACAGATTTCGTTTTATTTATTTTTTTATGATTTACCAGAGACATTGGGTACCATGTCTCTGTGATTAACGGAATTCAAATAGTGTAAATTAAGAACACGTCTTGGCAAGTGTATGTTTATAATAGCTTTATAAATACAGAAATATCCCATCAAGTATTGTAGTATACCATTAATATTATTAACTTATTCTGAAATAATGATATTTTCTGAGATAATGAATGACACTTACTTTGAAACGAACACATTTCTTTGTAAGAAACGTTTTATCTAAAGTCAAACCGATATGTCTAAGAGTAAACAACAACAGCGTCATAAGTATCATAATCGCTCATTTGTGGAACGCAAATAGGGGTCATTGGATCTCCTTTGAACCATCGAGCATCGGCCGCATTGTCTTCGATAGCGACATCGGAATACCTTCCTCCATTCAGAAGCAAGAGAGTGCGTAGTACCTGTTTGATGGACTTGCGAATTCTGAGTTAGAAAGTAACTTTTTATTCCGGCAATAAGTTGTACAAGGTTGTAGTGTAGAGGCAGAGGCAGTCGCGGTTTGTGTGTCAGTGTGTGCACACGTTTATCGTCGTTCGGTTTGCCGCGACTCGTGCCCTAGTGAGGAATAACTGGTTTGCTTCAACGAAAAGGAATTAACTGAGTGAGCATTTATTTATTTTTGCGTTTTAGCGTTATTGGATCTTAGTTTAACTAAGTCGGACCCGATGTCACTTGTTAACAGGTGTTCTCTTCTGCGTGTGTAGTCGTGGATAAAAAATGTGAATGAAGCTTTACTTTCGTTGGGTATTATATAAAAAGTTGATTACTTTTACATACATTCCAAGAAACAGGAAAGTAGGAACTAAATAAAACATGTACTTAAGTAAAACATTTGTTAGATTTCTCCTAACTCCTAATATAAAAATAATACATTTATGTACACAATACTCGCCGATTATACACAAATAAGCAAGTGGAAAGAAAGCACCGGTATGCAATTTAGTACATTCCGAACCTGTCCAAGAATTTAGATCGCTGCATGTTGCTAACTGCTTGTAATTGATGAAATAATAGTCAATAGGGCACTGTACTTTGTATGCCTATTTAATATTACCTACTAGACATGCATGTCCTAAATGATAAGTGCACGTAGACAAGGCAAGATGCAACTTTCAACGTTTAAAGAGAGTACAGTTTATGTTTATTTAAGAGAATATAAAGTTTCATATAAAAAAAAGTGATAAAGGTATCGTGATTAATGTTTACAAGGATCAATTGTGAATTTCGAATTAATGAATGTCACCCGTATATCAGAATGTTATTAATTTGGATTTTTTTGTTTATAATCGTGAAAATTATATTATTTTGGCTGTCTCCTGAATAAACCTCTTCGTCACCATTATCCATAAATGATCCATCCTTAATAAAAATGTGAGAACCCGTTATACTTATATGAAATAATACGCGAGCATTACCCCCGAAAATAAAAGTTTAATATCATCTTAAAGATCAATTTAATATTTCTTAAGATATTTTTTTACTTTAGCCGTAAATTGAGAATTGTAACGATTAATATCGTCAATCGATTAAATTCGACTGTTGCGTAGCTGATACTGGGACAAGGTTTTCTCAAGTTTTCGTTGACATTTTTTATAAATAATTGGGCTTGAGACAATGTATTATGTTGACATTTTCCGCTTTATTTAAGTGCCCTTATTAAGTTGAAAAGGGCAGAAGGTGAAGTTTAATTGGTTATTGTATTCATGCCAACCTATATTGCTATTGTGTACTAAGGTCAAGTAATATAAGCAATATAAAAAAATCATGTTCCAAATAAGTTGAATTATGGGACTGATTTATTAGTTTTATTAAAAGTAAAGTAGCTATAAATAGAAGTACCTATATTTCTATAGTTATTCGTGAAATGTGAATTGTTGGGATGCTATTCATTTACCCATAAAACTCAATTCTCCTTTAGTTACCGATTTACTTGTTTCAGTTTAGGCGTCTTTTGTTTAAATTTTACTTGACCCAATCTATTACATAATAAAACCTATTTAATACAATCGTCAGTTAACTAGATCTAGAACAATATGTTTGTGTGCGTGCGTGTGTCAACTAAATAACCAACTAAATAGTCAACTAAAATGTTATATGTAATCGAGTACATAAATAATTGCATTGCTACACGAATATGAATAGTTATATAAGTACTTACGAGTATAACGTAACAAAGATATACTATATTACCTACATACTCCAATTATTTCTGTAATATTGAACCAGAACGTGAAAATTGCAAATATGTTATCTGGGCATAAAAAAATCACAAAAGATAAAAAATCCCTACAAGTACTACTTATAACCTATAAATAACCAAGACATGCATATCGAATAACAATAAGCTGCGTAACATTACCCCTAATTAATTTTGAATCGTTCCACACTTATCGTTGAATAAATAAACTATAAATAACGAATTGATAACTATAATAAAAAATAATAACGCTGCGGCATTACACTGGTTATTCAACAACGATTTATGAGTACTGTTAGATCATTGCTCACGTTTTAATGTTTAATTGTAACGAAACAATATAGTTGATCATAAAAATACAAAATTAAATCAACAACATGTGGCTATTACGTTGTAATCCTCTAACGACCGACCATAACCTACTGACACTAACGTAATAATTGACCAATTAAACTACAACGTGCACAGATGAGATATATGATCGACAGATAATATACACGGATGCAGAAATGTATTCACAACTTTTTAAATATAAAAAAACCGAAAATGATTTTACAGTTGTTTATGGTAGGGGGTCCATTAATAACGTGAGTCTCGAAAGGGGGAGTGGGGTCCGAAAAGGGGGGCGGAGGGTCTAGTAATATATCACGTGTATTTATTTTTTGTATGTATTTAGGTATTTTACAGTGATTATTGTAGACTTTAATTTTCTCTAGTATGATAAGATACTAATATAATTACATGTATTTTATAAATATTTACTAAAAATACACATAATATAAGTTTAGTCATAAACCTCACCATATATCACTAAGGGGATGAGGATTTAAAAAATCCAAAAAATATAGGTGTGTATTTATTTTCTTGTCTATACCAATATTGATAGACGATATCCACGCCCTTTGATGGTGCGATGCGACGTCGACGATTTTGACAGGCTTTTCATCCAAAGAGGATTTCTTAAATTTGCTCTTTGACATTGTAACCAAAGCATGATTTAAACAATGCCAATTATGACGATGTACCGACAAAGTTAAGGGTTCCTCTTGTATCCAAAACTGCTAAGATTATTTGTTTTCATGTAAGAAGACACAGGAAGATGTACTTTTATGATTTCTTCAGTACTCCTCTTCTCCTCCACCTCCTCCTACTCTTCTTTTTTGTTATGGAGGTGGAAGTCTTCTAAAAAAAACCAAAACTACTGTGGTCGGTAATGTGGTATTTTTGTCCACTAAAACCCCCCTGGGGACAGAATAGGAAATAGTTAACAGGGCAACTATCCGCTACAAATGGGGAAACTGGGATTTCGTGAGAACGCATAGGTGCCACATTCCTTCCCCTACAAGTATCTTGACAAGTCTACTTCGAATTTGCCAAGGTTTGTTCATCGGAAACAAAATTTGTAACAGATTTATTGTTGACGACGCGCGACGCCCGCCGCGGTGTTGAGAATTGTAACAATTCTGAACTCAATTTACCAGATGCGTGTTAGCAAAGTTAATCGGCGGTTGCGGTCATATAAAACGTTAACGTTGTGCTAGTTTCAGGTAAAAACATAAATGGTACCTAATGTGAAATTATGTTATTAGTCGAACACTTTAGAGGAGCGGTTCTTAAACTATTTAGGAGACGGAAACCTAAATGAGAAAATGTTATATTATTAGTGATAGTTTTGGCTTTATGTTAAGCGTGTCTAGATACAGGGCGACCACCCTCTTGCTAGAGTCAGCCGCCAATCGACATGTCGTATTACGGCAGGGGGCTTCAGTGTCAGACTACGCTTACAATAAAGATTACCATCTGCCCTTCTAGTTGTACAAATACTGGCGACTACCAATGGACTAATAATATTTAGGTACTAAAGGAATTAACTTGCACTATCAGTAGGTAACTATAATACATACACCTTTACTAACGAATTAACAACAACTAATATTCTTATAACACCTATTACTAACCGGACTAACTACCTTACCGGACTAAATAATTAATGGTCCACCTCTTGTAGATACTCGAAATTTGCAATTCAAATACCATAAAAAATGCGTTGCAAAAATTCAGATGTGGGTTTATACATTGTACATATTAATCTAATGTTAGCGTAGAGAAGGGAGGGCAGGTTATAACTATACTGATATACCTACGTAGCTTTCGCCAGGTGAGATAGCGAGCAAATGATGGTCCAATTACGTGTAATAACACGCTGTCTATAACGGCTTCACAAGATCAATGTCAATGAACACTGATGTCAGCTGCGACCGATGGGGATAGCGGCGCGATACTCGTAAATCGAGGATGGATGACTCTTTATCGAAAAGTTTCAAGGATGTCGCTACATTGATAATATTTAACTTTAATTGCCATTTTATTTAAACCAATTTATTCGTGACTGGATAACAATGATTAGAGGTCAGTTTACAGTTTTGTCGCTGTATTGGATTCGGAGGAGATGAATCTTCATGATAATTAAGTAAAATACCAATATTACTGATATATAATAAAGAAAGTAAAATAAAAAAATATATGTATGTTTCGGAATAAAAATATAAGTTAAGGTTACAGTGCATAGGTGTTTATAACATGCAATGTCCCAGTAGTAAATAATATTGCTATTACTATAAAATACTTAGGCAATTAAAACATTAATTCCATATGTGCGTACCCTGGCTCTTAGTAACTATCTCCTATATGTATAATATCTTTATTTGCCATGTACTGACCGACGTAATTCGCTTTCTATGTTTCTCGACGTCCGCGAGAAAGTGCTTGGTAACTCAAAGCGCGTGATGGACGCTATATCTCCATTACTCAAACGAAGTTTACCAACGTATTTACCGTCCGTCAATGAGAGTAAAGCCTCTGTCTAGAGGTTCTAGAAATCTAGAAGGGTTTGACCCTTATAATCTTACTGATGTAATTCTCAAAATAGATCAAAATTGAGTTTTTAAAAAGCGACTTGCGTCGATCTGATGAAGTCCTACTTATGTGTTGGACGAAGGCAACTGCAAGTGTGGTCCGAAGTTGACCGCTGGAAAATAACTTTATTAAAAACATTAATTAATTTGCTAATTATGCAAACAAAAATATCTACTACGTATGTAAAATTTTGTTCCAACTTCTAATTAAACACACAGAAACCCGAGATAGACAGCAGATAAGCGCAATTTAAGGAAATATTTATCACCTTACAAGCATAAATTTGTATGTTAAATTCGAGGGTTAATAATTCGTATCTATGTACCTACAGTACGTACATCAAATTTATTGTAATATCTCAACATACACACAGTACCTACTGTCTGAAATCGCATATCGTCAGCATATTGCATAATACTAATAAATGTCAGTCGGTTTTGTATCAGAAGCATTTGTTTGCAATAGCAAAAACGCGTATTGCTCATCGAATTCGGGTATATATCGTATGATGTTATGCATGCCTAGTAGACCGAGACTGGCCCATACGTAACAACGAAACACTTTCTTTCACTAATTACTTGTTAATTACTCAAAATTAGGATGCGCGTGCACCGAATTACTGGAAGTTGGCGCAATTACTAAATGAATTTGTTTATAAAAAAATATTTGGTAACTAATATTAAACGAAAGGAATATTCATCAACTCTCGCTGATACATATAGCGCACATACCTACCTACTCATTTTGTGGGGTTCTTATATTTAATCATGATAATAATATATTCCACATATTATTATAACTGCTTCTCGTTTGTCCATCATATTTGAACAAATATTGCTATGATGGCGTTTGAATAACTTTAATAGTTTAGCTGGTCCCTTAAAGTATCTCGATAACAGCACCACAAACTGGGTCCTATCGTGATCTAAGCCATACTCAGTCCCTCTAAATATATATTTTTTTTTATCTTTGCAGATAGAACGAGAGGTGCGCACACGTAAAGATGTCGGCGACCAAGTATTCGCACCCTTTCCTCCACGGCTTGAAGCCACTACCTGAAGGACACGAGGATGAAATCCAGCAGATAAGAGAATGGTATTGTTCTCCACAATATTTTTTTAAGGTACCTTATGTAACTTTGGCGCAAAACCATGTTGAAAACAGCAATCGCCTCTAATTTTTAAAAATTTAGTGGCCTAGTCAGTGTCGCATTTATTTTAAAAGCTGAGCATTTTTTAAATCAATTAAAGTGTCGATTCGAGATAAATGCTTATTGTCGCATCATAGTTTAATTGTTCTTATAAGGTATATCTGATAAAATGGAGGGAGTATAGCAGCTGTTTAATGCAATTAACAAACATTCGATTTAAGACAAGAGTGACTATGGCATTTAGTAGGCATTCTGCGATTTGAAAAATGATATCATGGGTGACAATTATATTGGGTATAATATGAGATGAAAAATTAATTTGAATAAATGTAGAGCGATGTCGTAACATCAATTTGAATTAATAAAAAAATTCTAGCAGCTATTCTCTGTCTAGTCTGATCTAAGCAAGTATGTAATAAAGATGAAGCATTGTTCCTCAGAAAGGTCCTATTGATTCGAGCTGAGGCTGCCAAGGAATTTCACTTTGCATACAGACACGAAAGACAATGCGAATTGCTTATAGCAAGTCTATTCGGAATAGAGATTTAAGTAATTTTTGTAATATGCCATTTAAAATTGAATGTCTGCTTATAAAATTGAGGATTAAATTCTTAGAAAGATAATATTGGTCATTATAAAGTCGGATCGCTCGCTTTCACCGTGGTTAGCAAGACAGAAATTTTTGGTGTTTTTGAAATCCGTTGATTTTACTTCTTCACCATGTTGAGCATGTGGCCTTACAATTGTAGTTCGTTGGCGTCGTGTAAAAAGAGCTGTGATAAACTCCGTTAGTAAATGGGAAAGATTAAAACGAAAGTCCTACGAAAATCTAAATCTAAAAAGAAAGTCCGTTTTAAAAGAATACCTATCTAAGTGTCCAAGAAATTTTAAAGTAGATACCTAATATGATATGTGTGTATTTCTAGTTGGACTTTCATATCGGAAGTGTGTAATCCTAAAAATACTAAAATTATGACGTGACTTATAATGAGACGCGAGATGGAATTCCAAGTGAGGTCACTTTCTACCGCACAGCCAATTAAGAAACGCGGCTAAGCTTACATAATAGGAACAATTTGATGAAAGTTGGTTAAAATTGGATTCAGAACAGTCAAATAAAGTTTTTTTTTCGTGGCCGACTGCAACGACCTATTTGTATTGTAATTTAGAACACTGGTTGCAGATGTGCGTTTGTGAGTAAATGGGGTCAAAAAAAATCTGACAAATCACGCTGATAAAAAATGTTCGGGGAATATTGTTGAAGATAAGAATATTGTAAAATAATGCACATAATTTACAATTTACACTTTTATCATAACTGTGACGTCATAATATTTTATGAGATGTTTGGACGACATAAAGTTATTCTTACGTTCCGTAAATAGTAGCAGTATGAATGATTAGGAGATAACACTTAGAAATGTTCAGTTATGTTACATTACTTTGGTACGTTATGTTAAAAACTTATTGTATCTCTCTCTTCTAACAAAAAATATTCACTCTCCTACTTATTAAAATTGGTCTGCTTCGCGTATTACTTTGTCTGTTTTATTCAAGCTACGGTTCCTTAGTTACCTTTATTGATTCCAGGATGAAAAGCCAACCTCATCTGCCATACATTTCCGACGAGTACGTGTTCCTCTTCCTCCACTCCAACTACTACAAGGTGAAGGAAACCAAAGACACAATAGAATGCTACTTCACTCTGAGGAACAATACCCCGGATCTGTTCACCAATAGAGACCCACTACTTCCGAAGAATAAAACTATCTTGGATATTACGTAAGTACCTACTTAATGTCATTTGTAATAAACTGTTTTAGGAACAAGGGAAAATATATCAATATTTTAAATTAAAGATTTTTATTCATTCAGAAATCCTAGTAGATAATACATTTATGAGGCCTCAATAACAAATCTCATAGATAATGGTCATCTGGATTTATGTGCATTAAATTATATACTCGTAATTGTAACAAAGTATTTAATAAACCGTGAAATTGGACTTACATTAAGTACAATCGGTTCTGCTTCAGTAATCTATTAAAACGTTTTTGTAATTACAAGAACCAGCCACTTTGTCGTTCCAAGAGATGACGCGAACAAAAAGTGGATTTTTTGTTATTAGTACAAAATGCTCCTAAGCCGAGTCTGTCAACGATTTAAACTGTTTTAAATTTTTAGTATACTAGGTAATTATGAACAAATATTTATCGCGAAACCTTCAAATACACATCATTATAGATGATCTAATGTAGAAAAAATAACAGAAATTTAACTATTCGGTACAGTTAATACTGCCGTTAAAAGATGTTAATCTAAAGATTAAAATACCTCCATAGCTACATATTCTATAACTGAGTTTTAACCCAATCATATTTCTATTACGTCCCCAGGCACATGGTAGCCCTTCCAAAGCAGACCGAAGAGGGTTTCCACGTTCTGCTCTACCGGCTGTCTGACCTGGACTACAGTAAACTTAATTTTGCCGATGCCGTCCGAGTCTTCTGTATGTTTAATGACGTCAAGCTGTCCGAAGATAAACTCTCCGAGGGATACATCGTCATCTTTGACATGAAGGGTTGCAGTCTAGGTCATCTGACCCGTGTCACGTTACCAGCTCTTCGAGCATTTATGCATTACATACAGGTATGTAGTCTAAAGTTACTCTAATACGTACCATTATTTATCAGTAATTAGCGGAAATGACGTCCTCCTAACTTTCTGTCTCTCTGGGAATTACTAGCTTCCGTATAATTGACTTAAGCCGTTATGGTAAAATTCATTTAGTGATCAAAGCTGAACTTTTGTTACGGCAAAATTTTAGAAGCCAATACAATAAAACAATGTACTTATGAAACTTATAGTACGTCATAAAGATCTGCCGATCTAATCTAAAAGATTTACTTCGTTTAGAAAATTTACCGAATTTAAAATAGAAACATGATTATTAATATTCTTTCCTTCATTATTGCTTGCAGAACGCCCACCCGTGTCGTCTGAAAAAGATTCATGTGGTGCACACCGTGTCCTTTATCAACCAGGTGATGTGTCTCGTCAAGCCGCTCATACATTCCAATCTCCTCAATCTACTCAACTTCTCCTCGGAAGGTCCCGCCTCAGTCGTCGACAAGGAGTTGTTGCCAGAAGATTACGGCGGTCTCCAACCACCAGTAAAGCAATTACACGAAGAACAGAGAAAGAATATGGAGGAGAATTATAGAGACTGGTTAATAGAATCGGAGATATTCAAGACGGATGAGAAGAAAAGGATCAAGAAACCCAGTAAAGGAATGTTTGCCAGTTTTACGAGTAGCTTCAAGAGTTTAGACATCGATTAACTTGGTAGTCAGACCATACACCGTAGGGACCTGATGCGATCCACAATTTCATTTTTTTTCCAAATATTTGTGTACGAACAGATTACTTTTATTTTGAACGTATGGATCTGTATTAAATAATATTGCCGTATCAAATTATTAATATCAATTAAAACTTAAAGTCAACCATTTTCTTGCCGTTGTCAGTTATTATTGTATTCATTATTTTTGCTATTTGCCTGCATCTTCCATAGAAATCATCCATCAGTCACCACTCCTAAGGCGAGCTATACCTAACAGGTTATAAAAGCCATAATTAAAAATCATAATTAAATTTGTAATTAAATATTTTTGTCGTTTAGTTTCAGCTGGTTCAAGGTTTTAAAAATGTTCATTAAGTTGACTCTTAGAGTTTTTGTCATTTCTGTATGAACTACTTAGTTCCTCTCTACGTATCTGACAAAAACTAATAATCATGTCTAGTGCCCAAAGTCTGAAGTTTTTGTGTCGGTAATTAAAGTTATATTCTTGAAATTGTAAACAGTTCCATTAAGTTATGTACATAAATATTTTCCTGTTAAAAATAATTGTTATCTTCTACGCGACGATGTGACTTTTAAAAGAGAAGTTGAAATATGCAAGTAGGTACATGTTTCATTATTTTGCTAAAAATATATGTTTTTAAATAAATACGATTACGGTTAAGGTTATATTGGATCAGGACTGAAATGGATCTTAATCAGATCTTATTTAAAAATTCCTTATTTGTAACTTTATTTTATTTGTTGTCCCAAGATCCATTTCAGGCTTGAAAATGTCAAAATATGTGCTTTAGTTTTGGCGATAGTTTAAATTAATTAATGTTACACAGTTTTATATCGGTTATTAAAAGTAAGATTGCTCAAACAATATGAATACGAAATAATTACCTATCATAAAGTTTATATAATGTTTATATACTTAGGAAGGCATTATTATTGTGAATCTAAAAAACTGAAAATGTTAGTGGTTACAATTTACTTTTCCTATATTTTTAGTTACCAAAGTCTTGTAAAATCTATTTAAAGTCCAGCCAGAAATTTTGAAAATGTTAGTGTCAAGGAAAATACAAAGAATCTTCACTGATAAGAATCTTTGTAAGTAAGTATATAACATTTTCGGTATTTTTGGATGTGGTTAGTTATTTAAATAACGTTTTTCTTGAGCCAAGGTCATATTTATTAACTTAGGTGCATACTGTAAATAATACTTGTTTGAAATATCCTTTTACCCTTTTATTAATCGCATCATAGGTACGACAGGGTAATTTAGGTGCCAAATGTTTGTAAGTACTACGAAATTGTACTGTGTATAATGTTATATAACCATTATTATTATGATACTTTTTTTAAAGAATATTATAAGTGTGTATTTTAATAACCGTCTTTTATTTATACATTAACCTCATTCCTCGTATTCCGATTTAAAAAAATTGGCTGCAGTGGCAGGGAGAAAATAATGGTAGATGTTTTCAACTCACATGAATAAATACAGTTTTCAATCAGTTCTAATTACAAAATCGTGACATTATTTAGATGCTATCCATATTACTAATATGAAACTAATTTGTTTTATGGAACTGCTCTTCGTAATAACTGCCTTGGAGACTTTTTTTTAGTTCGGAAGCACGCCATCTGTCGCGAACACTAAGTATTAACTTTGGTTTTTTAAAAATCTTGTTTAACACGAGCTGTTGCCCGCAGCTTTGCTTGCGGAAATTATAGTTTTGCGGTGATATTAACCCTTTTAAGGGTTGAT